>CM070873.1:248876888-249238974 GCA_036365515.1 Torymus aiolomorphi | reverse complement strand
TTATTTGGGCCAAATTCAATTTTCTCAGGCTACTAGTCACAATACCCGACTATATCATCCTGCTCTAGTGGATGGAGTATCCTTTGGGGTCGAAGGACCTAGCGGAGATGAGCAATTTTGAAAAATGTTCTACATTACATCGTTTATTTGGGCCAAATCGACTTCAAATCGCTTGAAACCCCAAAATATCCATTTTTTAATCCCACCAATCACTATACGCGACTATTTTTTTCTGCTCTATCGAATGGAAAAGGTTTTAGGACCGTAGAGCCAATAGGAAAAAAATAATTTACAAAAATTTTGAGATATTGCAAAAATCATAGCGCCAATCGAAAGAGCAGCTCAAAATACCCCTATATATGAATTTTGGCTCAATTTGGAGAAAAAAATTTTTCTTCGTTTATTGGGATATAATGCGTTGAAAATCGCTCAAAAATACCAAATTTCAATTTTCTCAGGCTACTAGTCACAATACCCGACTATATCATCCTTCTCTAGTGGATGGAGTATCCTTTGGGGTCGAAGGACCTAGCGGAGATGAGAAATTTTGAAAACTGTTCTACATTTCATCGTTTATTTGGGCCAAATCGACTTCAAATCGCTTGAAACCCCAGAATATCCATTTTTAAATTCCACCAATCACTATACGCGACTATTTTTTTCCGCTCTATCGAATGGAAAAGGTTTTAGGACCGTAGAGCCAATAGGAAAAAAATAATTTTCAAAAATTTTGAGATATTGCAAAAATCATAGCGCCAATCGAAAGAGCAGCGCAAAATACCCCTATATATGAATTTTGGCTCAATTTGGAGAAAAAAATTTTTCTTCGTTTATTGAGATATAATGCGTTGAAAATCGCTCAAAAATACCAAATTTCAATTTTCTCAGCCTACTAATCACAATACCCGACTATATCATCCTGCTCTAGTGGATGGAGTATCCTTTGGGGTCGAAGGACCTAGCGGAGATGAGCAATTTTTAAAAATGTTCTACATTTCATCGTTTATTTGGGCCAAATCGACTTCAAATCGCTTGAAACCCCAAAATATCCATTTTTAAATCCCACCAATCACTATACGCGACTATTTTTTTCCGCTCTATCGAATGGAAAAGGTTTTAGGACCGTAGAGCCAATAGGAAAAAAATAATTTTCAAAAATTTTGAGATATTGCAAAAATCATAGCGCCAATCGAAAGAGCAGCGCAAAATACCCCTATATATGAATTTTGGCTCAATTTGGAGAAAAAAATTTTTCTTCGTTTATTGGGATATAATGCGTTGAAAATCGCTCAAAAATACCAAATTTCAATTTTCTCAGGCTACTAGTCACAATACCCGACTATATCATCCTTCTCTAGTGGATGGAGTATCCTTTGGGGTCGACGGACCTAGCGGAGATGAGAAATTTTGAAAACTGTTCTACATTTCATCGTTTATTTGGGCCAAATCGACTTCAAATCGCTTGAAACCCCAGAATATCCATTTTTAAATTCCACCAATCACTATACGCGACTATTTTTTTCCGCTCTATCGAATGGAAAAGGTTTTAGGACCGTAGAGCCAATAGGAAAAAAATAATTTTCAAAAATTTTGAGATATTGCAAAAATCATAGCGCCAATCGAAAGAGCAGCGCAAAATACCCCTATATATGAATTTTGGCTCAATTTGGAGAAAAAATTTTTCTTCGTTTATTGGGATATAATGCGTTGAAAATCGCTCAAAAATACCAAATTTCAATTTTCTCAGCCTACTAATCACAATACCCGACTATATCATCCTGCTCTAGTGGATGGAGTATCCTTTGGGGTCGAAGGACCTAGCGGAGATGAGCAATTTTGAAAAATGTTCTACATTTCATCGTTTATTTGGGCCAAATCGACTTCAAATCGCTTGAAACCCCAAAATATCCATTTTTAAATCCCACCAATCACTATACGCGACTATTTTTTTCCGCTCTATCGAATGGAAAAGGTTTTAGGACCGTAGAGCCAATAGGAAAAAAATAATTTTCAAAAATTTTGAGATATTGCAAAAATCATAGCGCCAATCGAAAGAGCAGCGCAAAATACCCCTATATATGAATTTTGGCTCAATTTGGAGAGAAAAATTTTTCTTCGTTTATTGGGATATCATGCGTTGAAAATCGCTCAAAAATATCAAATTTCAATTTTCTCAGCCTACTAGTCACAATACCCGACTATATCATCCTGCTCTAGTGGATGGAATATCCTTTGGGGTCGAAGGACCTAGCGGAGATGAGCAATTTTGAAAAATGTTCTACATTTCATCGTTTATTTGGGCCAAATCGACTTCAAATCGCTTGAAACCCCAAAATATCCATTTTTAAATCCCACCAATCACTATACGCGACTATTTTTTTCCGCTCTATCGAATGGAAAAGGTTTTAGGACCGTAGAGCCAATAGGAAAAAAATAATTTTCAAAAATTTTGAGATATTGCAAAAATCATAGCGCCAATCGAAAGAGCAGCGCAAAATACCCCTATATATGAATTTTGGCTCAATTTGGAGAAAAAATTTTTCTTCGTTTATTGGGATATAATGCGTTGAAAATCGCTCAAAAATACCAAATTTCAATTTTCTCAGCCTACTAGTCACAATACCCGACTATATCATCCTGCTCTAGTGGATGGAGTATCCTTTGGGGTCGAAGGACCTAGCGGAGATGAGCAATTTTGAAAAATGTTCTACATTTCATCGTTTATTTGGGCCAAATCGACTTCAAATCGCTTGAAACCCCAAAATATCCATTTTTAAATCCCACCAATCACTATACGCGACTATTTTTTTCCGCTCTATCGAATGGAAAAGGTTTTAGGACCGTAGAGCCAATAGGAAAAAATAATTTTCAAAAATTTTGAGATATTGCAAAAATCATAGCGCCAATCGAAAGAGCAGCGCAAAATACCCCTATATATGAATTTTGGCTCAATTTGGAGAAAAAAATTTTTCTTCGTTTATTGGGATATAATGCGTTGAAAATCGCTCAAAAATACCAAATTTCAATTTTCTCAGGCTACTAGTCACAATACCCGACTATATCATCCTGCTCTAGTGGATGGAGTATCCTTTGGGGTCGAAGGACCTAGCGGAGATGAGCAATTTTGAAAAATGTTCTACATTACATCGTTTATTTGGGCCAAATCGACTTCAAATCGCTTGAAACCCCAAAATATCCATTTTTTAATCCCACCAATCACTATACGCGACTATTTTTTCCGCTCTATCGAATGGAAAAGGTTTTAGGACCGTAGAGCCAATAGGAAAAAAATAATTTACAAAAATTTTGAGATATTGCAAAAATCATAGCGCCAATCGAAAGAGCAGCTCAAAATACCCCTATATATGAATTTTGGCTCAATTTGGAGAAAAAAATTTTTCTTCGTTTATTGGGATATAATGCGTTGAAAATCGCTCAAAAATACCAAATTTCAATTTTCTCAGGCTACTAGTCACAATACCCGACTATATCATCCTTCTCTAGTGGATGGAGTATCCTTTGGGGTCGAAGGACCTAGCGGAGATGAGAAATTTTGAAAACTGTTCTACATTTCATCGTTTATTTGGGCCAAATCGACTTCAAATCGCTTGAAACCCCAGAATATCCATTTTTAAATTCCACCAATCACTATACGCGACTATTTTTTTCCGCTCTATCGAATGGAAAAGGTTTTAGGACCGTAGAGCCAATAGGAAAAAATAATTTTCAAAAATTTTGAGATATTGCAAAAATCATAGCGCCAATCGAAAGAGCAGCGCAAAATACCCCTATATATGAATTTTGGCTCAATTTGGAGAAAAAAATTTTTCTTCGTTTATTGGGATATAATGCGTTGAAAATCGCTCAAAAATACCAAATTTCAATTTTCTCAGCCTACTAATCACAATACCCGACTATATCATCCTGCTCTAGTGGATGGAGTATCCTTTGGGGTCGAAGGACCTAGCGGAGATGAGCAATTTTTAAAAATGTTCTACATTTCATCGTTTATTTGGGCCAAATCGACTTCAAATCGCTTGAAACCCCAAAATATCCATTTTTAAATCCCACCAATCACTATACGCGACTATTTTTTTCCGCTCTATCGAATGGAAAAGGTTTTAGGACCGTAGAGCCAATAGGAAAAAATAATTTTCAAAAATTTTGAGATATTGCAAAAATCATAGCGCCAATCGAAAGAGCAGCGCAAAATACCCCTATATATGAATTTTGGCTCAATTTGGAGAAAAAAATTTTTCTTCGTTTATTGGGATATAATGCGTTGAAAATCGCTCAAAAATACCAAATTTCAATTTTCTCAGGCTACTAGTCACAATACCCGACTATATCATCCTTCTCTAGTGGATGGAGTATCCTTTGGGGTCGACGGACCTAGCGGAGATGAGAAATTTTGAAAACTGTTCTACATTTCATCGTTTATTTGGGCCAAATCGACTTCAAATCGCTTGAAACCCCAGAATATCCATTTTTAAATTCCACCAATCACTATACGCGACTATTTTTTTCCGCTCTATCGAATGGAAAAGGTTTTAGGACCGTAGAGCCAATAGGAAAAAAATAATTTTCAAAAATTTTGAGGTATTGCAAAAATCATATCGCCAATCGAAAGAGCAGCGCAAAATACCCCTATATATGAATTTTGGCTCAATTTGGAGAAAAAAATTTTTCTTCGTTTATTGGGATATAATGCGTTGAAAATCGCTCAAAAATACCAAATTTCAATTTTCTCAGCCTACTAATCACAATACCCGACTATATCATCCTGCTCTAGTGGATGGAGTATCCTTTGGGGTCGAAGGACCTAGCGGAGATGAGCAATTTTTAAAAATGTTCTACATTTCATCGTTTATTTGGGCCAAATCGACTTCAAATCGCTTGAAACCCCAAAATATCCATTTTTAAATCCCACCAATCACTATACGCGACTATTTTTTTCCGCTCTATCGAATGGAAAAGGTTTTAGGACCGTAGAGCCAATAGGAAAAAAATAATTTTCAAAAATTTTGAGATATTGCAAAAATCATAGCGCCAATCGAAAGAGCAGCGCAAAATACCCCTATATATGAATTTTGGCTCAATTTGAAGAAAAAATTTTTCTTCGTTTATTGGGATATAATGCGTTGAAAATCGCTCAAAAATACCAAATTTCAATTTTCTCAGGCTACTAGTCACAATACCCGACTATATCATCCTGCTCTAGTGGATGGAGTATCCTTTGGGGTCGAAGGACCTAGCGGAGATGAGCAATTTTGAAAAATGTTCTACATTACATCGTTTATTTGGGCCAAATCGACTTCAAATCGCTTGAAACCCCAAAATATCCATTTTTTAATCCCACCAATCACTATACGCGACTATTTTTTTCTGCTCTATCGAATGGAAAAGGTTTTAGGACCGTAGAGCCAATAGGAAAAAAATAATTTTCAAAAATTTTGAGATATTGCAAAAATCATAGCGCCAATCGAAAGAGCAGCGCAAAATACCCCTATATATGAATTTTGGCTCAATTTGGAGAAAAAATTTTTCTTCGTTTATTGGGATATAATGCGTTGAAAATCGCTCAAAAATACCAAATTTCAATTTTCTCAGGCTACTAGTCACAATACCCGACTATATCATCCTGCTCTAGTGGATGGAGTATCCTTTGGGGTCGAAGGACCTAGCGGAGATGAGAAATTTTGAAAACTGTTCTACATTTCATCGTTTATTTGGGCCAAATCGACTTCAAATCGCTTGAAACCCCAAAATATCCATTTTTAAATCCCACCAATCACTATACGCGACTATTTTTTTCCGCTCTATCGAATGGAAAAGGTTTTAGGACCGTAGAGCCAATAGGAAAAAAATAATTTTCAAAAATTTTGAGATATTGCAAAAATCATAGCGCCAATCGAAAGAGCAGCGCAAAATACCCCTATATATGAATTTTGGCTCAATTTGGAGAAAAAAATTTTTCTTCGTTTATTGGGATATAATGCGTTGAAAATCGCTCAAAAATACCAAATTTCAATTTTCTCAGCCTACTAATCACAATACCCGACTATATCATCCTGCTCTAGTGGATGGAGTATCCTTTGGGGTCGAAGGACCTAGCGGAGATGAGCAATTTTTAAAAATGTTCTACATTTCATCGTTTATTTGGGCCAAATCGACTTCAAATCGCTTGAAACCCCAAAATATCCATTTTTAAATCCCACCAATCACTATACGCGACTATTTTTTTCCGCTCTATCGAATGGAAAAGGTTTTAGGACCGTAGAGCCAATAGGAAAAAAATAATTTTCAAAAATTTTGAGATATTGCAAAAATCATAGCGCCAATCGAAAGAGCAGCGCAAAATACCCCTATATATGAATTTTGGCTCAATTTGGAGAAAAAAATTTTTCTTCGTTTATTGGGATATAATGCGTTGAAAATCGCTCAAAAATACCAAATTTCAATTTTCTCAGCCTACTAATCACAATACCCGACTATATCATCCTGCTCTAGTGGATGGAGTATCCTTTGGGGTCGAACGACCTAGCGGAGATGAGCAATTTTTAAAAATGTTCTACATTTCGTCGTTTATTTGGGCCAAATCGACTTCAAATCGCTTGAAACCCCAAAATATCCATTTTTAAATCCCACCAATCACTATACGCGACTTTTTTTTTCCGCTCTATCGAATGGAAAAGGTTTTAGGACCGTAGACCCAATAGGAAAAAAATAATTTTCAAAAATTTTGAGATATTGCAAAAATCATAGCGCCAATCGAAAGAGCAGCGCAAAATACCCCTATATATGAATTTTGGCTCAATTTGGAGAAAAAAATTTTTCTTCGTTTATTGGGATATAATGCGTTGAAAATCGCTCAAAAATACCAAATTTCAATTTTCTCAGGCTACTAGTCACAATACCCGACTATATCATCCTGCTCTAGTGGATGGAGTATCCTTTGGGGTCGAAGGACCTAGCGGAGATGAGAAATTTTGAAAAATGTTCTACATTTCATCGTTTATTTGGGCCAAATCGACTTCAAATCGCTTGAAACCCCAAAATATCCATTTTTAAATCCCACCAATCACTATACGCGACTATTTTTTCCGCTCTATCGAATGGAAAAGGTTTTAGGACCGTAGAGCCAATAGGAAAAAAATAATTTTCAAAAATTTTGAGATATTGCAAAAATCATAGCGCCAATCGAAAGAGCAGCGCAAAATACCCCTATATATGAATTTTGGCTCAATTTGGAGAAAAAAATTTTTCTTCGTTTATTGGGATATAATGCGTTGAAAATCGCTCAAAAATACCAAATTTCAATTTTCTCAGCCTACTAGTCACAATACCCGACTATATCATCCTGCTCTAGTGGATGGAGTATCCTTAGGGGTCGAAGGACCTAGCGGAGACGAGCAATTTTGAAAAATGTTCTACATTTCATCGTTTATTTGGGCCAAATCGACTTCAAATCGCTTGAGACCCCAAAATATCCATTTTTAAATCCCACCAATCACTATACGCGACTATTTTTTTCCGCTCTATCGAATGGAAAAGGTTTTAGGGCCGTAGAGCCAATAGGAAAAAAATAATTTTCAAAAATTTTGAGATATTGCAAAAATCATAGCGCCAATCGAAAGAGCAGCGCAAAATACCCCTATATATGAATTTTGGCTCAATTTGGAGAAAAAAATTTTTCTTCGTTTATTGGGATATAATGCGTTGAAAATCGCTCAAAAATACCAAATTTCAATTTTCTCAGCCTACTAGTCACAATACCCGACTATATCATCCTGCTCTAGTGGATGGAGTATCCTTTGGGGTCGAAGGACCTAGCGGAGATGAGAAATTTTGAAAAATGTTCTACATTTCATCGTTTATTTGGGCCAAATCGACTTCAAATCACTTGAAACCCCAAAATATCCATTTTTAAATCCCACCAATCACTATACGCGACTATTTTTTTCCGCTCTATCGAATGGAAAAGGTTTTAGGACCGTAGAGCCAATAGGAAAAAAATAATTTTCAAAAATTTTGAGATATTGCAAAAATCATAGCGCCAATCGAAAGAGCAGCGCAAAATACCCCTATATATGAATTTTGGCTCAATTTGGAGAAAAAAATTTTTCTTCGTTTATTGGGATATAATGCGTTGAAAATCGCTCAAAAATACCAAATTTCAATTTTCTCAGGCTACTAGTCACAATACCCGACTATATCATCCTGCTCTAGTGGATGGAGTATCCTTTGGGGTCGAAGGACCTAGCGGAGATGAGAAATTTTGAAAAATGTTCTACATTTCATCGTTTATTTGGGCCAAATCGACTTCAAATCGCTTGAAACCCCAAAATATCCATTTTTAAATCCCACCAATCACTATACGCGACTATTTTTTTCCGCTCTATCGAATGGAAAAGGTTTTAGGACCGTAGAGCCAATAGGAAAAAAATAATTTTCAAAAATTTTGAGATATTGCAAAAATCATAGCGCCAATTGAAAGAGCAGCGCAAAATACCCCTATATATGAATTTTGGCTCAATTTGGAGAAAAAAATTTTTCTTCGTTTATAGGGATATAATGCGTTGAAAATCGCTCAAAAATACCAAATTTCAATTTTCTCAGGCTACTAGTCACAATACCCGACTATATCATCCTGCTCTAGTGGATGGGGTATCCTTTGGGGTCGAAGGACCTAGCGGAGATGAGAAATTTTGAAAAATGTTCTACATTTCATCGTTTATTTGGGCCAAATCGACTTCAAATCGCTTGAAACCCCAAAATATCCATTTTTAAATCCCACCAATCACTATACGCGACTATTTTTTTCCGCTCTATCGAATGGAAAAGGTTTTAGGACCGTAGAGCCAATAGGAAAAAAATAATTTTCAAAAATTTTGAGATATTGCAAAAATCATAACGCCAATCGAAAGAGCAGCGCAAAATACCCCTATATATGAATTTTGGCTCAATTTGGAGAAAAAAATTTTTCTTCGTTTATTGGGATATAATGCGTTGAAAATCGCTCAAAAATACCAAATTTCAATTTTCTCAGCCTACTAGTCACAATACCCGACTATATCATCCTGCTCTAGTGGATGGAGTATCCTTTGGGGTCGAAGGACCTAGCGGAGATGAGCAATTTTTAAAAATGTTCTACATTTCATCGTTTATTTGGGCCAAATCGACTTCAAATCGCTTGAAACCCCAAAATATCCATTTTTAAATCCCACCAATCACTATACGCGACTATTTTTTTCCGCTCTATCGAATGGAAAAGGTTTTAGGACCGTAGAGCCAATAGGAAAAAAATAATTTTCAAAAATTTTGAGATATTGCAAAAATCATAGCGCCAATCGAAAGAGCAGCGCAAAATACCCCTATATATGAATTTTGGCTCAATTTGGAGAAAAAATTTTTCTTCGTTTATTGGGATATAATGCGTTGAAAATCGCTCAAAAATACCAAATTTCAATTTTCTCAGCCTACTAGTCACAATACCCGACTATATCATCCTGCTCTAGTGGATGGAGTATCCTTTGGGGTCGAAGGACCTAGCGGAGATGAGCAATTTTGAAAAATGTTCTACATTTCATCGTTTATTTGGGCCAAATCGACTTCAAATCGCTTGAAACCCCAAAATATCCATTTTTAAATCCCACCAATCACTATACGCGACTATTTTTTTTCCGCTCTATCGAATGGAAAAGGTTTTAGGACCGTAGAGCCAATAGGAAAAAAATAATTTTCAAAAATTTTGAGATATTGCAAAAATCATAGCGCCAATCGAAAAAGCAGCGCAAAATACCCCTATATATGAATTTTGGCTCAATTTGGAGAAAAAAATTTTTCTTCTTTTATTGGGATATAATGCGTTGAAAATCGCTCAAAAATACCAAATTTCAATTTTCTCAGGCTACTAGTCACAATACCCGACTATATCATCCTGCTCTAGTGGATGGGGTATCCTTTGGGGTCGAAGGACCTAGCGGAAATGAGCAATTTTTAAAAATGTTCTACATTTCATCGTTTATTTGGGCCAAATCGACTTCAAATCGCTTGAAACCCCAAAATATCCATTTTTAAATCCCACCAATCACTATACGCGACTATTTTTTTCCGCTCTATCGAATGGAAAAGGTTTTAGGACCGTAGAGCCAATAAGAAAAAAATAATTTTCAAAAATTTTGAGATATTGCAAAAATCATAGCGCCAATCGAAAGAGCAGCGCAAAATACCCCTATATATGAATTTTGGCTCAATTTGGAGAAAAAAATTTTTCTTCGTTTATTGGGATATAATGCGTTGAAAATCGCTCAAAAATACCAAATTTCAATTTTCTCAGCCTACTAGTCACAATACCCGACTATATCATCCTGCTGTAGTGGATGGAGTATCCTTTGGGGTCGAAGGACCTAGCGGAGATGTGCAATTTTGAAAAATGTTCTACATTACATCGTTTATTTGGGTCAAATCGTCTTCAAATCGCTTGAAACCCCAAAACATCCATTTTTTAATCCCACCAATCACTATACGCGACTATTTTTTTCCGCTCTATCGAATGGAAAAGGTTTTAGGACTGTAGAGCCAATAGGAAAAAAATAATTTTCAAAAATTTTGAGATATTGCAAAAATCATAGCGCCAATCGAAAGAGCAGCGCAAAATACCCCTATATATGAATTTTGGCTCAATTTGGAGAAAAAAATTTTTCTTCGTTTATTGGGATATAATGCGTTGAAAATCGCTCAAAAATACCAAATTTCAATTTTCTCAGCCTACTAGTCACAATACCCGACTATATCATCCTGCTCTAGTGGATGGAGTATCCTTTGGGGTCGAAGGACCTAGCGGAGATGAGCAATTTTGAAAAATGTTCTACATTACATCGTTTATTTGGGCCAAATCGACCTCAAATCGCTTGAAAACCCAAAATATCCATTTTTTAATCCCACCAATCACTATACGCGACTATTTTTTTCCGCTCTATCGAATGGAAAAGGTTTTAGGGCCGTAGAGCCAATAGGATAATAATAATTTTCAAAAACTTTCAGATATTGCAAAAATCATAGCGCCAATCGAAAGAGCAGCGCAAAATTCCCCTATATATGAATTTTGGCTAAATTTGGAGGAAAAAAATTTTTCTTCGTTTATTGGGATGTAATGCGTTGAAAATCGCACAAAAATACCAAATTTCAATTTTCTCAGCCTACTAGTCACAATACCCGACTATATCTTCCTGCTCTAGTGGATGGAATATCCTTCGGGGTCGAAGGACCTAGCGGAGATGAGCAATTTTGAAAAATGTTCTACATTTCATCGTTTATTTGGGCCAAATTGACTTCAAATCGCTTGAAAACCCAAAATATCCATTTTTTAATCCCACCAATCACTATACGCGACTATTTTTTTCCGCTCTATCGAATGGAAAAGGTTTTAGGGCCGTAGAGCCAATAGGAAAATAATAATTTTCAAAAATTTTGATATATTGCAAAAATCATAGTGCCAATCGAAAAAGCAGCGCAAAATACCCCTATATATGAGTTTTGGCTAAATTTGGGGGAAAAAAATTTTTCTTCGTTTATTGGGATATAATGCGTTGAAAATCGCTCAAAAATACCAAATTTCAAGTTTCTCAGCCTACTAGTCACAATACCCGACTATATCTTCCTGCTCTAGTGGATGGAATATCCTTTGGGGTCGAAGGACCTAGCGGAGATGAGCAATTTTGAAAAATGTTCTACATTTCATCGTTTATTTGGGCCAAATCGACTTCAAATCGCTTGAAAACCCAAAATATCCATTTTCTAATCCCACCAATCACTATACGCGACAATTTTTTTCCGCTCTATCGAATGGAAAAGGTTTTAGGGCCGTAGAGCCAATAGGATAATAATAATTTTCAAAAACTTTCAGATATTGCAAAAATCATAGCGCCAATCGAAAGAGCAGCGCAAAATTCCCCTATATATGAATTTTGGCTAAATTTGGAGGAAAAAAATTTTTCTTCGTTTATTGGGATGTAATGCGTTGAAAATCGCACAAAAATACCAAATTTCAATTTTCTCAGCCTACTAGTCACAATACCCGACTATATCTTCCTGCTCTAGTGGATGGAATATCCTTCGGGGTCGAAGGACCTAGCGGAGATGAGCAATTTTGAAAAATGTTCTACATTTCATCGTTTATTTGGGCCAAATTGACTTCAAATCGCTTGAAAACCCAAAATATCCATTTTTTAATCCCACCAATCACTATACGCGACTATTTTTTTCCGCTCTATCGAATGGAAAAGGTTTTAGGGCCGTAGAGCCAATAGGAAAATAATAATTTTCAAAAATTTTGATATATTGCAAAAATCATAGTGCCAATCGAAAGAGCAGCGCAAAATACCCCTATATATGAATTTTGGCTAAATTTGGAGAAAAAAATTTTTCTTCGTTTATTGGGATATAATGCGTTGAAAATCGCTCAAAAATACCAAATTTCAATTTTCTCAGCCTACTAGTCACAATACCCGACTATATCTTCCTGCTCTAGTGGATGGAATATCCTTTGGGGTCGAAGGACCTAGCGGAGATGAGCAATTTTGAAAAATGTTCTACATTTCATCGTTTATTTGGGCCAAATCGACCTCAAATCGCTTGAAAACCCAAAATATCCATTTTTTAATCCCACCAATCACTATACGCGACTATTTTTTTCCGTTCTATCGAATGGAAAAGGTTTTAGGGCCGTAGAGCCAATAGTAAAATAATAATTTTCAAAAATTTTGAGATATTGCAAAAATCATAGCGCCAATCGAAAGAGCAGCGCAAAATACCCCTATATATGAGTTTTGGCTAAATTTGGAGGAAAAAAATTTTTCTTCGTTTATTGGGATATAATGCGTTGAAAATCGCTCAAAAATACCAAATTTCAAGTTTCTCAGCCTACTAGTCACAATACCCGACTATATCTTCCTGCTCTAGTGGATGGAATATCCTTTGGGGTCGAAGTACCTAGCGGAGATGAGCAATTTTGAAAAATGTTCTACATTTCATCGTTTATTTGGGCCAAATCGACTTCAAATCGCTTGAAAACCCAAAATATCCATTTTTTAATCCCACCAATCACTATACGCGACTATTTTTTTCCGCTCTATCGAATGGAAAAGGTTTTAGGGCCGTAGAGCCAATAGGAAAATAATAATTTTCAAAAATTTTGAGATATTGCAAAAATCATAGCGCCAATTGAAAGAGCAGCGCAAAATTCCCCTATATATGAATTTTGGCTAAATTTGGAGGAAAAAAATTTTTCTTCCTTTATTGGGATGTAATGCGTTGAAAATCGCACAAAAATACCAAATTTCAATTTTCTCAGCCTACTAATCACAATACCCGACTATATCTTCCTGCTCTAGTGGATGGAATATCCTTTGGGGACGAAGGACCTAGCGGAGATGAGCAATTTTGAAAAATGTTCTACATTTCATCGTTTATTTGGGCCAAATCGACTTCAAATCGCTTGAAAACCCAAAATATCCGTTTTTAATCCCACCAATCACTATACGCGACTATTTCGTTCCGCTCTATCGAGTGGAAAAGGTTTTAGGGACGTAGAGCCAATAGGAAAATAATAATTTTCAAAAATTTTGAGATTTTGCAAAAATCATAGCGCCAATCGAAAGAGCAGCGCAAAATACCCTTATATATGTTTAAGAACTTTTTCAATCATATAATTGCCTAATTTTAAACGCCTATCTCTCCCTTATACGCGTGGACCTCGCTTCCCACGGATAGTTAGGTTTCAAAATTATTTGAAGAATGATCTTGCATAATTTTTCATATCTAGGTATCTGCCTTATACGTGTGGACCTCCCTCCCATCGGCAACCGGAGTTTTCTAATATTGTAATAATAATCATTCCTAATTTGCACGTCTACGTAACTCCCTTATACGCATGGACGTTGCCTTCCCTAGCTACTTGTGTATTTGAATTATTTAAATAATGATTTTGCCTAATTTTGCACGTCTCTGTTACTGCCTGAAACACGTGTACTTCGTTTCCCCCGGCAACTTAGTATTAAAAATTATCTAAATAATAATCTTGGTTTATTTTGAACGTCTACGTAACTTCCTTATTCGGACTGTCTTTACACCCCCGGTTACTTCATTTTTAGAATAATTTAAAGAATGATAGCACCACTCCTTCGTTGCCTTGAGGGCTCCTTGAACCAAGTCCCTAAGAAGTTCTTCATAAGCTTCCCTCGCTAGGATAGCTATATCGTCCACATATCCTACCGCCTTGACTCCCACCCCGTTTAGTACTCGTAGTAGGCTGTCTACCACCAGGCTCCACAGTAGGGGGGACAAAACCTGGGGACAGCCTTCGGATACTCGCCCACCGATCGAGTGTCCCATCCAGGATTCCCTACTCACCATTCCCTACTCACCATGAAGGAGCTCATGATCCAGTCAATGATGCTCTTAGGGATACCATGTTCTACCGCATCCTTCCGGATCGCCTCTCTAGAGGTCCGATTGAACGCTCCTTCAACGTTCAGAAAGGCTCCTATGCATACTCCTTTCAGCTCAAGCTGTTCTTCAACGTAGTTGACCACCGAAAGGAGCGCTGTTTCCACTGACCTGCCCGTGCGATACGCGTGTTGTTCCTCGTGAAGCGGACAGATCTTCAGAGGACCTTCTTTAAGATAGCCATCCACAAGCTTTTCAATCGCGTCTTCAAAAGAAATGACGTGGGCTAATGGGCCTGTAATCTTTCACATCCGTGTAACTCTTCTTCCCTGGCTTGGGGATGACATTCACCTTTGTTTTAAGCCACTGCCTGGATGTGTACCCAAGGGCTATGCAGCCCCTCAGTACCCCTGTCGGCAGTTCCGTAATCTCCTCCAGGTCCTGTTGCAGCAGCACTGGGGTGATATTATCCATACCTGCAGGCATGGTGCTTTGTATGGCTGAAAGGACATGATAGCCTCTTTGACCCTTTGCGCTGTGACTACCTGCTCTGCTATGCTCCAATCCGCCTTTCTACCAGCCCTCCGGGAGGGAGGGGGGCTCGTCCGCCCCGCCCGTCCGCCTGAAGTCAGGGATATTGGTCTCCAGCAGCACTGCCGGGTCTCTTCCGGTGTCCTAGTAAAACTCCCATCAGCCTTCCTTATTAGCCTTAGTTTCCCATTTGGAGCCCCCGCTAGGACATTGTTGAAAAGTCTAGCCGTGTCGCTTATTGTGCTACACTCTGAGCACCATTTCCTCCAAGAGTCACGGTTTTCCTCTCTAATGAGGCTCTTATAGTCTTTGACTAAGCTTGTAGGCTTCCCAAATCTCTATCGTGTTCTTTTTCCTCGCTCTATTAAAGAGCCTACCTGCTTCCTTCCGTCTTGCCTCCGACTCTTTACTCCACTCCGCCTGCTGCGTCCAGTGGTTTTTTGAGTGATGGGACAATTTTCCTCGAACACGATTGTGATCACCGTCCTGATAAAGGCTTCGGTGCGTTCCAGCTCGTTCGGTGTACCATATCTCGCCCCTGAATCCGACTGTGCATCGCCGTATTGAGGCTCTAAAGCCATCCCAGTCTGTTTGTTTGGGATCCCTATACCAGACCACGTTGGGGACAATGCCCCTTAAGGTGGCGCTCTGATAATCCTATGGTCCGACATGGAGGGCTCCTCAGAGACTCTCCAGTCGTGAACCCATCCCTTCAGCAGTCCGAAACAGAAGGTGGTATCGAGTACCTCGCTTCTGTTAGACGTGACAAAGGTCGGTTCCGCACCTGTGTTTAAAACCATGAGGTTTTTCTCAATCGGGTACTCCAGGAGTTCCTCCCCCCGCTCATTTGTGTCCGTGCTACCCCACGCCTCATTGTGGGCGTTGGCATCACATTCAACAATGAGCCCGAGTCCTTCCTTCCTACAGTACCTGGTTAACCTTTTAACCTCCTCTGGGGGAGATTTTCTCTCATGCGCACAGTAAGCAGATGCTACGATGAACTCTTTGCCCCTATTGACGCCGTACTTCCCACGAATTCTTACCACCGCTAGGTCTCTCGTTGAGAATTCCTGCATGAGCGTCGCCTCCAGCCCTTTCACGACCACGCACGCTCTTTGCCCGACATGCTCCCCACTCGCGTAGACACGCCCCGTGACCGATAGTCCCTTTATCTCGTTCCTGACCAGCCAGGGTTCTTGCACCAGCGCAATAGCTGGGCATGTGTGTCTGACAGTCATGCACCTGGTTAATACCACTGAGGCGCTTTTACTGTGATGCAAGTTAATTTGCAGGATGTCCACTTGCGTATCAACCATTTCAATGCTGATCCACCCCTACATCATCCTGCTTCCCTTTCGCGTCCTCGCCAACCGGATTCTTCGAAGACCAGCTAAAGGTGATCTCGCTTGTCCCCAGGAAGGCCTTGCCAACCCTGGCCTCTAGAACACCCAGAGGGGCCTCGTCAACGCCCAGGCGAAGGAGGCAAGCCGGGCCCCCCTCCAAGCACTGGAGAATCCTCCACTTTGACGTATCCAACACCGGGTTCTGGCGCCCCAGGAGCTTGACCAACTGGGAGGCTTCTCTTCTTGGCGGCGGTACCAGTGCCGTCACATTGACTCTCTTGATGAGTTCCTGCGGGACGACAATCCTCGCCAGAGTCACGACACCGAGATTGACGGACGGCACTGCCTCTCGCAGCCATCTCTCCAACTCCCCATCATTACAAATGAAGGTCGCTTCACTTTATTTAAAGTTAGAATTATTTAAATAATGATCTTGCTTAATTTTCTACGTCTAACAAACTAAACTAACTGAGGTGAGCAAGGTCCACGCGTATAAGGGATTTATAGTCGTGCAAAATTAGGCAAAATCATTATTTAAATAATTCTACAACCTAAATATTCGGGGGATACAAGATCCACGCACAAAATCCCCTTAATAATTACTTAGATAATTTTAAAAACCAAGTAGCCGAAGGACGGCGGGTCCACGTAAAGGAGGGCATTAGAATGTTTTTAGTATTATTTACATAATTTTGTTACTTAATTCAGCACGTCAAGGTAACTTCTTTATACGCAAGTATCGATCTCGCTTCCACTGGCTACTTGGGTTTTAGAATTATTTAAATAACGGTATTGCCTAATTATGCACGTCCACGTAACTCCTTTATATGCGTGGGCCTTGCTTTCCCAGCAACTTGGGTATTGGAACTATTTAAATAATTGTCTTCCCTAGTTTTGAACGTCTAAGTAACTCCCTTATGCGCGTGGACCTTGCTTCCCCCGGCTGCTTAAGATTAAGCATTATTTAAATAATAATCTTGCGACCATTTTGCACGTCTAAGTAACTTTCTTATACACGAGGATCTCGCTTCTCCCGGTTACTTGAACTTTAGAAATATTTAAGTTATGACCTTGCCTAGTTTAGCACGTTTAGGTAATATCCTTATACGCGTGGACCTTTTTTTCTGGCTACTTGGATTTTAGAATTATTTAAAAAATGACCTCATCTAATTTAGTATGCCTACGAAAATACGCCGTACGCGTTGCCCTATTGCTACCCCGGAAACTTGGATTTTGAGAGAGAGAGAGAGAGAGAGAGAGAGAGAGAGAGAGAGAGAGAGAGAGAGAGAGAGAGAGAGAGAGAGAGAGAGAGAGAGGCCAAGATTTGCCTTAGTTTAAACATTTGTATAATGTTATGAGAGTTTATTATATAGTACATTTTTAATATTATTATTAAATAGAAGTATTGTTAGTCACAATAAAAGTTTTAAATTTGAATGTTTCTATAAGGAGCTCGATACAATGATTACATTAGTAACGTTTCTTGAAATAATATAATCAAACCTGTATTTTATGTACGATAATAAATTTTCAATACTATTAATTTGTAAAGTCATATGAAAATATATTTCTTTTTATTTTTATAGATTCCAGGAAAACCTTATACGTGCCTTATTTTATACTTTCTTGCAGAAAGTTTTATTATTTCTACTTTAATTTAGATAAATGAATATATCAAAAATTATTTTCGAGAAAAAATGTTAATGCTTTCTTTTTAGAAAAAACATTTTTCAAACATTCTGTAGTTCTAATTTTCAAATAAAGTTTGTTAGTATATTATTCTTGTACAGAATGTCTTGTTGGCTGTTTCAAAAAAATATTTAGGCTCTTCTGAAAGTTTTTCGTGGTGTCGTTATACAGTTGCTAAGTAAGAAAAGATGAGAGAAAAGGAGGGACGGAGGTGCTGAATTTTTTTTTAGAAACGGACTTAACGGTGGCTTAGAGATAATAAAAATAATTTATTTTGGGTAGCATATAAGTTTTCCATAAACTTTTCATTTTTCTTATTTAAATATGTTTTATGTAATTATTGTTTTTCGAAAAGAAACTTTGCAGTTGTTAAGAGAGATAATAACAATAATTTATTTTCCAAACACGTAGGTTTTGCGTGAACTTTTAATTCTTATTAATAAATTAAAGAATTGGCAAGGAATGATAATATACACTTGTCTATAAGTTATGACTTTTGTAGAATACTTGTGGATTCCACAACTTTTTAAGAGACTATGTAAGACTAGAAAAATTAAAATTAGAAAAAGGAAAAAATTTATGCAACTTTTTGTAGAAATTTATTTATACTTAAAATTATTAATATTTAATTTACAAGTGCCATGATCAAAATAGTAAATGAAATTTTAATGTTCCTTATTTTGTATTATATTAAGGAGCTTCATTCACGTCAACCATTTATTCAGAATTCTTACCATTCTCGTTAGTTAACTTTCTTGCTTTTCTTTACTAACTTGCTTTCGTTCTTAACTATTATTTTGGTATCCAGATATTTCTATTTCATATGTATCTAGTTGTTGCCTGTACATGTTGCTTTCTCTTGTCACAAGTTGCATCTTTTTCTGTAGCCTATTTATAAATCTAGATATTCTGTCATGCGAGTTATTTGTATCTGCAAGTGTCTTTTTTCGTTCTTCATGACGTTGTTTCATACCTTCCAATTTTATTTAAACATTTAAACTGATTCTACTTGAGACCTTAAGTGACCTTCTTTAGATGCTAACAGAGCTTTTGAGTGTTGTAATCGATTTATTTCTCGTTTAAGCCCAAGCGACCAATTCCAATTGCCTCATATTTAGCTATTTTTGACAAAAAGCTCAGCTTTGGTCATTTTCAATTGAGAAATCCCTTGCTCCAAATTTCTAATATTTCTCCAATCTAGGAACCAATTTAAATCGAAAATATTTAATAATAACTTTTATCTTAATCAAAGTTATTCGCACCAGTCCAGATATGATTATCATTTGTATTAAAGCTTTCTTGACATTCTTGAATTGATATCACTTTTTGAAATTATTATCTGAATCTTGTGTAGAAAAATATTTACTAAGAACTCCTCTGAAACATTTTGACGTCTCCTACTGTGATAAAATTATAAATTAGATTAACTGAGCACTTTTATTCACTAAAATTTTCATAATAACACATCATTTTCGCTTTTTAAAATATTTCAATATTCATTTAACATATTCTTTTAACTGGTGCTTGAGTAAATATGTACAATGGCACAGCGCACTGATATCAACTAATTTTGTTGAAGATGACAAATTCTTTTTAAACCAATTTAAGTCTCAGACCAATATTTCAAATCAGCGTGATAAATTATATTGTATATTTATGCTCACGTGTCACTCACCAATATTTTCTTCTATGCAAAAGCTTATTATAAAGTTTATGTACCTCATAATATTTATGCTTGCGTGTCACAATACTCACTAATATTTTCTTGTGTGCAAAAGGTTATTATAAAGTATATGAATCTCATAACACATAATTATTCACTTCCGTTAAACATGATAACTTTTATCTTGGTCAAAGTTATTCCCAAGAGTCCAGATATGATTGCCATTTATGTACATAAAACATCACTTTAAATCCTCAATTCTTGAGAAAATCATTCAGTTGTGAACACTATAGAGAACTTTTGAAATTATTATGGATTGAAACAACTTAAATTAATAACCCATAATTGTCACAAATAATCTAGTAAAATTAAGAAACACAACCAGTTTATGAACTAAGAATCACTGAGAATTATTAAAGCTTTCTTGACATTCTTGAATGGATATAACTTTTTCAAATTATTATCTAAATCTTATGTAGAAAAATATTTACTAAGAACTCATCTGAAACATTTTGATGTCTCCCACTGTGATAAAATTATAAATTAGATTAACTGAGCACTTTTATTCACTAAAATTTTCACAATAACACATCATTTTCGCTTTTTAAAATATTTCAATATTCATTTAACATATTCTTTTAACTGGTGCTTGAGTAAATATGTCCAATAGCACAGCGCACTGATATCAACTAATTTTGTTGAAGATGACAAATTCTTTTTAAACCAAGTCTCAGACCAATATTTCAAATGAGCGTCATAAATTATATTGTATATTTATGCTCACGTGTCACTCACCAATATTTTATGTTATGCAAAAGCTTATTATAAAGTATATGAACCTCATAACACATAATTATTCACCTCCCTTAAACATAATAACTTTTATCTTGATCAAAGTTATTCGCAACAGCCCAGATATTATAGCCATTTGTAAAACATCATTCTAAATCCACAATTCGTGAAAAAATTATTCAGTTGCAAACACTATAGAGTACATATGAAATTATTATTGATTGAATCAACTTAAATTAATAACCCATAATTGTCACACATAATCTAGTAAAATTAAGAATCACAACCAGTTTAGGAACTAAGAATCACTGAGAATTTTTAAAGTTTGTGTAGAAAAATATTTACAAAGATCTCCTCTGAAACATTTTGACGTCTCCCACCTTGACAAAATCATAAATTAGATTAACTGAACACTTTTATTCACTACATTTTTCACAATAACACATCATTTTCTCTTTTTTCAGTATATCAATATTCATTTAACACAATCTTTTAACGGGTGCTTCAGTAAATGTGGACAATAGCCCAGCACTGATATCAACTAATGTCGTTGAAGATGTCAAACCAAAGCTCAGACCAATATGTCAAATCAGCATCATAAATTATATTGTTTATTTATGCTCACGGGTCACTCATCAATATTTTCTTCTATCCAAAAGCTTTTACATAAAGTTCCATAAAGTTTATGAACCCGATAACACATAATTATTCACCTCCCTTAAACATAATAACTTTTATCTTGATCAAAGTTATTCGCACCAGTCCAGATATGATTGCCATTAATCATTTTCAATCAGTTCTCAGCTCCAAAATTTAGTCCTATGGCTGGCATTGCAATGTACACGTTTTTCTGAAATGAAAAATAAAACTCACAAAGTATCTATTCGAATAATTTTTATTCACCTTGTACTAAATTATTAATGTCAATAACAGTTAATAATTGTCAACAATTACTTAAAACTATTTGTAACTGTTTATAAATGTTACGAAATATAGGATTTTGAACGCAGTTTCAAATAGTTTATACGAGTTTGAAACACTTTCAAATAATTTTTAATGACATTTAAAATGAATTAATAATTGGTAATTAACAGTTTATAGTAAACTCTTACCAATAGTTTTTAAAACTTTATAGAACAAAAATATTTCCGCTAAGGCAAAAACTAAAAAATTATTAGAATATAATAAGTATATAATACATATCTGAATTCTTTTCATCGCTGCTAAAATATGTTCTTGTATGTTAACATCATAATTTCCACAAATTTACTCTTGTAAAAAGGAAAATTCAACAGAACACTTGATTCTTTGCTATAGTATCTGCTCTCTTCGCCGCGGTCTGCCGGAGCAGCGCTCTGAACTTAGTCAAATGATTCCGTTCTGGTTCGCTCTGAAGTTAATCAAATGATTCCGTTTCACCGGGACTACCGGGAGAATCCTCGCGGGGCCAACGCTGGAACCGCCACACCTCTACTCTTCTGCGTGGATATCGCTCCCTCTGCCTATTTTACTTATGCCCTAATCACATAACCGCGTACGATCGCGTACGTCTGCGTACAACCGCGTCCGACGTTAAGGAAGAATCTAGTGATTTTCGCTGTTGCCAACAGCGGCAATGTCAGTGCAATAACTAGTACTTTCGAGGAACAGACCTACGTATATGAAAGTCGGCTACTACACCAACGACAACAGACATAAACAAGCAAGCGTTACTCCGATCTACTGCACTTCGTGTGAGTAGGTCTGTTCCTCGAAAGTACTAGTTATTGCACTGACATTGCCGCTGTTGGCAACAGCGAAAATCACTAGATTCTTCCTTAACGTCGGACGCGGTTGTACGTAGACGTACGCGATCGTACGCGGTTATGTGATTAGGGCATTAAGAAAATATTTTATCGATAATATTATAGGTATATATAGCCTGTCTGCGTGCCTTCACTTTCGTACGTAGAACTCACTTCCCCGCCTATTTGGTTTAGAAATTTTGGTTTACGAATTATTTAATTGATAATTTTATATGTAGTCTATCTGCGCGACTCTACTTTTCTACTCGGATCTCGCTCCTCCGCCTATTTAGGTTTTAGGTTTTAGGTTTTAGAAACGGAGCAGGATTATTGCCCTAATCACATAACCGCGTACGATCGCGTAGGTCTACGTAGAACCGCGTCCGACGTTAAGGAAAAATTTAGTGATTTTCGCTGTTACCAACAGCGGCAATGTCAGTGCAATAACTAGTACTTTCGAGGAACAGACCTACTCACACGAAGTGCAGTAGATCGGAGTAACGCTTGCTTGTTATGTCTGTTGTCGTTGGTATAGTAGCCGACTTTCGTATACGTAGGTCTGTTCCTCGAAAGTACTAGTTATTGCACTGACATTGCCGCTGTTGGCAACAGCGAAAATCACTAGATTCTTCCTTAACGTCGGACGCGGTTGTACGCAGACGTACGCGATCGTACGCGGTTATGTGATTAGGGCATATGGAGCAGAGCTGAGCAGCGAGGAACGGCGCTTACGTTCATTCTGCCCCTTACTTCAAGGTTATATTAATTACTATTAATTTAAAAAATTCTTTCGTTTCATTCCAACGTTGCAAATTTCAGACTCATAGAAAAATGTGTAACATTAGGGAAAAAAGCAAATTAATTACAGTTGATTTATCATTTTAATTTTTTATATTTATTTTTCAATAAATCTATATCGCAAAGGACTCTATTAAAATATTTACTTATTTAATTTTTAAATTTCGCGAGTTTTTAATTGATTACGACGTTTGCGACGTCTGCGACACCATTGCGACATATTACACGCGTCGCAATGATTCATACGCGTATGATATCGCAAATTGTTTATACGCGTCATTTACCCACCACTGGTGGATTCTGCCAAGGCGAAGCCGAGGTTGACAAACATGTGATCGGAGGCTTTCTTTTTTACTGGCCAAGGTGTTTATACTATTTTTTCTGCTCAACGGCGCCGGAAAGCGGCAACTTCGTTTCGCGCAGCGGCCGGGAAGATGGCGTTTTCCGGCCGGAGGGCAGAAAAATAGTATACGCACCTCGGCCGAAAAATAGAATATCATATTTGCGTGTTTGGCAATCTACACGCGAATGTATTATCCTACTCCCGGCCTAGGTACGTAATATACTATTACAAATAGAGCGATATAAACAATTAATTTGTTAATAACAATTAAACACCTGGTTTTTCGAAAAAGTACCAAAGAAATTTGTAAACTACGTGCATAAACCTTTCGATTCCCCATGGGTATGAGACTGGATAAAAACTTTATATCAGAAAGTATACAGGCGCCCGGTACATGTAGACTTCGGAACTGTGCTTTTTCAGCGCGCCGCAGCACCATTTATAGTCCGGGCGCTGGTGACACTTGAGCATAAATTTTTAGCTCCCCTCAGTAACTTGGGGTTTTCGGATGTTTTTCGGTGCGCTGAATCGAAATTTGTTGGTTACGAAGCTCGAAACCCGTTAGTTTTTTTGTTATAAAAAAATTACTGATTTGCAATAAACAAAAAATTGTTTTTTGCAATTAAAAACAATTGCGTTACGTTTTCTGGTATTTTTGAATCGAAAGTGTTTTTAGAAGTTTTTTCGTAAAACGCATACTTTTTGAGTTAAAAATTATTGAATTTTCATATTTCATGAGAATGGACGGGAATAAAAGCTCAAACAATCGTATTTTGTGAAAACTTTATCAATTTTTAACTCAAAAAGTATGCGTTTTACGAAAAAACTTCTAAGAACACTTTCGATTCAAAAATATCTAGAAAACGTAATGTAATTTTTTTAATTGCAAAAAACGATTTTTTGTTTATTGCAAATCAGTAATTTGTTTATAACAAAAAAACTGACGGGTTTCGAACTTCGTAACCAACAAATTTCGATTCAGTGCACCGAAAAACATCAGAATACCCCAAGTTACTGAAGGGAGCTAAAAATTTATGCTCAATAATGTCACCAGTGCCCGGACTAATTCCCATATTATATATATGAAACAGTTGAAAATCAAAATAACACACATATACGCGTACTTATAAGTATATGATCGGAATTCTAGCGCGCCGGGCGCGGGCAATCGCAGTCAACGTCAACCTCTAATCTTAACCGTCAGAAACCCGTCGCGTCCCGTCAGGGTGCGATCCCATGGCGTTCCGAAAATTTAGACGGAACCATTTAAGCCCGTGAGTGCGAGAGAGAGATTCTTCCGTGAATGTCTCTCTTGCTCTCACAGGCTTAGGGACAATGTACATAAGAGCCGTGTCGTGCTGTGTCGTGCTGTGCCTTGCCTTGCCCTTGCCGTGTCGTTAGTATATGCTTTAAGGGAGTATCTACACTAGGGACGCGTCATGGCGCGCGTCAAGATGCGCGTCGAGATGCGCGTCCAAACTGTGCGTTCCAAGCGTGTTCCAATCCGTTTCACATCGTGGATATAGGGTCTGGGTCGATGTAATTAGAAAAGTAAAACGATGTGAAACAGATTGGAACGCACAGTTTGGACGCGCAACTTGACGCGCATCTCGACGCGCGCCGTGACGCGCCCCTAGTGTAGATACTCCCTAACGGTGACGGTGAATCCACATTACGTGCCCGGAGCTGTGCGCCATGCGCTTTGCGCTCTACCAAAAAGAAAGTGTTGTTCGACATCTATGTAACTGTTATCTATGTTTGCGGAGTATTCGCATCGTTCCGATTTTCAAATTGGACAACTTCACGTTCGCACTTCGCAGACGAGCGAAAAGAAGCCAATCTAAGTTCATTCTTTGTGCAGGTTATTCAGTTATTGATGCCTAGAATTGAAGTAAATAAAGAATTTGCAAAATGGAATTAGAAAAATTAGAAAACGTATCAAATTTGTTACATATTCAGCGTAATGTAATTAAACAACTGAGATTAATTAAAATGTATAAAAAAAAGTCTGTTAGAAGATGGTGGGTTAAGCCACATCTATATGCTACTTTGCCATTTTGCAAATTCTTTATTTACTTCAATTCTAGGCGTCAATAACTGAATAACCTGCACAAAGAATGAACTTAGATTCGTTTCTTTTCGCTCGTCTGCGAACGTGAAGTTGTCCAATTGGAAAATCGAAACGATGCGAATACTCCGCAATCCGCAGCGCGCATCCGCGGATCGTACGCGCAGCGCCAGTCTGGATCCTCCCTAATGCCCTGTCTACAACCACCGATTTTTTTTTTGCGCATGCGCAAAAATCACCAGAGAGGGTTAGTGATGTAAGAAGAGCCAATCGTAAAAAAATTAACCCTAAATATTGAGTTTGCGTTGAACACACCTAAAAATCAAAGAATACGAGTTTCTGCTTTCTAAACTGAAACCTAGTCTGGAATGATTTGGTGAATAGTTGAAACATCAATTGCATAAAACAATGCATTTTTTTGTACACAATCGCCATGTGCTAAATAGCTGTAAAAATATATGTAAATTAACATTCAATCTAAACTTGCATTTATTATATTTACTTACTTTAGCGTTATACACAGTCTTAACTCTGGAGAGGTATTGGTACTCTCCGACGATATTTTGTTATTCTATCTTTAACTAAATTACATATATACATAAATGCTTGTACATTCATTCTAGTAAAATTCATGAACTCTTCTTCGTCATTCATCTTAAAATACGTAAAAACTCTCTCATAAGCACCATATCCTGTTAAGTAATTATTTCTAATTAATGGTTTGCACCACCATCTTCTGAATTTTTTTTTCGATTTCTTAGCAATTGTATTAATCGAAGGTAATTAATGCTTATTTCCAGTACTTCAACAACCAGATTATGATCATCCATTTTACATTAATTGAAAAATCTTCTTATAATAAAATCTCTAAATCACTAATCTTCTTCCAACACTTGACTCTTTGTTAATGTTAGAAAGCAGAAACTCATGTAGTCATGTTTTGATCTTTTTAGGTGTGTTCAGCGAAAACAATATTTAGGGTTAATTTTTTACAGTTGGCTCTTCATACATCCCTAACCCCCTCTGGTGATTTTTACGCATGCGCCAAAAAAAAATCGGTGGTTGTAGACAGGGCATAATGCCCCTTCTACAACCTCACGCAAAAACTGAGCGTGCACGCAAAACTGAAAGGGGGTAACCCCCTTCTACAACCTCACGCAAAAACTATGCGTGCACGCAAAACTGACTAGTTTCCGATGTAACTTCAAACGTGATTGGTTGATGAGGTTGTAGAAAGGGCATAAGGCACAGCCCGACACAGGAGCCTGATTCTAAATTTGTCTCGACGTCGAGACACACAAAACCGAGAACTATTTGTCTCGGCGAGTGCAACTCCGAGAACTATTTGTCTCGGCGAGTGCAACCCCGAGAACTATTTGTTTCGGCGAGTCCGACTCCGAGAACAATTTGTCTCGGCGAGTGCAACTCCGAGACACAATACGAGTCGGCTTCGGGCTCGTATACGATCCGCGGATGCGCAGCGCCAGTCTGGGAAGTAAATCAGAATAAAAATATTGGCCGCGCAAGCGCCGTTGACCAACCGACACTACTGTACCGACACAGCCCGAAGCCGACTCGTATTGTGTCTCGGAGTTGCACTCGCCGAGACAAATAGTTCTCAGAATCACACTTGCCGAGACAAATAGTTCTCGGAGTTGCACTCGCCGAGACAAATTGTTCTCGGCCGAGACAAATAGTTCTTGGAGTTGCACTCGCCGAGACAAATAGTTCTCGGTTTTGTGTGTCCCGACGTCGAGACAAATTTAGAATCAGGCCCCAGCACGACACGGCTCTTATGTACATTGTCGCTTATGCCCTTTCTACAACCTCACGCAAAAACTGAGCGTGCACGCAAAACTGACTATAGTTTTCGCTGTATCAACCAATCACGTTTGAAGTTACATCGGAAACTATCTTTTCTGGGGGTAACCCCCTTTCTACAACCTTACGCAAAAACTGTGCGTGCACGCAAAACTGACTAGTTTCCGATGTAACTTCAACGTGATTGGTTGATACAGCGAAAACTAGTCAGTTTTGCGTGCACGCTCAGTTTTTGCGTGAGGTTGTAGAAAGGGCATTATGGAGCCTTCTACAACCTCGCGCAAAAACTGTGCGTGCACGCAAATTTCACTAGATTTCACTAGAATAAGAAGTGCAACCAACCTTTATTAAAAATAAAAACTGTTTTCTAACCTGAAACAAACAATTCTTGGATGGTTTTCTGGAGACAAAGTGTGGCAATTTTTAGTCAAGGTTGGTTGCACAACTAGCTCTAGTAAAGTCTAGTGAGATTTGCGTGCACAGAGTTTTTGCGTGAGGTTGTAGATGGGGCATAAATGGTTCCATCTAATTTTTCGGAACGCCATGGGATCGCACCCTCACGTCCTTTCCACATGGAGATGCGTCGTGCGCCGTGCGTTGCGTGGTGCGCCGCGTTCCGATCGCTTGCCTACAGCAACTCTATGCTGATTGGTTAATTCCTTTGACGAAACTAGGTGGTAAAAGAGAATTAACCAATCAGCATAGAGTTGCTGTATTCAAGCGATCGGAACGCGGCGCACGATGCGGCGCACGGCGCACGACACACTTCTATGTGGAAAGGACGTCAGTGTGCGCTGTGTGCTTGCCCGTGCGCGTGGATCCGCGGAAATCCGCGAGACCGTGGGGAGGGGGATATTTATTTATAAAAATGGCGGACCAAGTGCTGAGGGAACTGGAGGCTGCTGCCCAAGTCATTTTAGTGAGTTTTTCTCTCGCCCTCGTCACATTATTGCGCCAAAATTTTTTCCGCAATTGTTCGATCTTTCGCCGTGGCCAGGAATTATCACGAATCACGGCATAATTCGCGCGATCGTCGCGATTGTTGCCCGAGGCAGCGTTGAAGGTTATGTTATCCGCGTAAATGTTTGTTTTGGAGCAGGGATTCGAATGAAAAAATTTGAGTTTTCGTGCTGTTTGCGAGGTTTATGACGTATGGTTTAATTTGTAAAGTAAAAAATTGCCTAGGAATGATTTGTCGTTTCCCGGGTCTTTATTGGAGGGGGAAAATTTTCATTGAGAATGCGAACAGAATTTTGTTGTTTTCGCGTATTGTTACAAATTAAAGGTTTGAAAATAGAAAACGATGGTTTTTGTTGTCGATTGCTACTTTCTAACATTTCAAATACATTGTTAAAGAGTTATTGAAATGACCTGGTTTTAACACTATTTTACCTTACTAAGGTTTCTGAAAAAGCTCAATTGTGCAGTGAGCTTACAAAACATATTTTAATAAAATAGTCTGTTTTCGTGTAATTTAAATTCAATTAGAAGGATTTCAACACGTACAGTACATATTTAACTTTGTAATTAAATCTATATTAAAAAGAACTTTTATAAAATTAGTTTTTTTTTTTTAAATAATTATTATGATGTAAAACATTTGTATCTCACAAATTATGAATATTTGATATTAGTTCAAAGAATGTATAATAATATTAAAATAAGAATGTAATGTTTTCAGTAAACTAAAAGGATCTAAAAATTAAAAAAATTAAAACAAAATATTGTTAATTATTTACAGAATAGTTGATGTATTTTAAAAATGATTTATTTCCACTTAGGCACCTCCAAATCTTGTGACTGCCGAGCAGCGACAATCAGCAGAAGCAGTTTTCTTAAATTTCCGCAAGACAAAATCTCCTTATCAACTATGCCGGGAAATCTTCGAAACAACTACAATGGATTATGTCCTCTTTGAGTCTGCAGGGGTGATTAAAGCAGCATTGATAAGGGAATGGTCAATGTTGCAGCAGTCAGATATTGTTTCCTTAAGACAGTATCTGTTACACTACATAATAAGTAAACCAACCCTGGCACCGTTTGTGAGGGAACGGTTTCTACAAGTGATAGCTCTTATGATAAAAAGAGGTAGTATTGATGATTTTGGTGAGGAGAGAAAAGCACTTTTGAACGAGGTCGAAGGGCTAATTATGAGCGGCGACTTGCCAAGAGTGAGAATAAAACTTGTTTAAAGTTATTCAAATTTATAGGTTACAAAAATTGTCAGCCTAGAACATATGTATTTTAGTCTTTGTGGTTTATCTATTTATGTTGAAATGATAAGAAATTGTTTTACATAAGTCTGGAATATTTATGAATAACTTTCATATTATCATTTCAGCAACTTTTAGGCTGCAGTATAATTTCCTCGCTGATACAAGAATACGCGACGACTGCAAAATCGTCGGACGTCGGATTGACTTGGGAAACGCACGTTAAAGCGAAAAAACAATTTGAAGTCACGTCCCTCAAAAGAGTATTCAAGTTCTGTGTTCAAGCGCTAGGAGAATTGACAAAGGCTGATATACCAGAAGCTATACTACCGCTAATAAAGTCTCTACTTGCTATATGTGAAAGTATACTAACATGGAATTTTATAATTCTGAATTATATCCTTTTCTATATATTCATATTCACATATTTTAATAACTGTTATCAATTAAGATATTAAATATTCTTTGTACAATATCGTGGCTCAAGCGAGCACCGAAATGTATTTTCCTTAACTCCAGTGCACTGCCCAAAAGACTGATAAGCATGTTCGAGGCGGCCTACGACTTGGACAGCAGCACGACGTTGCGGCTGACGTGCATGTGGCGCAACGTCATGCTGAATCCAGCTCTCGTTGAGCTTTTCTTCACCGTCTACTGGAAGATCCGTTCAAATCCCCAGCTTGCCCATCATGCGCGCACCTGTCTCGTTCAGTTGGCCAGCCTGAACGGCATGGGTTTCCAGTCAGAGCCTGAGCTGAAGCAGCCCTATCTCAACAATTACGTGCAAAATCTGCTGAAGCTGTTGTCGAGCATCGAGGTGATAGACCAAGAGGCTCTGGGCATTGCCTATATCTTCAAGAAGCTTATCACGTACTTCCGCTCCAACATAGCCAAGTTGCCCGATGACGCGCAGCGCTCGTTCATGGAGACAATGACGCGGCTCACCTGCATGTTTGCCCAGGGCGCCGCTCAGGAGGAGTCCGTAAGTCGAATAAGGAAGGGAAAAAAGAGATTTTTTCCGAAACCTCTTCTCTTTGTCTTCATAGCGCGAGCGGATAGTAATTCGTTCTGGCAAATTTTCAGACGATTAACGTTTTGCCCCCGACGCGGTATGTAAGAGGACGTTAGTTAAGTAACGCAATATAAATCTCATCATGTGTTTGATTGATTAACTTGTTCAATATCACGAGTGTCTGTTGTTTTTTGCGCTCACAGCTTTTACATATACTGCTTCTGTACATACATATATATTATATATTATACACGGTGAAGGAAACTCATTCGACCGATCGTAGCTTACCTCGACAAATTTCTCTGCATATGACATGTTCTCAATGACTTGTAGATGTGCGCCGATGACTGCCTGTACATGGAGGCCTTTGAGAGTTTGCTAGAGACGTGGATCTCTGTCATTTCGGACGAGACGGTCTTCCCCACGAACTTCTGCCGACAGAGCTCCGTGCAGATCTTCAACACGTATCTACAGTGCCACTTGTCACCGCCAGACGGGACGCGCGGCGCCGGCGGCAAGGAACTCAACAACGAGGATATCGACGCGAATGAGGAAGACGACCGGTCCAAGTTCAAGGAGCAGTTGCAGACTATCGGTATTTGCTACTTTTCTATAGTTGTCGAAAAAATGTGTCGAGCGCCGTTGTGTAGGATGAGAATAGGATCTTAGCAGAATCTGCAATGAGTTCGTCAATTGTTTAAGGTTCCGAGTCATATTGTGTGATCCGATGTGTGTCTGATGTGTGACTGCCTGTTGAGTCAAAACGTCAGGCATTAATAGCTCGAGCAGTATGTAGCATGTTTGTGTGTGGATGTGTGTTAAACCTCGACCCTAAAGAACTGAAAAAGTGGCCACAGAGAATTTTTCGAAAACCTGTCCTCTGCTCTTACAGGTCATTTCGGTAGACAAGTCCTCAGTCACGCGTTACCATTGGTCTCGCGGCTACTGGAGGATCGAACAAACAAGCTGAAGGATCAGCTGAACCGTTTGGTCGGCCAGCCTGACTCGCTTAACATCTCAGGCATGACGTCGGTAGAGAATCTATACGAGGACTTGCACTGGGTTGTCCTCATAGCCGGTCACGTGTTGTGCATGGAGTCGGAAGGTGAGACCCCTCTCATACCCTCGGAGATAATGCGCTACAGCATGGAACAGGCGCAACAGGGTCAGATGGATCTGAACGTGACGCTGCAGCTACTCGCCTCCCCACAGAGCAACATCAGCGACGTGAACGGTGCTGAGCAGTCGGCCGATCACGCGATACGCCTTATTGCTGCTGTCTTTCGGCTGTGCGAGGTCGCTAAGATAGCGATAAATTACAACGCGGCTCAGCATCTCTCCCCCGAGCTCTGCAGCACCGTTATCTGGTTCCTGCATCGTTGGTCGCTGTGTTATCTACTGCCGCGGGAGAGCCACTACGCCGAGATCAGTTTGACTTTCCTACAGGCATTCTCTGACTCGCCTGGTTGCCAATGGACAATCAACTTCATCCTCGAGAACGTCGAGTGCAACATCAAGGCGTTCAAGGGCGAGCCTGCCCTCATCAAGGAGATCGTGCAACTGCTCGTCGTCCTCGTCGACTCGCCCGAAAAGTATGTGACCCTTTCAAATTTTCTTTTTTTTTTATTCGCTAGTATCATTTATTAAAGGTTCTTCTTTAACGTGAAATATACTCCTTACTTTAGAGCAAAATGTCTGATAAAATCGGAGCGCTTTGGTAACCTCGTGGAGTTGGCAACCAAGAGTCGGGATATGCCGCAGGCTGCGAAACGCGGTCTCATGAGGGTGGTCGTGCGCGTTAGTACAGGGCTGTCGTCTGAAAGCGGGGACAAGGACGAAACCGCACAGTACTTCACACAGATATTCCTGCCCATGCAGAACGAGTTCAAAGAAATCATCTGCCATCCCGACTATCCACGCAACTACCACCAAGAAGAGATACGCGCTCACATTACGGAGATGATCGAATCTCTCACGGGTAATTATTGGTTTGAATTTGATGTCGAATTGTGTAGTAGCTGGAGACAACTTTAATGAGAACGTGTGGTTTTTTTCAGGAGTTGCACAAAGTTTGTTGATGGAAACAGCCGATTTGATCTTTCAATATATATGTAGCATACTAAACGAACTTCCACGACTTCTTACTCTGTACCATAATTATCAGCAGATAGTTCAACTTATTCTTGAACTTTTTGGCGAGCTTTCGAACAATATGCTGTTTCTGAAGAAGCAACTTAACCCTCTGCTCGAAATTTGTCTCCACACGGTGCAGGTAATGTTGATTCTTAATTGGACATTCTAAAGAGTTCTGTTATTTCAATGAATTCATGAAGTCTAAAATTTATAATATTGTATTGCAGGCGTATGCGAACTGTAATCGAAATCGGGTAATTGCAGATTCCACAGCCGAAGAAGACGCCTTTCAGGATATTTTACTGCTCATGCAAATGCTGACGAACTTGCTGAATAGAGGTACTTTCGCACCTCCTGTAAATGAAGGACAAGATGCAGTAACACCTACAAATGTCTTCCTTTATGGTCTCAATATTGTCATGCCTATGATGACAATAGACTTACTTAAATTCCCTACGCTATGTACACAGTAAGTTTAGTTAATCATCTTTCATATCATTTTTGTAAAATCTTTTTAAGAAGACTAAAAGTGACAGAAAAACATTTTTTAGGTATTTCAAAATGATAACATTACTTTGCGAATTGCATCCGGAGAAAGTGTGTACTTTACCTCCTGAACTGCTGCAGCAGTTATTGATGTCAGTCGAAATGGGACTGTTTTCATTTGGCCATGAAATAAGCAATCTTTGTTTTGACATAGTTCAAGTAATGGCCAAATACATTTATACAGACTCCGATGAAAGTCGACCGAAAAATCAATTGATGGCGCCTTTTATGAATGTGAGTACATCAATTTAAGAATCGTTGATTCGATCAAATTTACTAGTACAAAGTCTGGAATATTCAAGTTTTTTCTGGGCTTTTTTCAGCTCCTGATGACTCTAATAATAAATCATCAAATCAACGCCGACCTCATGTCAAACGCGAGCATACCTTTGTACCACTTGATTTGCTGCTACCAGGAACAGTACCAGCAGCTTGTGCAAACTCTGATAAGAGAACAAACGGACCCTATGACTGCGCAGAGGCTTGCCACTGCCTTTAACGAGCTCACGGCCAACGTGGCTCTCAACACTGAACGCGTTCAGAAGTTAAAGTTCCGCGAAAATTTCGAAAAGTTTATTGTCAACATCCAAGGCTTCCTTATAATTAAGTAAGACATTTCGCAGACATTTTTATCACGTTCTCAATTGGTCTTATGTCATTTTTGACAAATGTCCAGATGAAAATAATGGTGAATTCTAAAAAATTGGAGATAGCGCAATAGCTTTTTATTCTTGTAATTATACTATGTATTCGTGAAATCAAAACATTCGTAAAAATATTTAAATCAAAGTGATTTTTACGCATGCAGTCATTTATAATATTAGTTCAATTTTAATCAAATTACAAATCAATTTAGTGAGTAGTAATATCTATTACATTATTTATTGTATAGTCGCTTACGAAAAATCAAATCCATAACAATCTTTTAGATTTCATCATTAATTTTCTTTGCGCGGTCGTGAAATTCTATATAGGGATTTTTCATTTCCTTTTTATTCGCCAAGAGGCGGGAGTGAATTCGCGATGTCGATAAACTTTTTTCCCGATTTTCACGGGAGTGCAAGCAAAATAATGCTGTTAAATGAAAGTATTCATAGTGAAAATTTTTAGAAGGTATTTAAGGTTTTTAAGATCAATAATTCGTTAATTTCTGCATTTACCTTTCACTCAGTTTTAAATAACACTTTTTAATAACTAATCACAAAAGCATGCGTTCTATTTAAAAACATATATTATGCTATATAAAATTAAAGATTATATTTCATGATAATTTTTATTTGGGTTATTTTCGTGGTTAGATCTTAATTAGGTTAAATACCTTTTAAAGTAACAGAAACGAATAAATGTTTCAGTAAACAATAGTCACGTGAAGATATTTTTTTAGATAATTAATAACAAAGGAAAAAAGCTTACATATTTAATTTACACATTTTAAATAGACACAATACAAAATTTTAATTTATTTTTGCATACTATAAATATAATGTGATAATCCATCTATTGTATACTGTTGCATATATTTGCAAATATTAAAATGTGTAGCGGTCTACTTATATACCCGTTATCTTTGACATTTGAACCTTTTTCTTGAGCTATCTAATTCTTTGAAATTATCTTGCTTTTATTACTAAACGTAAATAACTATATTTTATATCTTATATAAGATTATATAAGAAAATTATAAAAATTACGTTATTGAATATTTTTATTGTTTGCTGCGTGATTGTAGAAAGAACATTGCACTCACAAAATATTTTATTATTTGTAGAAAATTGTGTAATGACTTGATATCCCGTTCTTATTTCAATGATAAAAGAATTGTGATTTAGCTTAACGACTTATTAATTTTGTCGTTGCTTCTAAGAAACTTTATAGGATAATAAGAACATTTCAAATTTGAAACATTTATCACGCTGTCAAAAGATAAAATGAAAGTAATAGTACATTTCGACACGGGTGGGGAAGTCGATTATTTAGCTGGTGTGACTTTTTGCACGAGCGAAGCGAGTGCGAAAAAGCCACACCACCTAAATAATCGACTTACGCACTAGTTTCGAACGGTATTTTATACCACGAGCGCCGAAAAATCATATCAAAGTTGTGATTTTGAGATTAGAGTGGTATAAACGTATGTTAAGTGGTGTACAATTTAGTATTTGAATGCCTTTGTGAATGTTCCAGAAAATTTATCAAATTTTACGCATATATTACTAAAAAGATTTTGAGCAACGATTCTCACAGACTGGTAACCTTTGCTATTCTTAAACACTCGGAAATAATTAGTTTTATAAAATTTTTATTCAAACCACTTTTCTTACTTCAAAATGTTCCCTTTTTCGGAAAAATAGTAAGTACATTGTAATATAATACATAGAACATTGATAAAACATACGGAGAAACTTCATGTATTCTATTACCAAGCGCAAAACGAATTGCTTTTAATATTCGCCACCGGCCGCAGAGGCGAATAGGTTCGTTCCTTATTCAGCGAGTTCACTCCCTGCTTTGCATGAGAGGTCATCGATCGACACACGAGACCGAAAGCTCATTCTCAGATAACCAAACTGTGAATCGTGTATTTTGTAAAAAGATAAGAAAAATGAGTGAGCCGAAAGGGATTATCTAACTCTCTCCCCTTCTCTCTCCCCTCTCTCCTCTCTCCCTCTCTCCCTCTCTCTCCCTCCCTCTCTCTCTCTCTCTCTCATCTGCCGGAGAAAGATGTGTAACAGTGCAGCTGTGCATGTTGACTAGTCAAACCTGTGATGGAACGGGGAAACTGCGAGGAAAATCGAGCTTGAGAAATTATTCGATTTTTACTTTTAATGAGATTAGTCGACTTCGAGATTTGTCTTTCAGATAACATCTTATTGGTATCTTTGGTATCTTTTTTTAGATTCGTTCATGTGATTTTTCCGTACTTACTATTAAACAGATTTTGATTGTCATTCCTTATTTTCTCAGAAATTGAAAATATTTAAAAATTTAAAGAAATCAATGAAAAACAATTAATCTCATTAATGAAAATTTATCATCTCTAAGAAAGACTTTAATTACAATTCTTGTAAAAAAAATGTTTATCCGCCCCTCAAGTGACTTTTTTGCACAATAGAGCACTTTCCCCCTCCCCCGTTATTACTACTGCGACCGTAATAATAGGTGCTCGGTGTTGAACATATTTTTCCGTCTCACATAAGCGACGGATGAAAATGGAAGTGAGATTGAAGAAAAAAGAAAGAGAAAAAACGAAAGCTCTGTCCGTTTGTACATAAAAATATTCCGTGCAGTCTGAGAAAATAAAAAAGCTTACAACTATTCTCTTAAAAATATTGTATATCATATATATTTAATGAAACATGTGTGAATCGGAAGTGAGAACCTTTGATTACTTAGCAAAAATACATGCATTGCTTTTAGTAAAATTAAGACCAACAGATTATTTTTTTATAAAAAAATGTTAAAGTTTTCGGAATAATTGGGTTTTATTGTAAATTTGAACGAATCTGAAGTTTCTCTCTTTTTTGAACAGTAGCTAAAGGTTCGCCACAGCCTGTAAGAATGTTAGATTGCGGTACACGAATGATCGATATAAATTGCAAAAAAATGTGTCGATGAAGAGAGCTCAGACTTGTATACGAGGCAGTGGCAGCTTACACACATATACACACGTACACATGAACAATTGCGTCTGGTTTCAGGTTTTGCAAATCGAAGCCGTGACTGTTAATATATATATACATACATGTATACATGTGAACCTAAGATCTCTAGCATTTTTTGTAAGTTAAAAAAAAGATGACGAGAAGAACAAGAAGATCGTGTGTGCACACGCGTAGTATTGTATAAATATTAGATTTCTGTATACGCGATAGACGTTGGGGGAAAGAGATGTTTTACTATTGTCGCGTAGTTATTGACATTATCACTTGTGTCGCACACACTTTGTAAGATATATTGTAAAGGAATGATGATGCGTATTACTGATGAACTCATTGAAACTGCGTATACTTTTTGTTTCTGAGTGTATATATTTTAAAAAATTGAGAAATAACAGTGTTTTCAAACGAATCAACGTCTTTAAAGAACATAACGATTGATTTTTACACAGACATAATTACTTTTGTTTGACTTGCCAATGAGCGAAGGACAAATAAATGACATAAATTATTTTTTTGAGAAGTAAAAAATGAGCGATACGCAGTATCAAAAAGTTAACTCTAGTATTTTAGATTTCTTGTGTATTGTGAATGTTTATAGCGCATATAATTACCTTAATTAATTGGTTTGCATTTTTGCGTTTTTTGTCTTTTTGAGTTGTTTGAAAATTTTAAGTGAAAGGCCATTAGTTTAATAAACTCTAATTTCTTTGTAAATCTACGTTATTTATCAACTAATTATCGGATTGAATGACAACGTTTTGGGTGAACCTATCAATGTTTTTTTTTTCTTTTTTTTTTTCACGATTCCTCCTCATCTATTTTCCCAATTGTCATTTACATATGCGTGTCTGTGAATAAAGCATATACATGTAGTTATAGTGTTGAGAGAAGAAATACGAAAACTTCGCAGAAGTTTCTATTTTGTAAATTATTTCGGGGAGAGCATGTTAAACCAGTGCTTGACATTTTTTTTGATGGAGTTTCGATCTTTTTTATAGCAAAAGAATTTTATATTTATTGAAAAAATTTTCATGCATTGGGTAGTGTAGAAAAGTCACATTTTCGCATATACACAAAAATTATCAAAATATCTAAAGATGAACGAAACGATGAAAAAAAAAAAAAAAAAACAATGAATTAAACTACAGTAAAAGTACAAGAATGATTTCGTCGTCAAATCACAAGTGATATTTCAAATAAAAGATGATAAACACGTTTAGTGCAAATGCGTCCGACTTGACTTTAATTCCGTATATGCATACGGATACGAAAAACATAAGAATATGCTCACTTTATCTCTCTATCTCTAACTATTTGTCTTTTTCTCGTAATTATTATTAAAGATCAATATGTATCATAGATAACAAGCTATATTTTAGTGCAGACTGAAAGATTTAAAGAGTTGTACAGATGCAAAGTTTAATAATAAATGACAAACATATAAGTGTATATATTAATAAGTGTTTATAATATTTACCGTTCACTTCATAAATATTTTCTCCAATGGCAGCCAGCCGCAGGTATAAACATTTCACCGTCAGCAAGTAGAACCGGTCAACGTCTTCTCAGACTATCCTTTATTTCATAAATAGATAACAAGAACATAATAACAAGGGTAAGAACAACGTCAGTTAGTTTAATAATCGTTTTTATTTCATGTATTTTTCGTTTTCATTCTGTTTTACATAACGATGAGTGACATTATTACACTTTTTTTTTATTTTGTTTCATTTCGTAAATCTACATTCCTCCTTGGTTAATTAATCCCTCGCACTCTCGCCCCCCCCCCCCCCCGTCACTTCCGCCTCTTATCCGTCCTTTTCCTCCCCTATACGCTGCGTATAACGTTCGCACTATTTACTCGGTAATGAGGGTAAAGTGGGGGGGTCTAATTATAAACTACTCGAAAATAAGTTACTGAGACGTGCGCGGCGTCGTTGTTGCAGCCTGCGGCTCGCGGAATTTCAATTTTTTCCCAATCACGGACTCGCGCGCCTTGAAAAAATTACGAGCGAGCGCACTTCTGAAAAATCGAAACTCTGCGCAGCACTTTTTCGCAGAGGAAAAAATTGGAATTACGATGCATGTACGCTGCTATCGGAATATCGAGTGTACGTATATATATTGTATATACGCACTTTACATATACATGTGTATTAATCAAAATCGTCAATCGGAAAACCAATCAAACGCTCGATTAACATTTTCCATTTTCCTCCGTAACGGGGGGGGAAAAACAAAATTAGAAAACAGTAGGGTGTTCCCATCATGCACTCATCTTATCATTTTACATCACATTCGAGAAAAAATCACATTCTAATTAGCTCACTCTCACTCTCTTTCATTATAATAATTATTATTAAAGAACGATATGTTTAATAGATAACGAGCAATATTTTAGCGGATATTAAATAGTATATTACAAATGCAAAGTCGTAATGATAAATGACAAGTACGTGGAGTGATGTATTTCAGCGTCGTGTGTGTATGCGTGTATAGTGTGTTAACAATACGTGGATGGTCATCATCATCGTCGCTATCTCCATACGAGTACGTATATATCGTTCTTACACATATTTCCATACCACACACCATGCAAACCCTGTGCGTGTGCCTCGGAAACGCTCGCGCGCATCGTTCCCCGATATGTTTATCAGTTCGCTCTCACTCTCTCACTCACTCTTTGATCCTCTGTCGTGTAATATATAAGGTAATATATAAATTTCGCGCGCACATCCATTGCTCTCTCGCTCTCTCCCCCGTATCAGTACTACTACTGTACAAGGCAGAGCTGTACCCATCAACCACGTCTCGGGCTTTCGAAAAGCCAAAAAGTCCTCTTATCCTTCTTCCTTCCGTCCTTCCAATTCTCCATTCCTTCCCTCCCCGTTACAAATACTTTCATTTTCGTTCGAATCCTCGCGCAAAGCCTCGCGCGCTCGTAATATATCAGTGTGTATATAGGTACAATCCAAGATTCACGGCGGGGGCGATCGATCAGAGCGGGCGGAATATATATTGAGCCCCGGCGCGCGAGTAAATTTACCGGGGGAGGATACAACGCGCAGCACAGATAGGCAAATCAACGAACGTACGCGCAGCTATGTCTCTTGCATGCGCTTGTATAATGTAGAAAAAAAACGCGGGCTTTTTGAAATACCGCGCACGCGTCGTGGTACAGCTCTACCTTTCGTAAAGAACTTCCCCTGTGTGTGTGTGTGTGTACGTGTGTGTATATATCTACAACTATACGTGTTGAACGTTCGAAAAAAAGGGGAGTGGGGAAGTATTATAGCCGAGGAGAGGCCGTCGCAACGCTGCTTATGGCTGGGGGCAGTTCTCGACGGACTTCCTCGTCCCTCGTCATCATCGTCTCTCTCGCTCCCGTTATGTGTGTCTCTTATCTCTCCCTCCCTTTTACCCTCGCGCTTATTTTCCGGCCCCGTTCTTTTTTTTTTATTACACCTAAACACTCAGATACGCGATAATAAAACCTCCGTTTTACCCTCTTCTCTTAGGCTCTCTCTTCCTTTTTACTACTGACAAAAATAACTCTCGCGTCGACAGAATAAATTTTGATTGACCGTACGTGTGTGTGGGTAATATTATCATCTCCTATACTCTGTGTGCCTGTGTAATAACTCTGTCATTATCCAATCGAAAACGACGGTAATCTCTCTCGAGGGCAGTATTACACTTATATCCACAAATGTCTGTGTACATGTGTGTGTGTATATAATTGTGTAAACATTATTAGTAAACGCAGATACGTGCGATCGGGTCTCTCTCTCTCCTTTTTTTCTCTCCATAAATTTCAGCGTTTTTCTCATAATTTTTTTTTCTCCTTCCGTTTTTTCTTTTTTTTTTTTTTTTTTTTTGTTTCGTTCGCATTGGCCTCGGGCGCTCTCTCTATCTCGCCGCATACACGATTTTTATATCATATACAGGAAGGTTATCGTACCCTGTGACAAATTGGGACAGGGGCTGGTTATTGTCTATGTATAATACACACTCGTCGCCGTGCTCGCGCCTGTCGTCGTCGTCCTTTCGCGCGCGCGCAAGCTACACCATTAGCGAAAATTGCAGCGTAAAAAGATCAACGCGCGCGATAAAGCTCCATTAAGAGTAGCGGCGCTCGCGCGGAGCGCTAAATAGTAAATCACGCGGAGGAGAAAAGAGACGCGCGCGCTGGAATTCCGCACTCTCTCTCTCTCTCTCTCTTGAGAGAGAGAGAGAGAATAGAGTGGTGGTGCTGGAATGTGTAGGAGTCCCGGCAGTAGTAGAGGAAAATAACGAAATTATCCGTTTACGCTTAATCAAAACACCGGCGGAACTTTTTTTTTAAAACAGTATTAAAGAAATATATATAGGATACGGATAATCGAGTGCCGATCAATTGAAAGCAATTTTCATTAGCACCTCTAGATTTATACGTTGAGCCTTATAATAAAAACCTTAATTATATACGTATAATAGCTATTCTTTTTATATATATGTACATGTTACTCAGAAACGCGCGCAATACTTATAATAAACTTTTGGTGTAACTTGCGGTATGCAAAACGGCGTAAAACTTCTCCTCTTTTTTATTATTATTCTCGCCCTCTCTCACCTCGCGCCTTTCCTCTCAGTCTCTCCGTGAAATGCTCCCCGACACGAGCCATTAATTATATCGTCTATTATTGTTTTAGCTTTGGTCAAAAGTAACGTTTCATCGCCCGTCCCTTTTTTTTATATCTCTCCTCTCTCTTGCGCGCGCGCGCCATTTGCCTTTTATGAACTTCGCCCCGACGCAGCGCAAAATTGAAGGGGGCATCACACGCGTGGGTCGGCGAATATATATGTATTCAAAGTTGGTGGTATATAACCGGCTTTAGCGGCAGAAAAGAATGTAGGCGAATAAAAAGGATCCGCGCTAGCGAATAAACGGAAAATACGTACTTACACGGAAAGAGATAAAGATTTGACTGCTACGCGGGGCGGAAGTAAAATTATTTTTTTCTTTTTTTTTTCTGGAAAAGTTTGAGCTACTCTTCTAAGTAGTGGGAAATTCTTCTCTTCTAGCAATTGAAATTTATATCAATGCTGCTTTATATAAAAAGAAAGGAACGAAGAATTTCCCTCTTTTCACGGTTGTAATAACTTTTTCTGAAAAGTTATATGTATAACAACCTTCACGTTTATCCAGCCAAACCCAACTCGCGAAATTTCTTCTTTTCACCGCTTATTCCACGTGTATTCATATGGAAAGTCTTTTCACAAGAATATCGAATTGCAACGTAAATTTAAACATCCCCGCGTATGTTAAATTTCAAAAATATATATAAGCTAATGCCAACACGGTGGCGGGAAATTTGAATTTTGCAAAAAAAAAAGGGGAAAATGCTGGCCATGTGCTAACAATTTTGCGCTGCGATTAAGTGTTTCGCACACCTCCGACACGCCCCGAAAAGGATAAAAAAACATCGTCACACGCGCGTTAAATGCGCTGCGGTGGCCGTCGAAAAAGTCTAACCGCCGCTGGTTTCTACCCCTCACACCACCCCATGCAAGTCTAGTCGCAAAACTGCCTAATAGTGGCGAAAAATTTGTCGTGGGAACGTTAAATCATTGTGGTATAGACCGGACGAATGACTCAGCTCTGTGTGTGTATAATGTAACAACAACAATAATAAAAATTATAATAATAATAAGAATGCGGGAATAAAGGTCCCCGATAAACTCGTAGTATCGTAAAGTAGAGAAGGAAGAAGTCGAGTGCGCTGGCGTCGTTACACGCTGTTCCTATATCGAGTGGCGTACATAGAATAGAAATGGGAAATAGAAATGGAAAATCCGAGATAGAAACAGTCTGTGCAAGTGGTAAAAATTCCAGTGCAAAAAAACCCTCGTATATAGGTGTATAACGTACGTATGTGTGGGTGTATGTGCTATCATAAAAACTCTTTGTATGTGCTGGAGCTTTCGGAGAAAACTCTGACAACTCGTTGTCGCAGGCAAGTGGTAAAATTTGTTTAGTTTCAGTTAGTTAAACTTTAGAATATCGATTTTTTTTTCGAGCGTTCGGTATAATTCAGTCAACTGCAGTACGGTTTTCGTCACTATTACAAGCGTTTCGATCGCGTGACTTTCTTCGGTTCCAATCATCTTTCTCTCTTTCTCTCTCTCTCTCTCTCGCCAACTTCTATAATAATCGTTCGTTTCGATTTAAACTTTTTTTCTTTCAAAAAATATCTCGAATTCGAAATTAACGATTTTAAAATTATCATTACTATCGATATTTATTAGTCGTATTAAGCGCAAAATATGTTGTTCTCACTAAATGTATAATTTGTTGCTTGGGTTCCACAAATTTTTTTTTTCACCTTAATTTTAATTTGCCACATAATGTTGAAACAATATCGCACGAATAAACATTTTTTCTTTTGAATCTATGCTTCGAACTACATATAAAAAGTATTACGTCATATCTCTCTTATACAAAATTTGTGGAATCGTTAGTACAACGTTTTAGAAAAATTCAATACAATAGAATCACTTTCTATTTAATATACAAAATAATATCGTTATTTATGCAAAAGAACAGTTACAAATATATTCAACAACAATACTGTCGTACTCAAAGCAACATTTATATACGCACTTTTTCGTTTTCCTTTAATTTATATTATTGTCAAAACTAACTTTTGTCCCCAAACTGAAAACTCCGCGCGCGTACATATAGACTCGGTACGTTCGGAAATGAAATTAAAAAAAGCACCTCCCCATGGTTAACACGCAGAGCGCGTGCGCGTATATATGCACGCAGTACATAAAAATTGAATTACGCCCCGCGGGGCAATAAATCACGCGCGCATATATACGCGAAAATCAGATTGACCTTAATGAACAAAAATTGAGTTGTGTTTGGGTACGACGCATATGAACTGATAAAACTTGGTAAAAAATTGAGGCACAGCGTCGACGTGTGTACAAAGTACGTATATATGTATTTATATATATACCCGTGTGAAATAAATTGCACCGACGTAAGAAGATTCAAACTGGAGCTTTGTCGAGTTATTTGTGTAATGGAACAAAAACAAAGAGTATACATACGGGCAGGAGAGCGTAAACGGGGGGCCTTTGTTGTCCCATTGCTGCACTCTTTTAATGAAACTTTTATAATCCTAGGTAGAAAAATTGCAAAAGTACGCAGATAGTGTGTGTGTACACGCCGAATCGAGTAAACACCATTGAAAAAAGGAACAAAAATATGTACATACATACTATATACATATTGAATTTTCGTTTTAAAAAGTCCATATACGTTTCATTAAAGTAAACAGCTCTTCGAAATTAAAAACTATAATACGACGTAAGTAAATTTTTATATCAAAATATGTTAACGAAACTTCATCCTCCTCTCATTTGTAAATAAAAGATGTCATTATATAGCAAACATTCGAAACCTCGGAGCTCCGCAAATATATAACTACAGTTAACCATCAGCAATCTAATAATTAACTATACTCATTAATATCATTGGACTGCGGGGGGCTGCCGCCCGATATTGATTAATTCAAACAACTCACTAAGTCCAGACTTTTGCTCCTCCGGTACCGCGTTTCGGTCAGTAAATCAAAAAGTACTTATGTACTTAGCCGCGTTCACGCGCGTGCGTATATCAGTATAATTATGCACACGCCTCGCCAACTTGGTTGCTTCATCACACAAATTATCACGTCTTTTACTTACAAATTTCCCTCCTCCTCCTAAACAAAAAAAGAAAAACTTCCCCTATGACGCTCTCCTCCCGCATCTCTCAGCGCGCGTCGTCCCCTTAACTGAGAGCGGACGTGGCCGCGGATCCGATTCTATCCGCGAACTGTTGCACCCACCACTTGGTCAGGCCAAGGTAGAAATCCGGCCCCTCCGGCTCGTAGTCGAGGTAGGTGAAGTCCTTGTTGCTCGCCGGCTTCGCGGGCTCGATCTGCGTGCCCTCGTGCCACTCGTTGAACGACGTGATCGAGACGAGGCTCGCGCCGCTGTTTAGCGCGCTGCGCCACGCCACCTCGTAGTACTGGCCGTGGCGACGGTGACGCGTGTTCTCCGCGTTCCATGGACGGATCTGAGGGCAGAGAATGTGCACAGGGGCGAGATTTTTTTTTGGTTGAAAAGTTCAGAGTAGCCGCTGTTCGCGTAAAAAAGGGGGCGCAAGTGGTTGTGTCGCGCTTGATTAATGATAGGGGAGCGGGTTATCGCCCGGCTATGCACGCAATCTGTTTCAAAAGTTAACCTTTTCACTAAATCGCAAAATAATATTGACTGTTTTGTAAGTTTAAGTATTTTTTAATAAAACAATATGCATAAATTGTATAAATATACTTCAAATGAAATATGAATTTTTCAACCCGTTTGTACCTTAATAATATATTATTAGACTTACACTTAAGGGGGTGTGGTACTCATGCACTCTGTTTTACCGGCAGAACTCGGTAAATTCTATATTATTAAAATAAATATACCGAATTACGTCTTATAAAGAGATAGTTACCCTGTGCAATGTAATAATCTATCAGCATGCGCAGTTTTGAGCCCAAATTTCAACGCCACCCTAAAAAATTTTGCGAACGAAATTTCGGTTATTTTTGTTCGCAAAATTTTTTAGGATGCCGTTGATATTTGAGCTCAAAACTGCGTAGGCTGGTAGATTATTACATTGCGCAGGGCAACTATCTCTTTATAAGACGTAATTCGATTTATTTATTTTAATAATATAGAATTTACCGTGTTCTGCCGGTAAAACAGAGTACATGAGTACCACACCCTCTTAATTAAAATTGCTATATGTCAAGAATGGTGACGCTATAAGGCATCCTGAATTTTTAATAGATATGTCATTGCACTTATAATTTCAAGTAATATGTTAGTTTTTTAAAAAATTGTTAAAAAAAACCTTATCACGTTATAATTGCAAAGCGTAACTTTTACGACGAAGTTTCCATGAAAGCCCGTCGTATAAGCGATCAACTTTGTGAATGAATTTCTTGAATTCGGTGACGCTATAGTCACTCCGAAATTTTTATATGTTGTATAGATAGCACCAAAATTGATGTCTGTAAATTTTATCGAAAATTTCGCTATATCGCGATAACCCCCAGCCCCCCTGAAATTTCTTGAGTTTATGTAGGTTTACGTGCGAAGCGCTGAATTAACGTTAGTTCAACGGGCTGGGAAAATATTTGTCGAAGCTGCGACTGTACAAGAGAAACAAGATGGCGAATTCAATTCAAACTTCGGGACATGTTTTTGGATGATAGAATATACGGAGAAAGCCACACAGTAGTAGTATTACGAGCGTACGTATAGGTTCTTACGGCGCGCCCTCCGAGGAATTCAAGTTCTAGACGTTTCTAGTTTTATTCTCAATAAAATGTTAGAAAAGTTTCTATTTCATTGATAAATCATGGAAGTCTAACTTACGTTGCTCAACGTTACTCTCTACCTGTTATAACTTTCAAGAATATATATATATATATATATATATATATATATATATATATATATATATATATATATATATATATATATATATATATATATATATATATATATATATATATATATATATATATATATATATATATATATATATATATATATATATATATATATATATATATATATATATATATATATATATATATATATATATATATATATATATATATATATATATATATATATATATATATATATATATATATATATATATATATATATATATATATATATATATATATATATATATATATATATATATATATAACTTTTCTGTTTGTGTAATATTCTTACTTTACTTTTTTTTTTGAAGTTTCAAAACTAAAGCATCGTGTCGTTATTTTTAAAAACGAAACTGAAGAAATCGATAGCAGAGGAGGTGAAAAACGTGTGAAGATCTCTTGTTCTATTTTGACATTTCAAAATATATACTCTGACAATTAAACGAAATTAATGATTTAGGGGCTTTACATTTTTAATTAAAATCAATATTGATGAATATTCACTAATTGCAGGTACGCTTTAATTAGCGAAGTCTGAGGAGTGCGATAATTGTTATTAATTACATTGGAAATATAAGAGTGATTAAAAATTTACATCTCCTTTAAATACATGCTCGTTGTATGTATAATTAATTATATTTAATCTTAAAAATTTATTCTTATAAATATTATAACGAAATTTTTTTTAGTTCGCTAGTTCTTAAAAATTCGTCTTTTCAATAAATTATTGTATTATTTTATCATATTTTATTATTACAATTTCTGTATTTATCATTAAAAATAATTTTTATAGCCTTTTTTCGTTTTATTTCGCGATTTTTATCGTTTATCCATGGTATTGTTTTTTCGAAAAAATCTATTCAGATATTTTTCAAGAAAGATGTATTTCCACTTAAAATGACTCGAAACGTGTTTCTACAGTGCTTTTTCGAACAGTTTTTTTTTACACTCCGTGCGTAAAGTGCCACTTTTACGAAATGAGTGTAAAAAGCAATTGCTTTGCGCCACTAATTGGTTTCGCGTCGTAATAGAAAAATAGGATAAGTAAAAATCGCCTTCTCGCTCGTGTATAGAAGAGTATTGTTCGACACGACGGGTACAAAGCTTGATTTAATGAACGTTTTTTTATTCAAGCGTGTGCAAAATCGAGCTTTGAAGGTGGAGGGTAAAAAAATGTAGTGAAATTTTGCAGTGACTATTTAATTTTTAACCGCGGAGCAACATAAAATTCAGCTGCTGAATAAGTTAATTCTTGAATTGAGTATACATTAGTGAGTGCGCGATTTTTTTTTCCGAAAAAAGAAAAATCAACGCAACGTATAATACCATCTCATTTTCGGTAAGTATACCTTTCAAAATTTAATGGAATGATATCAAAAAGAGCAGTTACATTTGAAAAGCGCGACGAAATGGCTTTGAAATACGCAGGTAGAGAGTATCTATTCATCATTATGATACATAATATTCATAAAATCGAAATGAGTTCGTTAGCTTATTGTTCGGGCTGCGCGCGCGCGCGCGTCTGGCTATATGTATTATATATCTATAAATGTAAAAAGCGCATCTCTGATAAAAGTTTATTAAATGATGACAGAGTATGATGGATCTGGGCCGTATCGCGAATAATATAACTCGCCGCGCTGTAAATGTCGTTCAGCATTAAAAGCCATTGCGCGCGAGCGCTGATGCGGCGTCGGTCTGCACCATAAAATTCATTAAATTTTTCCTTAATTAAGTTAATGGACGCGCGCGCGCAACTGTCCGCAACGTATGTAACTGTAAAGAACGCCGCGCGCGTGTGCGTTTTTTTCGGTTTTATTTTAACGCCCGGGCGCTTTTATTTAAAAATGATCGAAGATTATACTTCGTTTTATATATATCCCAACCCCCGCAACGAACAAAGGAAATATAAATTTAATTAAGCATTCGCTCGATATGTGCATGTATATGTCATAAAAGCGTCGAAGTAATAATCATTTCTACTTCGAAATTTCATGCCATTTTACGACCGTGTGTGCGTGTGATTCCGAAATATCGGATGTTTAAACACGTTTTAACATTTCTATATTTAACTATACTTCTATATTTAAAGATTAATATCGAATTACGCTATAATATTGTTAATTCAAACACACAGAGATCGACATCTTTTTCTTCTTTCTCCATATCTCCACAGTCTAAAATTAAAACGTGTATTTTTCGATTGAAAATTTACAACCGCTTTATTATTATGTAGATTATGACTTAATCGTTAGACCGAAATTTTTGCGATAATCTTGTATTCTTTTATTATTTTTGTTATGATACCATTATTATTTTTTTTTTCTTATAACTCTGGGATATACTATGTACAATATATTAAGTGTATGTATTCTTACATTTATTTTTTCTCTTACTGTGATGATGATATCATTATTTGTACGACTCTGTGATATACAACGACTAAAACGTATTTTAAATATTTTATAAAGCGATATTTATTCAATATATATATTTATCCATAATACACTAAGCTTTAAGCGTACGATCGTTGGATATATTACACCCTTATATTTTATCTCATGTTTTCAATTATCGGCTAGTTTTGTTATATCATAAATGTATTTTGTATGTTAACGCTCTCAAATGTTATTTTTTTTATGTATTCTCAAGTGTATATTTAATACTTTGCCGTTGAGGCAAATAAATCATTATCTATCTATCTATTACATCGATTTCGACGTTGACGCTTGAATTCGCGATAGGTACCACGCGCTAACGATACAGTTATAATTACGCGTTTCCCGTGTTTATTACGTATATATACACGACAGTTTACTACCCCATTCGTAAATCAAATCTCTCAAATCTCTCAGCCGCGTGTCCTCCCTCCACCTACAAATATATATAAAATTACACTTACACCGGCACCATAAACCCACGCGTATAGAGAAAAAGGTAAAACTCGCGCGACATATCGCTACCGGCGTTCCCGTTATTCGCGTCGCTTGTTTATAGAATCTATCGATGCTTTTGTCGAAAATTCGCGACACATACAATACGCGTATCTCTATAAATATATATATCACACACGGTAAACATTGAATTGCATCTAACGCGCTTTCGGTGTGATATTTCAGCCGACTGGATAAATCAGATAACTGCGCGCGATTGTTAAATATTTACGCGCGTGCGTTTCGGCTCGCGCGGCGATGGATATAAATGATGAAAGCGTAATAAGCAGCGCAGTATTTTTCGTTCAATTAGCGAAACGGATTATATGAAACGCGTCGTTATATAACGCATTTTCGCGCCCGCGCGAATCATAAATTTTCAGATCGTCGCGAAACCCCTCGAATTTTCGGCACGGAGTAACTGTTATAATTGTCATCGAATGACGTCGCGCGGCTCCATTGTTCGCTGGCGCGCAGGCGCGCACGTATACGTGCTCGTCAAATTGCTCGCTCGGCACTTGTTCCACATTCGTTTCTTCGAGTGCAAAGCGCTCCCCGCTCGCGTACAGTGTGACACTCGATTTCCACGAGAACGCGGGACAGACGATTTCGCCTTGATTGAGCACGAGAGTTTCCGTTTTTGTCGCGTGTGCGCGCGCTCCAATATTAAATCGTTATTTCACGCGGGAGTTTTTCTTATATTAATCAACGCGAGAGTGCGCACGCCAATCAGCCAGACGGTTTTAGAGATTTCTCGATACGGTTTTTCTATTTTCGACTGGTTTTATTATTTTCTCATTTCTCATTTTTGGATAGAGAGATATTCGGGTTTCACGGAGAGGGTTTTTTATTCATCGGTTGAACTGATAGATGTGACGTGAGAATAAGAACACCGGTGCATGCATAAAGTATACATGTATATTATACGAGTGAATAAATTACTTCGAGCGCGCGTTATTAATCTTCATATTCGCGCGCGTGGCACGGCAAGTAGTACATGTCAGCGGGCGATCAGACAGCTCTTACTCCATTCGTTATGCGCATGAAGTAATATGAAATAATCACGAGCGCGTGCTCGTTGAGACCAAATCGATGTCTATATAATACGCGGATTTCAATTTAGCGGCGTAATTATTTCTCCGGGGTAGTTTGATCACTCGTTATTAGTTTAATTTTTATTATTAAAATGTGGAAAATCCGCTGTTGTAATTAATTTCATTAAAAAAAGTCTTGAAGGCAGGAGTACGAGTAAATCCTAGAATAGAAAATTTTGACCTGGTGGAGATGTCTGGAAATACTTATGTCCGCGACAACGTGAATATCTACATTCGTCTCGAGGTCTGACGATATAATACGTGAAAACGTTAAAAAAATCTTGAGTTTAATAACATTAATGGCAGATGGGGTATGAGACCAAATGATATTATGTTTCTATTACATTTTCGTTCTTATAATATGGGAGATGGAAAGAGCTTAATTAGGTTTATCAGGAGTTTGATCTAGTCATCCGACAGTTTTTTTTACTTGATTATCCTTTATACAGGATATTTTAGATATCCAATAAAGATTATACAATTTTTAATGGTAGAATCTACACAGGAAACAACATTTTTCCGTTAAAATATAAGTTTGACATTAATCAAGTTGAAATCCAATTTTTTCCATGAATATCGATTCACATATCTAAAGTTAAAAATTCTACAACGATTTTATGTAAATTCAAATACATAAAGTGAGCCAAATTTTTCCAATTACAGCGACTCCTATAACCCAGTTTCCCAAGCTTTTTCTAACGCAAAAAAAAAAAAAAAAAAAAAACAGATAAAAGAATTCCCGCTCACCTGCGTGTCGATGTAGCCAGGACCGAGGCTCGGTATGAACAGCAGTCCGTTCTGATTGGCGAACTTATTAAGGTCCTTCCAGTTCTTCCAGCTGCTGCCGTAACTGAACCCGTTGATGCCAAAGTACGTGTAGAAACCGTCGAAGTGTGACTTCTTGATGTGGTTGCGATGCTGCGACTCGACGAGGAGCCCGATGTAGATGGCGTCGAGCTCGGTGCCACGTAGCGTCAGGTTTCCACGCTCCGAGAGCAGCTCCCACCAGGCGGACGAGGGGAAGACGTACGAGTCGTAGATATACATCACCGGTAGGATCGCCCCGCTGTAAAGGCGACGAGGTTTCTTTTTTTCATACAATTTTTCACAGTATTTTTAATAAACATTTTCGCTCCGGCAATTAATGGGCGATAACGCGCGGGCAATTTCAAAGTATCGCATATAAGTATAATCTCTACAAAAATTAGTTGCCGCTTTTTTCGCTCCTGCACTTTAAAAATTAAACGCTGCTGTACCCCCATTTTTGCGACCGCCACGCGCAGTAAAATCTAAAACGCGTAATCCCCATTTAAAGCCGGCGTTGTCCCGTTTTCAACATTTTTGTCCGGCATAAATATTACAATATAAAATTGAATTTTCAGGCAACAACAGCACTCGTTATCCATCTTTATTATTGGCATGAATTTTAAACAAACACCCGTCGGAGTGGGAAGGGAAAGTGTAAAAAAAGCACCGAATATCCATTTTACATGATGGCCTAATTACGTCAAAAGGACGAGGCAGGCGAGCGGTCGCGACGGGTCATTAAAAGTTTACAGGGTCCAGCGAAAATATATACATATAGTAGCGCGCGCGCGGCAATAGAAACTGTGTCACACACACACACACACACGATGAAAATATCGCGCGCGACCCAAGGGTCAGAGATATCGAGGAATCCACATAATAAAAGAAATACAAAAATCACGCGACCGCGCAAAAAATAATCAACGCGTTGCCCGAAATAATAATGCGGAGAGCGTGTACACATATATAACTAGCATGGCGAAATTAAACGCGCACGGCAAATTGAGCTCTCAGCAGCAGCGCGACAGCGTAACATCGTTATATCCTGTATATGCATAAACGCGTCATCGACGATAAAAAGATTATATTCGTTATCGACGATTACATAAGTCGGGGCCGAAAACCCGATGAAAATTGGATTCCCTCTCGCTCTCTCTCTCTCTTTCTCTCTCTGCGCTCTGTCGATCGACCGGTAATCGATTATATCCTCGGCCCCGCGCGCGTTATAAGTTCCATCTAAATTAGCACCACGCGCGCGCAAATGCACGCGTGTATATATATACACGTAATTTTCGCAATTCCAGCCAGCGCGCGTGCTTGTCGCTGCAGATGGTATCGTATATATATATATATATATATATAGCGCGAAAATATACCAGCTCTTTTCTTTTTTAAACGCGGGGGGCAGGTATAATTGATGAATATAACGGCAGGCGCGAGAAAGGAGGTCGGCGTGTAAAAACTGTGTTATTATCCCTGCTAGAAATTCATCTATATGAAATGACCAAGAAGTTAGAAAATAGCTAGTAGAACTGGCTAATTAATGGCTATGATGAAACGATTTTTCGACCATTATTTGCCTATTTCTTAGATTGACGTAACAACGAAATATTCGTATTTGATTTACTTACTAATTTTATCTTTGATGAAAGAGTATTAAAGTGTATTGGATGGCTTAGCAAAATATAAATAAATAACTAACTCATAAATCATTTGTTATACTCTTTCTATGAATAATTCAGCAAAACTTTTATTTTTTCATCTGATTCTATCTCTCTCACTCCTTGTCATAACGGCAAGCCTTCTGCTAGCTATTTCCAGACTAAAGAAACTGATCAGTTTTAATTATATCTTTAAAATACTCAAGAACAAGCTTGTGCTTGTCTTCGAAAAACTCAATCTATTTTGCAATCTATTAAATGGCCAAATAATGGGAGAAAAAGCGTTTCATCGGGAGCTAGAAACTGGACAAGAGAAATTCCTATTTTATAGCAAGTTTCTAATATAAATGGTCAGTTATTAGTTATAAAATGTTTTGGATGTACACCAGGGTGTGTGTGTGTGTGTGTGTGTGTATGATATACTCACTCGCTCTCGCGCCTCATGCGGTAGAGGGCCGGATGCGAGCCGTACTGGTTGAGCAGGTACCGTATGTGTTCCATGAGGTTGATGGGGTTGCGGCCGGCGTAGGGCTCGATGTGCGGGGCTATCTTCAGCTGGTAGCGGTGCGCCGCGTCCAGGAGGTCGGGCATTACCGAGTCCGTGTTGTCGGTGCTGCTAGGCGGCGTCCAGGAGACCACCGCTACGCCTACGGAATGATGACAGAGTGCGGGGTTGTTGCGGGGTGGTTATAATATAGTTGCACTGTCGTGTTTTGAATGAGTGTATAGAAAAGTGATTCTTTGCGTCAAATGAGACTCATTAACTGTTAAGAAACGTGGATTTGGATACGGCAAATTGAATATTCATTAACAGTTAAGAAATGGTTATTTGAAATCCGTATACTAGAACTACGCTGCTCGTGCACTACATTACTTCTAAATAATATGTTACTCAGACCTTAGGTACTTGCACTGACAGAAAAAATCTGGTAAAAATTCTTATGTTGTCATGTAAAAATTACCATGTTGGAATCGTAACTCGACCATATGTCGGATTTTTAGCAGAAATTGCAATACACGTAGGAAAAATTCCCAGTCTAACATGGGAATTTTTTTATAACTGATTTTAAAGAGCGAAAAAAATTATTACATCTTTTTTTTTTTAGGAGTGGGGGAGCGAGTATCAGACACATAATTATTATATTTAGACAATACAGAAGTTATTTTTGAATTAAACATGATTAAAGAAAATTTATTAAATAAATTAAAAATTTTTGACGGCATCGAGACTCGAACCTGGAACCCTTGGCACGGTAGTCGGGAGCGCTAACCACTTACCTAAAAGACATATGTCCTACAAAATTTTGGAACTTGTATATCCCCAAACGTAAGTTATGCGCGCTAATTTTATAACAAATTATGCTTTAACTCGAATAATATTATTCTCTATTTTAACGTAATTTATTACAAATGTTATATATTAAGAATATTGTTTAACATTTTATAACTATTACCAATACCTTAAATTAAACAAACTCATTTATTTATTAATGAATTTGTATTTTCGATATAATGGTTTTTCACAACCTTCCTTAAAAATATTACAAATAAACAATGATTTTAAAAATTGTCTTATCATAAAAAATAAAAAAAAAATAAAAACAAGTATGTTGGATTAGAACGCACATTCAGTTGTTGCGTCTAGCGTTTGTGTTTTGTCTCGATGTTGCCAAGGTGGATTGAGTTTGTTGACATGTATCTGTCTGAATCTTTCCTATTTTGACATTGAAGAGGTCAACTTTTCGTGCACTCGCGGGGTGTTTACGATTGAACGTGTGAATTCTTACTCTAAAACTCTCTCAATTTTTACCATGCTAGCCTGGGAAAATGTACAAAAGATAAAGTTCCATTAGTCACGTGTTAATTTTTACTATGCTGGCATAGGAAGTTTTACTTGTGACATTGGACTTTTTCATATAAAAGATAGTAAATATTTCGATTTTAAGCAGTTGTGGGCAACTTCCAAGAGCAACATAGGAATTTTTCCCCGGGTTTTTCTGTCAGTGTGTGAATGCACGAAAAAACTATTTTATAGATTACGTTTCATTTCAAATACACAGAGCTAAATAAAGTACGAAGATTCCTATACTAATCGTAATTACAACGTGCCTAACCTAAATTTTTACGTTACCATGGTATCTGTAAATCTACATCTCGCGAACTCATATTTCTTAACTGTTAATGAATGGAAATTCGTCACAAATATCACAAGGTTTCGAGGTACAAATGAGTCATTGCTTTGTATTAAGTAATTACTTTTCTCAGTGTACGTTGAAGGGGGTGTGGTCCTCCTGTAGTTGTTACTTACTCGGTTTTACCGGCAGAACACGGGATGTCGATTATTTTTGTTTGAAACATTTTTTAGGGTGCCGTTGATATTGGGGCTCATAACTGCATAGGATGGTAGATTGTTACATTGCGCAGGGCAGCTATCTCTTTATAAGACGTAATTTGATATATTTATTTTGATAATATAGAATTTACCGTCTTCTGTCGGTAAAACGGAGTCAGTGGTAACTACAGAAGAACCACGTTTACCCCCTTTACCCTTAAAGGGGTGCCATAGCCGTGCACCGACTGAGCAATTGACAGTTTCACACTTATTAAAAACAAAATACGTAGAATCACAAAAAATCAAGAGCACACTGCTCTGTGGTTTTGAACGTTCTATCATCCAATAAAAGTTTGAAGTCGAAATATCAAGTGGTTTTTTCAAAAACTTTGAATGAAACTGAATTTTGTTTTGTTCAAAGTTTTTGCAAAAACCACTTGATATTTCGACTTCAAACTTTTACTGGATGATAGAACCTTCAAAACCACAGAGCAGTGTGCTCTCGATTTTTTATAATTCTACGTATTTTATTTTTAATAAGCTTTAAACTGTGTCAATTGCTCGGTCGGTAATGGTAGGACTATGCCACCCCGTTAAGAGGACCCATCGGACACTGAGACGTTGTTCTTGCGTTATCGACATCCCGTTTTTATTTATTTCTTTAAGAAATAAATGAAAAACAAACAGTTTTTACCAACTTTCTTTTAATTGTGCATGGAAATGAATTTTTTTATTAGGATCGTATTTTAAAAAAACATTTATTTCATAATGTAGTTTTTCAGTTAACTTAGAATGAGTAAAATAAGTGATAGACAATAATTCCAAGTATCCAAAAAATAAATCGTGGAATGAATGGTTTTATATTTCTAGTGTGATTTATAGAGAAAAGGTGGGGACGACCGTTAGTTTTTCGTTAAATCAGCTATTTTTTGAAGAAATAGTGAAAATCGTAATGTTGGTAACGTAGGAATCGTGTCGGTATTCGACGTCCACTTAACTTTCTCACATTTTCATTCTTGCGTAGAAAGTTGTAATAAGTAACCTCCTTCGGAAACGTTAGTTGAATGTCGGTAATTATATCGATGTCATCGACTATTGGAGAATAGACTGAGTATTTTACCGATTATCGAATTGTGAATTTGTTATGATTCGATGTACATAATTATTCGATATCGCTTTAATTACCCCAGCAAAGTGATGATTAAAGAAAAAAACGTTTAAAGGGAAATGTTTAAACTGCGACGTGAACGGCCGTTATTTACCGTTCTTTACTGTTCCGCACGGTTATTTATCGTTATTTACCCTTTAAAAGGGTAAGCACAGAAAAAAATACTATCGATTGTAATAAAACTGCAATTAACTGTAAATGTAGTCGTAAAGAGCTGTAAATATAAGAAGCTATGAAAACGATATTACTGCGGGGGGTAGAATGCCGCACTAATTGTAAAGAGGACGAATAAAAATAACTCATTTACGTTCCGCAATTCAAACATATTTTTTTTCAATTACAAACAACTTTTTTCACATTTTCCCCAGTTATTTAAACGTTTAAGTTTCATAATTGAATTTTCTCTACATTTCCAATTAAAAAAACACTGGAACTGACGGGCGAACATTCGAAACCGGGCCGCGAACAAAGTCAGGCGTTAAATAATATTCCAAAGCCCATCAGTATGGGGAATTACAGGTGAAAGCCAAACACAAAAGACAAGCTAAAGCAGCAGTACAAAGGGCAAAATCCACACACCCCACATCCCGTTTCGCGCGCTCTAAAATTCAAATCCTCTATTCTCCCTCTCCCTCTCACCTATGCCAGAATCCCTGAGCTGCCTCATATGTAAATCGATGACTTGCGGATCGAGGCTGCTGTAGCATCCCAGATTCGGATAGTAATTCGCCCCGATATCAGCTGGCGGTGAGTGCGAGCCCACGGGGAAGACTCTCTTATCGTTCTTTTTCCAGTTGGGCAGTATCTCGTGATTCCAGTGCTTCCAGTTGCCGTCGTAATCGACCGAGCGATACCAGGCATAGTAGAAGATGTGCACGTTGTAGTTAGGCTCGAGGACGACGCTGCTGTTGAGGAGGGGCAGCACCTTGTTGCGCATCTTCCGCGACATGCGCGCTATCTTATTCTGCACCATCTTCTCGCGCATCTCCCGGTAGCGCTTCTCGTTGCTCTCCCGACGGCTCTCGCTGCACATATTATTATTATTAATTGTACCGATGTATATAACGTAATAATCGATGCACGAGAGCGACGGGAGGAAGCGAATGTCACAGTGTATAACAAGAGTTCAGACAAGTGTACGAACGATGAAAATTTAATCTTCGAAACATTCAATTTTCAATATGTACAGACCGGCCACGATTGTTCGTATAGTGTTGTATATATAAACTGACGCGTCGCGTATATAATTAGAATTTTAGATTAATTATAATTGATCGGAACGACGTGGGCTTTTGTCTGCCAGCGACGGCGATTGTTCATAACCGAATATAAATAGCCATTCCAATTTTCTTATATGTATACATATATGCAAGTTATTTATTTTAAAAGCCGAAGCGAAAAGCAGCGCGCGCTTGCTCTTTCAAATCACAATTTGCACGCGACTGTATATACATATAATGAAAAAGTAAATACAAAGAAGCGAGCGAGCGGGCGGGCGAGCGCTAATACCTCATTTATTATTTCTTTGCTTTTAGCGGCGCGGCTGGCTACTGCTATATATGTATATACCTATGTACACCCGCGCAGCACGAGCGAGGTAGAAAGAGAGGATTTTCCCGTGCGGACTATAAATACTTTAAGAAACGAAAATTTCCCGTCGATTGCGTTGCGCGAAATTTACAATGAAATCTCGTTAATTCTTAAAGCCTCGATCCCCCACCCGCCACCGGCAACGCGCAGCTTTAATCGAGTATACGTTGTTGTTGTCATCGTTTTTTTTTCTCTCTCTAGTTTCAAATGCATTATTGTATTATATACCTCTACTCTCTCCGCGCGCAGCTGCCGCGCGGATAGGTATATGCAGTTCGAAAAGTTTCGCTCGGATGTCCGGCGGCGGTCTCTTTTTCCTCCGAATTTCCAATTTAAATGAAAAAAAAAAAAAAAACGCACTCTCTATAGGAACAGCGATTTTTAAAAAATCACGGCAAAACTAATATGCCAGCACAAGAGAACGTAGGTATGTACGCGTACGCACAGATACGCCCGCGCGCTATTGTTTTTCCGAACGAGAAAGAACAACAACAGCCTGCTCGCCGCGTTTTTTCCTCTCTCCTGTGTATGCGTGTACACCGCGTAAAACATTTTTCATAAATTTCTCCCGTTTCACCATCAATACACCGTACAACAACAATTCGCTCGGTCCCTTTCGTAGAACAAAAGATCTCAAAAAAAAAAAAATAAATAAACAAAAAGAAAAGGTCATTCTCTTACTGTGCAGCCTTGCTGATCTCCCCGGCATTGTTGGCGAGGCCGGCAGTGGACGTCGGCTCCGTCGGCTGATTGTTACCCCCATTCTGTCCTGCCACAGCACCGGCGGCTACAACGACGCCGGTGGCCAGGGTGCTCCACTCGACGGCCGCCGTCACCGGCTGCGGCTGACACTTGACGGCCTCGAGGGGCGAGAGCTTGACGATTATCACCGCGGCCATGAGGGTCGAGAGCACGAGCACCGCCGCCGACAGGTAGAAACACTTGCGCAGCGACACCGCCGTTATCACGTTGCCCAGCAGCATTTCTTCCTTCCTTTCCTTCCTCTTATACTCAGTACCTACCACTATACTGCACGTCGAAGCGAGTGATGTCACTGCAGCTCCTCCTCCGTCGTCGTCGTTGTTCTCTCATGTGCGTGCGGTATGCATATGCGAAACTGTGTGTATATATCCAGAGAAAGTGGGTGGGAGGGAGGGAGACGGAGAGAGACTGGGGGAAATCGATAGCCCCCGCGCGCGCGGCGGAAGGTGTCGGCGGACGCTGTGTGTGTCTGTGTGCTGCTGCTGCTGCTGCTCTCCGCTACTGTTTCGTAACTCGCTCGTCTCTCGCGTTCCACCACCACCACCGCGGCGCACGCACTGCACTACAATACACGCGATCGCGCATATATATGTAGCAGTCCTCAGGACGGCGCGCTCGATCCGTCGTAATGTCTCAGAAAAGCAGCGGCGGCGTCCGCTGCATCGAAGACACACTGCCGATAAAGGTAACAAGATAACACTTTCGGTGGGTATGTGTGTGTGTTTATATATAGGCGAGAGGACAGACGGGCACAGACTGCGAGCTCTCGCTCTCGCCGCGCGGCTATAAGAGTGTGCAGCAGCGCGCCGCCGCGGGGGCTCTGATAACGGGGGTGCGAGAGGTGTACTCGCGCGCATGCGCGGAGAGGTGAGGGGGTACTGTGGGATGTGTATGTATGTACATATATATATGTAGAGAGGGGAGGTTGTTTGAATCGAGTCGGTTTGTTCTCTCTCGGTTGGTCGCTCAGTTTTTGGGGCTTCAAATTGATTGGCCGCTTTGTTTGTTTAGATAAAGCGACGGCGGCGGCAGCGGCGGCGGTCGCGATTCTGATGCGGAGAGCGAGCGAAGCCGCGTATAAAAAGGATGAGTAATGTTTGACAACGGGAGAGAGGGAGAAGGATGTGTTTTGCATTAAGCTAGTTGGTATTATGCACGCGGTTGAGGGTTGCGCGTTGGAATAAGAATAAGAGAGTAAGGTATAAGTATGTATTTTAGAGCGAGGGTTTTCTTAATGGCGAGGAAAATTACTTGGGGTTTAAGCTTGAAAAATGTGGGTGGCGGGTCGAACACGGGGCCGCGGCTTAATTATTTTTCTCCGTATAATGGATTGGAATTAAAAATAAGAGCTGCCGATAAATTGGCATTTGGCTTCCTTGAACGCGATTCATTATATACCTATCTTTGTGTTGTTTTAAGAGAAACGTAAGTTTATAAATTTTAAAAAATTTTGGAACGATAAATGGTACTTATATAGAGGGGACAGGCATGTGTTCTTGTTTGTCTTTTAGCAGAAAAAATGATGGTCGAGGAGGAAAAAGAAGCACGCGAAGCGCGCCAGTCTTTTTGGAAGGCAAAGAAAAAGTTTCAGAAATTGATTAATGGATTTATATTAGTTCAATCATGACTTTGTTACAGTTTTTGCGAGTCAAGCGCATTTGAGATTAAAAATTGGAAATAAAAATGATAGATGTACTATAATGTCCGGTATGTTTGGATATACTTTCTCGATCTGTCACTATGGGAATTGACCGTAAAGACAGGAACGACTGGTATGTAATCATGTTTTAAAAGCACATAAAAATACTTTAGTATTTCATCTCAAACATTTAAAATGTTTCGATAAAATTTTCGATGAAATTTTAAACGAGTATATATGAATAGCAATTAACGCCGTATAACGCCATAAAATGTACAATGGAGTAATCCTTACAAACAAATACAGCTTATAATATAAAACCAATTCTTATTTGATTTGACTTCTTAAAGTGAAACAAAAAAAGACCTACTCGCGAGTTGGTACCTTTTTGAAGAGGATTCTGAATTGGTACCTTTTCCAACAAGATTCTGAGATGGTACCTTCTTTTACCAAGCCGAAGAATTAGTCTATTTCAAGTTACTAAACAAAAACAATGAAAGAGGTATAAGAATTCTTCGCCACTTGAGATATACTTACAACTTAATCATTTAATTCCCAAAATGACTATAGAGATTGGTTTATTGATAAATTTATCGTACAAAAAGAATTTTGACGTCCGCAACCATCATGGACTATTTAAAAAAAAAGTAAAATATTTATGATCACGACTTTTTCCCCGAAGATCTCGAACTTCGACACACCCCGCGAGTTTCCGCGAAGCTCGCGTCACGACTCGGTCGACGGGCCGCACCCTCGATCTTGCGGGGAGGGCTCAGCTGCGTCCTCATCTGGTGATTTTGCCGCTGCCCTTACAGCAGCCAATCAGCGGACGCGAAAAGCTCGACGAAAAATTTCGGAGCACATACGCGCTCCGCGGACCTCCTGGCCTGGACACTGTACCAGGTTCTCTTGAAGATGACTCTCCTGACTTCTGCTGCAGCGACTCTATTGCTATTTGGCAAAAAAAGTCCTCCCGCTCCGCTTAGTGCGGACTAAGTCCGCTCAATGCAAAAAGGGAGGACTCTGAAAAACTTTCAGAGTCAACGGTGACAGGGAGAAACTCTCTTCACGAGAATCTCGCACGAGTCCACCTATATAATAGCTAAAATATCGTCTGACGTGTTATTTTTTTCATTCCTTTTTTTATTCGCTTATCGCGTAAATTATTCGCCTTTGATTTACGTGCATTCTTTACAATTATATTTTGCTCTACCCCACATAGCATGTTACGTTTTTGCAACGTTTGTGAAAGTTTCTTTAGAAACCTAGAAACGTTGTCCAAACAATATAGAAACATAACACAAACATTTCAGAAACGTAGAAATGTCCTAAATCTGAAAAAACTTTTCATAAAAATCGTAAACGTATTTGAATCGTCTCAGAAACGTTTCTGAAACCGAACTCGAACGTTTATACAAAATATTGGAAACGTCTATGAAACGTACATAATCGATTCGACAAAAAACTTACTGGAAAATTATTCACGTTCTAGATTCGTCTCAAAAATGTTTCCGAAACTAATTGGAAACGTTTGTGAAACGTCTCTAAAACATATATCAACAATTTTTGAAAATTTCATCGGGGTCCCAAATAGCATGAAACATTTGAGAAACGTTTCTACAACAATGGAACCATAATAGAGGTAAAAAAAATTACGAATTTCGTTCTTATATTAAGAACACAAATTTTTATTAAAAAAATTTTTTCAACGCATCGCCGAAGTAAAACCTTTTTTTAGCGCATCGATGCGAAATAGAATCTTATTCCCTCTTATCTTTAACGTCTATGTTATTGCCTACTCGTAAAGTTCATAATTAAGTATCCCATTTCATCTTGGAGGGCACATAGTAAAATAATAAATATTAATTCTTTTTCAGATATGTATGAAGTGATATTTATGGAAGTTGGTGTAAAAATTAATTTTGAATTCACCAAAGCCCCTTATTTATTCTTTAAAAACAAAATAGTAAAAAATAGTTCGCTAATTCGTACTATTGAATTATTAATATTTATAATTTTTCATGATAAATTTAACACTTGCTACTCAAACAATGCCAATATGTATTAATAAAAGTATTGATAAAATGTTTCACTGACATGCATATCATGCAAGACTTCTATTTTAGAATCGCAGAAAATTTGGTTTTATAACTTATCCATTATTGATAACCGTCTGATTTATACATCACTAACGTTCTTGAAATCGCAAAGATGGAAAAAAACTGCGGTCAATTCGTTTGCACTTAGCTTCCCCAAACTTCATTTATTATTTCATTCAATTGATTATCGATAATCAATCGATTCTATTTCAAGTATCTCGAATATCAATTGTCAAATTTTATTGAAAGTTTACAGTGAGAAAAAAGTTTAGCAAGAATTATTAATAATTTTGTAAAAATTACTATACTTTCTCGTAAAGCCACCACAGACTGTAAAAATCCAAAAGATTACCATACTTTATAAATTAAAGAAATTTTGCTAAAAATATAGAAAAATTTACTTTAAGTATTGTAAAGTTTACTGTATAGTAATTTTTTGGTTTGTACAGTCTGTGGTAGCTTTACCAGACAGTATCGTAATTTTTATAAAAAGTTTTCTTTTATATATATATATATATATATATATATATATATATATATATATATATATATATATATATATATATATATATATATATATATATATGTGTGTGTGTGTGTGTGTGTGTGTGTGTGTGTGTGTGTGTGTGTGTGTGTGTGTGTGTGTGTGTGTGTGTGTGTGTGTGTGTGTGTGTGTGTGTGTGTGTGTGTGTGTGTGTGTGTGTGTGTGTGTGTGTGTGTATATATATATATATATATGTGTGTGTGTGTGTGTGTGTGTGTGTGTGTGTGTGTGTGTGTGTGTGTGTGTGTGTGTGTGTGTGTGTGTGTGTGTGTGTGTGTGTGTGTGTGTGTGTGTATATATATATATATATATATATTGTAACAGGATGGCTGCTGGGGAAAAATCCCGAAAAGCCACAGGCCAGCGATGCCCTAGAACACGGTGCCGCGGGTGTCAAACTAAAATGACTTGCCCGGGGATCTGCTTCTGTAATCCTGAAAACAACGCGAAGATCGCACACGAACTTCGCTTTCCAACTAAATGGATCGCTGAGTAAAATACGCGCGCTCAAAGAGTAAAGCGCGCGGCCGCTAAGTTCAGCTATGAAAACGACCGGCGGAGTCGTTTTCCCGCGGAGGCGGCGGTATCCGGGAGAAGGTTAGGTTAAGGTCGATAAATGAAGAATAGCCTCAATTACTTCACAGAACAATAACAAGGTCTATTCTTAAATTATTACAACATAAACGCGTCTTGTTGCGCGCCGACAAGAAGACGTGATCCGCTGACGGCGCGGGCGGATCAATGTATTTATTCTCGCTGGGCCGGTGAACGCAACACCGGCCGCTCGTCGCAGCGAGCCGAAAATACAAATAAAACGCTGAGCGGAAAATACTCGAAGAGTCTTACCGGGAGGGGAGTGCACTCCCCTCGTCGCTCGCTCACGAATCCGCTCCTGCGTCAGGCCTTATCCTCCGGTCGACTTCGGAGTGTTCAGGCCGAGTCTTAACGTCCAGCGTTCACCTACAGATGCTTCGGACCCCAGGAGTGGCTCGGATTGCTCACGTGCGCTGCTCTTCGTGGTCGGTACGTGGACTGGCGCTGCGCTGCACCGGTGAGGACGCACGATACCGTTTTCTTCACGGACGATCAAAATTACTCGCGTACGCGCGGTTTGACAGCTCGAGAGAATCTGATTCAAAAATGAATCCTGCGCGACTTTGCAACGGTCAAAGTCGCGCCTGCCCCGCGCGTAGCTAACGCAAATACATCGTCCGAGCGATGTCAACACACGCTCGAGATACACGAATTCGCGGGAACGAGAGCCTAACGGGTTCGATAGAATACGGAGGACCGAGATACTTATCTTCTCCGTATTTTATCTTGGAACCTCGTTATAATATATATATATATATGTGTGTGTGTGTGTGTGTGTGTGTGTGTGTGTGTGTGTGTGTGTGTGTGTGCGTGCTTGCGTGCGTGCGCGTGTGTGTGTGTGTGTGTGTGTGTGTGTGTGTGTGTGTGTGTATACAGTATGTCATCTTCCCTCCTAATTTCAACTTTATACATAGAGCTATACTCGAGAAATTACGATTTGAAAAAGAAAAATATAAAATTACTTGAAATATCTTCGAAATTCATGAAGGAATAGATCCATTCAACTAATCAGATTACTAAACACGGTTAAAAATCGTGTGTTTTGTGTAGTTCAACAAACGATTACACAAATTGTGTGTAGGATAAAAATGTAAAATGAGTGCTATGACCCCATTTATTTTACATTAGTACTACATACTCAATTTCTAACGTGTTTTCTCGAAAATGATTTTTTTCTCCGTTGCAAAGCTTCCTATCTGTAAACGAATAATAGGGCTTTTAGTATCAAAACATTACAACATCCATTGTTTCATATAAATTAATTGATAAGTTTAGAATATACAAGAAAATAATTCTTGAACTCATGATTGGTAATCCCATATTTTAGTTAATAATGTAGGTAGACGTATAAAATAATTTATTAAATTATTAATTTTATGATGAGTTATTCAAACTCATTATTATTAAGCTGATTATGTTTCAAAAAATATGAAAAATAATGAAAAACAATTTCTGAAAAATTAATTTCATCGTCAAACGTTCATTATAAAAAATAATTTATTTCTCATTATATCATCAAATTTTAATATTAAAAATTATGTTTAAGTGCAAGAAACCATCAATACTAAATTTCGTCATTGAAATATTCAAGCTAAACGCTTCTTATAATAATTAAATTATATATGGATGAAAATCATTCAACGTACATATTCTTGTAATATCTAAATATTGAATTCAATATCAGAGATAAAATTACAAAAAAATTCATATTAATAGATTATATGTGCTCTTATGTAATACAATTATCATACTTGTTAAAAGTTGATTTTATTGTTATGTTTAACTTGATTAAAATATGAAATGTAACATTGCCATAGTTACATATTATCACGTGATGCTGCAGGCATAATTCTTGATTTCGAAAACCGTACTAAGTCTTAATTTTTTTACTTTGATATTGACAATTTGAATTACGTTCAAGGTCAGCACTTGTATTAAGTTTTTTAGTGTTTAGCACCTGCTGAATTTTGTAACAAATTTTTTTTACACAACAGCTATGTTATGATTAATGTCCTTAAAAAAGAAATTCGTGCATAGAAATTTTTTTTTAACAAAGTGCAATTATAAACTTCAGACTTACTTTAAACGTAAAAACTTCAATTTTAATATTTCAAGGTGTTACATAAAAAATACAGGATCTCCTCAACGTTAACAGAGCGGGTACCTTTTTAAATGTAATTTCCCTGGCAGATTATAACTAAAAGACAAGGTTTTTAAGATCAATGCATATAGGAAATTTCAGGTAAAGTAAGCACACGAAACAATAGTAGTCAGATATGGAAATTTTTATTTTTATCATAATAAAGTAAAAGAAATCATACATGTAATGTCTCCTAGCCTGTGACATCCTTTGACATAAGTTCATTCATAGGAAACAATCGATGCCAATCAATAAATACTTTTCTGTCCTGACGAATACTACACATTGAAAGGCCTATTGAAAGGCGTTTTAGATGGTTGCCATGGGGTGGCCGATGATGGAGTCTAGGTGATACGCTCTGTACTTTTTTGCCTCTAGGTCTTGGAACTTATCGAATGTGTGGCGTAGGTCTTTCAGGAGGCCGATGATGGAGTCTAGGTGGTGCGCTCCAAGTTTTTTGCCTCTAGGTGTTGAAACGCATCAATTCCGTGATCAAGGTCCTTAGGGTAGCCGATGATGGAATCTAGATGGTGCGCTCCTTAGTTTTTTGCCTCTGGGTGTTGGAACGCATGGAATGCGTGGTCTAGGTCTTTAACGTGGCCGATGATGGAGTCTAGGTGGTGCGCTCCGTAGTTTTTGTCTGTAGATGTTGGAACGAATAGAAAACGTGGTGGACGATGAAAACTACGGAGCGCATCAGTTAGACACCTTCATCAGGTACCCCGACCACCCAGAAGTGGCGTTTGGTAAAAATTATTTTTTACAGGTAAACATTGCCATCCCCTGGGTTATAAGGTTAAAAGCTGTTATTTTAAGAGGAAGCCGCTATTCTTACGTAAAACTTGCACTTCCTTGAATCATTGGGTTTGCGGTCTGTGGATTTAAGGTTTCGGGATTTGGATTGAGTTTTGGATTTCTGATTAAATTCCTAGGTATGGAATTCCAGACTGGAAACGCTGCTCCTGCGACCACCTAGACTACGCATGAAATGCATTCCGACCCCCAGACGCAAAAAACTACGGAGCGCTCCACCTAGACTCCGTCATCGGCCATACCAAACACCTAAACGAGGCATTCGATGATTTCCAACCCCTAGAGCCAAAAACCTACGGTATGCTCCACATAGACTCCGTCATCGGCTACCCCGAACACCTAGACCGCGCATTGAATGCATTCCGGCACCTAGACGTAAAAATCTATGAAGCGCACCACCTAGGTTCCGTCATCAGAAACCCCGAACACCTAGATAAAGCATTTAATGCTGTTCGACACCTAGAGGTCAAAAACTTATACCGAGCCAACCACCTAGACTCCGTCATCGGCCACACTGAACACGTAGACCACGCATTCGATGAGTTCCAATATCTAGAGGAAAAACCTACGGTGCGCAGCACCCAGACTCCATCATCGGGACCTTGGAACACTTAGACCTTGATACATGTAATTTCCCTGTCACACATGTAGTTCTCCTGACATATTATAACTTTAAAACTTTAATATTTCCGCCTAATGAACTAATCCTTATTCTAGATACTATACGAGAAACACATACAAACCAAAAAACGCGATTTTTATTAATTTTTTTTTTCTTACTCAAAGCTCAAATATGCACGTTAGATGATTTTCACCCATATACGTATTACATGTTAATGTACTCTCATATTAATCTGTTCCGTACTTTGCATATCAATGCATAAATATTATCCTTATCATGCTGCCCATCGCGAGAAATCCGATTACGAGCAGCATAAATACAAATAAAAACAAATGAATAATTCGTAAATATAATAATATTTTCCTTTTTATAGATTATTTCAGGTAGTAACCGTGCTACAGTAAGAAGATTAGTCGTTCGATTTATGCAATAAACTGCAAAAATAACACATTAATAAATGTCTAATATAATCGTAAATAAATGAAAATAAATAAATAAATATAATTTGTGCAATAATAGCAAAAAAAGTTTCTTTTAGAAAACTTAAAAATGAACACTGTGATTATTGTTCAATGAGAAAAAAGTCAATTTCACAGCCTACCTATTTTGTATTTGTTATTTATTGATTTTGAAGTGACAGCAATGTTTAAAAGTTTAATTGTCATTGCATGTGCAAGTCTAACAGGGAATTGTCGTCTCGAAATGGTATTTCTTCAAGTGAAGGAGATAAAGTTACTCGAGGTAATATAACCGCAGAGCCTGCCTTGCTACCACCAATAATTTCTGCTACAATAAAATACTGATTTAAAGATTTAATTATTAATCTTGTGCCATTACATAATCCTTCATTTAAATTTAAATTTCTCAATAACATAACTACAGCCCCTACTTTCAATTGCAATTTGTGTGGAGTTAAACCATTGGGGGTAAGTGTATTTAAAAATTCTATTGGTAATATTGTATCTAATTTTTCATTATTTGTATCATCTGCAGCATCTACACTGGCGTACTTTGGTACTGATCCACTTATTTTAGATATTATTTGTTCATTCAATTTTATAACATCGGTATTTTTTGGCGCTAAAATTATATTTTCGTAAAAATCAGGATTCTTTATATCAATTTCTTCTCCAAAAATTTCTTCAATAATATCTCCTATGAACAAAATTTTAGTTGGAATTTTTATAACTTCATTTTCAATTTCAAATTGATTTTGAAAACAGCCATCTCCTATACGCAAAAGCCAATTCTTAAATTCATTATCACGTACGTCAAGCCTTTGATTTTCTTTCAAAGACATAATTTTAAATTCACTCCATAAATAACTTTTTTTTAATACAATTTTCAAAAATTTGGGTTCCATTTCCATGACGTACAATAGGAAAAGTTTGTCGAAAATCTCCTGATACTATAATAACTTTTCTTCCAAATACTTTATCATTATTGCATATATCTTTGAACAATCGATCAACTGCTTCAAAGGCATATTTTGATGACATTGTAATTTCACCCCATATTATTATTTTTGTATTTTTAATGATATCGCCATCTATACTGTTTGGAATTATATTACATGTAGTTTGTTCATTTATATTAAAAGGTAATTTGAAAGTTGTATGCATAGTTTTACCATCTTGTAACAAATTAGCAGTAATGACTGTCCAAGCTACCGTTAAATAATTAATTTTATTAAATTTTAAATAGCTAATTAAATTATTAAGTAAATAATTTTTGCCACATAATATTTTATTTGCTTTTGTTTTTTATGAAGATGGTGTAATACTCATACTTTATCATTAATCCTGTTTTATCAGCTAAACATGTTAAAATCATTAATATTAAAAATAATTATTTGTATCTTAAACAAATTGAATAAAATAAGTGTAAAATAACAAAAAATTTAAATAATAAGAAAAAAATATGGAATTTACAAATATTAATAAATTATTAAATCATTGAAAAAAGTAAATTGGAATCGTCTAATAAGATTGTAGGATTTTAAAATTGACTAGGCACGTTCGAAAAGAATCATCTTCCCACGAGCGTAAATAACTGGAGTAAAATTGTTGTAATTTTTCATTTTTTGATAATGTGAGTAAATTTAAAATTTTACTTTGGTAAAACTGACGGCAAGGGATAGTTAAATTTAAGGTAGTTGACCGGACAACGCCGTCATACAAATCATAATATCGTTAAAATTGTGCTATAAGCATATTATGTATGGTGGAAACTCTTTATATATCGTTGTATACTATTGTGTAAACATTAACCCTAAATTGAAATCGTCCAATGAGATTGCAGGATTTTAAAATTGACTAGGCACGTTCGGAAAGAATCAATTTCTGTCGGGTGTACACTAATTTTTAAGAAAATTTAAAGAAAATCAATTTCCTGTTGAACTACCTTAAATTATATTTGAGTTTGAACTAATTTTTCGAATAATCGCGATTTAACCCGTTTCCGCCGAAAACGCTATTCGCGGTACATCGGTCTTTGGGAACTCATAACTAATGCTATAGGTGTCCAAAAAAATTGAAAGGGACATATTTTTAAAGTTTAAGACATGCCCTTTCCCATGGTGAACTCAAAATTGCTCCAAAATATTATTAACTATGAAAAAATGCCGTTTAAACAAAAAAAAGCACGATTTTTCTGCTCTCTTTTTTTTTTAAATTGAGTTTTCAAAGGCTTTCCCGTCGGCAATCGACCTGGAACCTTTTTAACCGGTGGAATAAATGTCTGAACTTTAAGAATCCATGGTTCAAAGAACGATTTTTTGCCTAGTATTTTCAAAATGGCTCCCGAACCGCAAAATTTTTGCAAATACATTCATGATTTTTTTACTCGAAAACTATGAACTTATGGAGAAAATGCCAAGAGTGAAAAACTTCTTAAAATTACTCAAAGAATGCACCTAAATGCACAGAGAAAATGTCTAAGGATAAAATGTTTTTAAAACTAGCCAAAGAATACATGAGAATTTTTTGGGAGCAGTTTGAGCAATTTTTCGATGTTGCAAAAATTTTGCCATTTGCAAAATTAAAAAATTTTCTCAATAGTCATTGAAAAAATTTAGATGCACTCTTTGAGTAATTTTAAAAAGTTTTTCACTCTTGGCATTTTCTCCATAAGTTCGTAATTTTCGAGTAAAAAAATCATGAATGTATTTGCAAAAATTTTGCGGTTCGGGCGCCATTTTGAAAATACTAAGGCAAAAAATCGATCTTTGAATCATGGATTCTTAAAGTTCAGACATTTATTCCACCGGTTAAAAAGGTTCCAGGTCGATTTCTTATGAGAAAGCCTTTGAAAACTCAATTAAAAAAAAAGAGAGCGGAAAAATCGTGCTTTTTTTTTGTTTAAACGTCATTTTTTCATCATTAATAATATTTTGGAGCAATTTTGAGTTCACCATGGGAAAGGGCATGTCTTAAACTTAGTAAGTTGCAGTCGACATAAGTAATATTTTTAATGGCATGTCTTAAACTTTAAAAATATGTCCCTCTCAATTTTTTTTGACGCCTATAGCATTAGTTATGAGCTCCCAATGTACCGCGAGTGGCGTTTTCGGCGGAAACGGGTTAAGAAGTGAATTATGAATTTCCCTTACTCAATTTTGAGATACAAATTTTAATGTTTAAACTTGTTTGAACTAATTTTTCGAATAATCGCGATTTAAGAAGTGAATATAGTAAAAATTACCCTCACTTAATTTTGAGATAAATATTTTAAAGTTTAAACGTTTATGGTTCACGGGCATAAATTATATATACACTCATTTTGCCTTTACAAAGTTATGTAATTATTTTTATTAGCTGCCACTGATATTTGTGTTTACATAATATTTTATTTGCTTTTTTTTTATTAAGATGGTGCAAGAAATGATAAAATCAACAATCAATGATATTTTATTGAAAATAAAAGAAGAGGATGACGAAAATTATAACGGACCATTAAAAAAATCAGAATTAGAAGTATAATTTCAATTTTTATAATATGTATACAATTATTTATAATAAAGATACACAATTATTGAATAATAATATATTTATAATGTAAAAAATGGAGTTATTATATATGATTTTGAAAATGTGAGTAAGTTGAGCTCAGGGTAGATAGCAATTTTTTAATTTTATATTTTAAAATATTACTTTTTTTAAATAAAATAAGTGTCAAATAACAAATAATTTCAATAATAAGAAAAAAAGATTCAATTTTTAAAATATTAATGAAGTATTAAATCATTGAAAAAAAAGTATAATGAATAAACATATTTTATATTTAAAATATATACTATACATATAGGAACGATACATTAATTTGGAGGAAGCTAAGTGCCAATGAATTGGCAGCAGTTTTTCTATAGTTTACATAAATTTCTAAACAATTACATTTTCTTCGTGTGTATGGGTAACTTCACGTCAACTGTGACAGGTCGAAATTTTAAAATGGCTAAAAATGGGGTTTTCTAGTTCTAAATTAGCTCCAAAATACAACTCCCTAGTGTTTAAGAGCGAAATATTCAATGGTTAAAAAGTTAGAATCAATTGAAAATTTGAAAATTTTGATTTTTTTCAAAAAACAGCAATTTTCATGATTTTTTTACTAAATATCTTGAAACTTTTTGTATAGCACATTAAATGGGAAAAAGTTTACAAATTGTAAGTAGAATTGCTCAGAATTTTTCCAGATTGATGCAAATTATATTGTTAATTTATACGTAAGAAAATACCATACAAAATATGCTTAAGGCGGCTGTGACATGATTAATATCCCTCGACAGAGGCTAAAAATTTGATACAAAATGTTACTTTTAAAACGAGACCTTGATGAAAGTGGAATGCAAACTCAGAAATAAGTAACAGACAATTGAAACTGTATACATGTATATATATGTATACATGTATATATACATCAGTGCAAAAACATGTAAACACAACAGGCTTAGCTCACGCCGCGCCGCGCCGCCGATGTTGCTAGCGCGCGTCTTTATTAATAACGCTCTATTTAAGTTATTTATTATTAAATGAATTTGAAACTTTGTCAGAAACTTATTAGACTATTAAGGAACAAATGTCTCGCTGGAAGTTTTTCCTAGCTTCAACTTCCCTCGATACTTTTTTCCGTTAAAGTTAAGAAAACGTAATTACCGATCGCAATATATTTGCAATTAAATAATTATTAACAATTATCGATTTCCATCCTTTTATCAATCCCATCGGCAACGCTGGAGTATTCTGCACGTCCCTGTCAATTTTCAAAATATTTCGATGATATTTGATCAAGTTTGGACGATTAATGTTTTTGAAAGCTATTAAAAATAGATGAACAAAAATTTCAGTTTTTAATTTTTATATTAAAAAGAAAGTCGAATAAAAAAAATTCCTTCTAGGTAAAAATACTTCTTTTCATTCCCTACAAGGTGATATTTTTTAAAAATTAATTTGGCTACATTGAAAATTTAGTCACTTGGACAATACTTTTACGGGTTTTCGAGCGCTAACCCCCTTATTGCATCCGGCCCTTCAATTGTATACAACTGTATGTCAACTGTGACAGGTCGAAATTTTAAAATGGCTTAAAATGGGGTTTTCTAGTTCTAAATTAGCTCCAAAATACAACCCTAGTGTTTAAGAGCGAAATACTCAATGGTTAAAAAGTTAGAATCAATTGAAAATTTGAAAATTTTGATTTTTTTCAAACAACAGCAATTTTCATTCATTGATTTTTTTACTAAAAATCTTGAAACTTTTTGTATAGCACATTAAATGGGAAAAAGTTTACAAATTGTAAGTAGAATTGCTCAGAATTTTTCCAGATTGATGTCAATTATATTGTTAATTTATACGTAAGAAAATACCATACAAAATATGCTTAAGGCGGTTGTGACATGATTAATATCCCTCGACAGAGGCTAAAAATTTGATACAAAATGTTACTTTTAAAATGAGACCTTGATGAAAGTGGAATACAAACTCAGAAATAAGTAACAGACAATTGAAACTGTATACATGTATATATATGTATATATATACAGTTTCAATTGTCTGTTACTTATTTCTGAGTTTGCATTCCACTTTCATAAAGGTCTCATTTTAAAAGTAACATTTTGTATCAAATTTTTAGCCTCTGTCGAGGGATATTAATCATGTCACAACCGCCTTAAGCATATTTTGTATGGTATTTTCTTACGTATAAATTAACAATATAAGGCCGAATCCATCTCAAATCAGACAGCCCGCGTATGCCTATTTCACCTATCATGTTGAAATAAAAATATTTATGTTCTACTCGAAAAAATATTTTACACGTGTTTTTTTATTTTTTTGTTTCATCAAAATTTCATGCGTTCAGCGATACCGAAAAATTCCGAGAAAATTCTTTCATTGAGAAAAAAAATTTTCAATGTGATTTTCAGACTGCTATTGTTTCAGCAGTTTTTCAAGCTTTTAAACGTGTAACACATAATTTCACTCAGTTTTGAGCCCTCTTTAACGGCCTTAATGTCATTTTCAAAAAAATAAAAAATCAACGAGCTATGCACTTCTTTCTGAAAAATTCATTTTTTAGAGAAGTCCCTTTTTCTGGAAAACCCCATGTTTTTTTTGCACAATTTTTGTTGTCGTGATAGAGGACGGTAATGCCTAGCTAGACGTATTTGTGAGATTCGGTACTTTTTTCCTGGGATAGCGATCACTAATGAGATAACACACAAACAAATTTTTCACGCTTAACGCTTATATATAGTCAATGATATTAGAGTCAATGTAAAGGTATTTATCTTTGTGCGTATGTAATATACATGTACGTGCGCCTACTTATAGGAGTATATGTACTAGTACATTTGTCCGCTAGATGGATATGGTTTGACTTAACATTTACAAAGAAAAGTTCGGTTTCTGCTATATATCACACATCTCGTCTTATTTAAAACCATCATCTTTTGGAAAATTATTACATATTTACACCTTATCAACTCAACTACGATGTCTCAATATTACTCAACAGAGAGAATCAAATGTGCAGACTTTTAGACAAACACAAACAAATTATTTACAAATCTAGTTCCGTACGTTTAAAACAACTTGAGAATCTTGCTCATCCATTGAAGCACCTCTATCCTCATTTACCTTTGACACCTTCTACATATCTGTGTCAACATTGTTACAATCGTGCTTTAGAATTGGTGAGTAGTACTGACAATGAATTTATAACGGATAATGAAGTTACCGATAACGTAGTTGATAGAGATGAAGATTTTTTACCAAGTACTCCAGAACGCATTGAAGAATTTAATAATGAAATAAGTACATCTTTCTTAGGTTCTGTATCGCCTCTTAAAAGAAAAAATCTTATACATGAAAAATCAATTGAAAATTACGTAACAAAGAAGAAAAAAAACTTTTTCAACATTGTCTAATACCCTTGATGTGAAGTTGAACAATGTTTATGACGTTTCTATAACAGCAAATGAATCAACTGTATGCCATTGTACAGAATGGATACAAAATCTTGGTCTAGCCTTGCAAAAGTGTTCTACGGTATCAGAAAAAATAAAAATTCTGACTTTGCTACCTTCATCCTTTACAAAACATGAAATTTTATCTTTATTTCCAGAAATAACAATGTATATGATCAACAAATCGAGAAATCTTGTTAAAGAAAAAGGAATTTATTCAGAACCAGATGCATATTCAGGCCATCCGATTGATGAAAACATGGAAAAAATTGTTATGGAATATTATTTAAATGATGATTTTAATTGTTCAAGACAAAGTCCTAATAAATGTGACGTTGTTACAATTAAAGTTAACAATAAAAAAGAGAAAAAGTTAAGCGTTTTCTTACTCGAAGTTTAAAAGAGACGTATAAAGTATTTAAAAATGATTATCCAGAATTGAGAATTGGAAAATCGAAATTTTATAGTTTGCGACCAAAGTATGTCTTACTTAGCCCCATCAAAGAAGTTTGTCTCTGTATCTATTGCGCAAATTATGATTTATTTCTTACGAGCTTAATTAATTTTAGAGGGAGTAACGTCACAGAGTTGGATGAAAGTCGGTCACAAATAATAAATGCAACAATGTGTTCTGAGCCATCTGATTTATGTTATTTACAAGAATGTAAACTATGTCCAGGGATTAAGGGAATTACGTTTCATGTTTTAAAACTGCAAGATGTAGAAGGCACAGAAGAAATTACATATGCTTTGTGGGATAATGGAAACCTGATTAAAAAGACACTATCAATTTCTGCTTTTAAAGATGAACTTTCGGTTTGGACCATGAGGGTTAGTACTCACATGTATGTAAAAATATACAACGCAAAGCTATAAAAACAGAAAGAGAAAGTGCTAAAAAAGACTCACATCATTTAGTTCTTCAAATAGACTTCGCTGAAAACTGGGCTGTGATTCATAATAAAGCTGTTCAAGGAAATCATTGGGTTAATGATCAAATTTCTATTTTCACAGCAGTCTCTTATCAAGGGGATTCGACACAAAGTTTCGCAGTTATAAGTGATGACCGAAAACATGATTCAGCGTATGCTTTGCTAGCAGTACAAAAAATTATAAAATTCTTGAAAGAAAATTGTTGTGATTCAATTAAAAAATTACCATCGTATCAGACGGCGCTGCGAGTCACTTTAAAAATCGCTTTCAATTAGATGAACTAAAACGAGCACCGTGTGATATAAAATGGTTGTTCTCTGCTACTGGGCACGGCAAAGGAGCTGTAGATGGTGTGGTGGACTTATAAAGCATTATGCTACTTCGCATAATCTTCGAGAGCCCCTTGAAGAAGCTATTCAAAACGCAAATGATTTTGCAATACATGTTCAAAAATATACTGATGCTATTAAAATAATACATTTACAAGATGCTGAAATAGAACAATTCAGAAAAGAAAAAATATTGATTGGCTTACAACTCCAAAGTATCCTGGAATTCAAAAAACTCATATATGGGTTAAAAAACATGTGACGATAAAATACATTGTTTGACAGCAAAGACCGCTGATCGTCCGCTTACTGAATTAAGAACAATGAAGCAGAAAAACAAAGGTAGTAAAATAGGTATACAAATGAAAAAAGGTATAAAAATAAAAAATCAAAAGACGCAAATAACAAATAAATACATAGTTATGTGTACCTGTATATTACATACACACAAAGACAAATACCTTTACATTGACTCTAATATCATTGACTATATATAAGCATTAGGCGTGAAAAATTTGTTTGTGTGTTATCTCATTAGTGATCGCTATCCCAGGGAAAAAGTACCGAATCTCACAAATACGTCTAGCTAGGCATTACCGTCCTCTATCACGACAACAAAAATTGTGCAAAAAAAACATGGGGTTTTCGAGAAAAAGGCACTTCCCTAAAAATGAATTTTTCAGTAAAAAGTGCATAGCTCGTGGATTTTTTATTTTTTTTGAAAATGACATTAAGGCCGTTAAAGAGGGCTCAAAACTGAGTGAAATTGTGTGTTACACGTTTAAAAGCTCGAAAAACTGCTGAAACAATAGCAGTCTGAAAATCACATTGAAAATTTTTTTTCTCAATGAAAGAATTTTCTCGGAATTTTTCGGCATCGCTGAACGCATGAAATTTTGATGAAACAAAAAAATAAAAAAACACGTGTAAAATATTTTTTCGAGTAGAACATAAATATTTTTATTTCAACATGATAGGTGAAATAGGCATACGCGGGCTGTCTGATTTGAGAAGGATTCGGCCATAATTGACATCAATCTGGAAAAATTCTGAGCAATTCTACTTACAATTTGTAAACTTTTTCCCATTTAATGTCCTATACAAAAAGTTTCAAGATTTTTAGTAAAAAAATCAATGAATGAAAATTGCTGTTGTTTGAAAAAAATCGAAATTTTCAAATTTTCAATTGATTCTAACTTTTTAACCATTGAGTATTTCGCTCTTAAACACTAGGGTTGTATTTTGGGGCTAATTTAGAACTAGAAAACCCCATTTTAAGCCATTTTAAAATTTCGACCTGTCACAGTTGACGTGAAGTTACCCATATACATTATTTTGTAATTTCCACGAGGTAAAATTTGCATGAGGCAAAGAAACAAATTCACCATTTAAAATCAAAATCGAATACAAAATTGGTGATTCGCGAACGAACACTTCAATCAAAAAATATCCACGTTGTTAATCATCCCTTTTGTCAGTTTAATTTTAACAAGTCACTATATACGAAAACGAAACGGCAAATCTTCAACCCACCTATCTACACCTTAAGGTAGTTCATCCCAAAACGTATCTTCTTAGAATCTTGATATAGATGTTTATCATAACAGTACAAATGAATGTACGAAATTTCAAATCATTCTGACGTTCCGAAATAGAGATATTAAGCTCTAAAGTTACAAGCTTTATAAACACGCGCTCTCGGCTTGATAATCGCAGACGTTTTAATGAATAACAAAAAAATGATTCTTACAATATTAATAGAAAACGAATACATAATAAATGACATTATTTAAGACGCAATGGAAAAATTTGATTACGTTTTGACATTTCATTCTTAAGTTATTTGTTCTTTATGAAATAATATTTCTTTATGCAAAATTTGAAATATTTTCTCTATATATGGAGATAAGATAAAAGTAACAATACTTGGCAATCAAAAATCGTGTTCCAATAAGTGGGCGCACGTACTTAATAGTATGTTTTTTTTTAAGTTACATTAAGGGGGTCCGAAAGTCAATTAAAAATTCAAATTTCGCGCCACAATATAGCAGACGAAAAAATAAATAATTTGCCTATAACAAATAGTAAAAACAATATTACGGAAAACCAGGACTGCATTGCCCTCCGTTACATTATTATCTATCATTTTACAAAGTTTGAGGTTTCTATATAAATATTTCGCTGAATGGCATTTGAATAATGTCTCAAAATCAAGTAATTCAAATGCCATTCAGCGAAATATTTATATAGAAACTTCAAATTTTGTTAAATGATAGATAATAATGTAACGGAGGGCAATGCAGTCCTGGTTTTCCGTAATATTGTTTTTACTATTTGTTATGGGCAAATTACTTATTTTTTCGTCTGCTATATTGTGGCGCGAAATTTGAATTTTTAATTGACTTTCGGACCCCCTTAATACAAATACATTATTTTCTTTTTAAGGTGATACGATACCCACGCTATTACTCAAAATTGGGTTCCCGTTTTTCTCATTCAATTTTTAATTTTAAGAAAAAAAACTCTTTGATGCGTTGTAGTTCTTTATTAAACTTAAAACGTGTCAAAGAGTTTTTTTTTTCAAAAAGTTTAAAATTGAAGGAGAAAAACGGGAACCCAGAATTGAGTAATAGTGTGTGGGTATATCATATCACCTTAAAATCTAATATATATATGTATATATATGTGTGTGTGTGTGTGTGTGTGTGTGTGTGTGTGTGTGTGTGTGTGTGTGTGTGTGTGTGTGTGTGTGTGTGTGTGTGTGTGTGTGTGTGTGTGTGTGTGTGTGTGTGTGTGTGTGTGTGTGTGTGTGTGTGTGTGTGTGTGTGTGTGTATTCTAGTAACGAACAACGGGCTACGTTGACTGGTATATATTTCGTGAAAATAATTTAAAAATTGTGGTGATATCTGTGCTTCGGCTGCCACCTACTGGTACTTTCACATAAGATTAAAGATAGTTGCAACCCAAAAAGTGGCCACATATACACGAAAAGATAGGTTAGCAACTATTTATTCAAGTAATATATATTTTTGCATATTTTAAGTAACAATGTTGCATTGCTTGTTTAAATAGATATTACAAACAGTTTATGTAAGTTGTCAATTGAAAATTTATCACATATTTTAGATCAAGAAAGATTGTGTACTGTATTGTAAGTAAGGCGGTCAAGTATTGCAGCGAAATTTTGGGACACTAGGACCAGTTTTTTTTCCTATAGTGGCCAATTACTGGTGCATTGATACTCGCCATTATTTGATTAATTTATTATGATACAATTAGAAAATATGCGTTTGAAATATTTGTTTGATACTTTGAAGAATGATTTACCATTCCACAGTCGTTATTTTAGATTTAGTAGTGTTCTTATACCTTTAATTCTTACACTATCTAACTTTAGGCTCTTAAGATGGCCAAGGATTGGTACATCTCCCTCATTTGCCATCATATTTAATATATAAATGTAAAATGAGGCACTAGAAACTAGAGTTTTACTTCAAATTTCTCAAATCTTCTATCAACCACTCCCTGATTAAAAAAACCCATTCATTCCTTCTCTCTAAATTCGAATAAGTGGAATTCACTCTCAATAAGTGAATATTCACTTATAATAAGTCCAAACTCGTTTACTTATTCAATGTGTGGACGAGTTTGGACTTATTATAAGTGAATATTCACTTATTGAGAGTGAATTCCACTTATTCGAATTTAGAGAGTTTAAAAAGCTGTTAGTTGAATCGACTTTAATGAGGATTTTTTACTGACTTAATACATGGACTATATAGGGAATTTAATAGGATCCAATAGGATTTAATATTTTTTTTTAATCAGGGCTGTCAAAAAACTCGGTTGAGAACCACTGGGACGTCATGCACTACCTTAACACTCTTAACAGCAGAGATTGCTTATAGCTGCCCTTTCTGCAAAACTTTCTTTTCCCGGTAAGTATACCCCCCGCGCCGAGCAATCCCCAATCACGCCGCCTTTGGTGGACAGTCCCACAATAATTGTCAAAGTGTATGTAAGTCTGTTTCAGGTATACGCACTGTCGTATACAATAAACTCAAAGACGCGACTACCTGAGCATTACCGATAATGCCGCATAGACACAGCCACATCTGCGCCCACACCTTTAATAGACGCACAGACAGATGGCTATCTATCGAACGGAAGAGGGTCAGGGATTTTCCGTGCAAGTGTAGATGCGTGCACGGAGGATTTACGAGAGACCTCGTAAATGTTTATTACAGATCGCCGTAAGACCCAGATGCGGACTGTTAAGGCTGACTACGCGGGATTATGGCGACAGAGACGCGCGCGCGCCTTCCAGAGGGTGATAGAAGCTGTATGTAGCTGAATTTTTAGGGAAATGCACGGGATATACATGTATGCCAGGGGTGGATTTTGCAAAATCTTTGTTTTGCAATGTTTACTTGTTGAATGATATGCGATATTAAATGCTATTGTTTACTAAACGTAGTTGCAATACATATAATTATCATTATGTATTATGTTATGGAATCAGTGCGGCGCGCACATCTGTATGAATTTCTCTTCGTGTACTCAATATTCTATCGTTTATTCAGTGACCAAAATTATTAATAAATCAACATTTGTAATGAAATGTGCGCTCATATTTGCAATGGGTTATTTTAATGTATATTGGAGACGCTTTTGCCCATCGATGCTTTTATAATTGCTGACGTTAAAAAAAATCTGCTATTCACATATCCATCTTTAAATTTTGTTAATTTAACTTTAACTAAACAAGTAAATAAATTTAACTGGCCACTGAACGATAACCAATGGAAAATCAACGCAGCTGTGATATACGCCGTATTCTTACCTTATTCGAGACGGTAAATTACCTCAGATTCTAGGGACCCGACGCTCAAGCTTGCCAGCTGAGACGCGAGACGCCATTGGTCGAGAACCGACGCCATCGTGAGGCCAATCGGATCGTAGATACATTATCAGTTTCGCGCTGTTTTTTTAAGCGAGCGTTGTTTACAGAGGAGATTTCTTGTCGATCAGACGGTTTTTTAAGTAACAAATACTGATACATTGTTTTGCAATTGTTTTTATGCATTTTTCAGTCTTCTATAGCGACTTGTAGGTGATGTTGATGGAAAGCGTCGTTTTCTTTACGTTAGTAGTTCATGGAATTTACTTTTAAGTACGAAGTATGAAACCTCAAATAATATTGATGCTCATTTATAACGATATAAGGTGAAGTAATTTTTCTGCACAGTAAAATTTGCATTTACCAGACATATACGTAAAAATTTTTGTACATATCAATATACAAAATGTATAAAGATTAACCTTTATCGCTCTAACAGATTTTACTCGAGTTAAAGTCTCAAGTAACGATACAAAAATAACAAAATCTCAAACAATTCGTATATCGCTCGAATACATAATAATAAGAATGATTTTTCCGCGCACTAAAATACGAAGCAATTTGCATCAGCCGCAACGCATTAGCATGGCGTCATTATGCGACCACCGAAAATATTGACTTCCGAGAATCACGCGTTAAAGCTATACACTCTGACGCGCCTTTAACGAGGCGCCTGTGGAAAATGAGGTAGACGGGTGCCAATAGTCATCGACGCGCCACGCAGTTACTTAGTGCAACACTAATGAGCTGATGGCCGATGCGGGCAAGTTCTTTTATCTTTCGAGCAGCCCTGGTTTCTAAGACGTAGCTGTGATAACAGTTTTTACATGAATGCTATACTAGCCCGTATGGAAAAAAAGAAATGTATGAAACTGTATACAACCGTACAAAATTGTATAAAAACGCATAAAACCGGATCTAAACATTGGGTTTTGGACAAATTTATACGTTTTAATACGTTTTGATACGTTTTAATACGTTTTCATACGGTTTCTAACATTTTAATACTTGAATACAGTTTTCTATGATTTGCAACGATTTTATACAATTTCATACGGTTTTTTACGTTTTATAAAATTTATAAAAAACGAAAAAATGTAATTACGTTTTTATAAACATAAAAACATAATTTATTTATTTTTCTATTTATTTTTTTTTTATTTTGTATGAAAATGTATTAAACTGTATAAAAATGTATAAAACAGGAGTAAAATTGGCCAGCTCACAGCTTCTGTTTGCCACCCTCGCCTTCGACTCGGGTGACAATTTACGCGAGCTGTGGACTGTCCAAGTTTTTTCCTCCCATGGTGCGTAATATACTATTTCATTGTTTGAGCAATCAAACAAGTGATGCTATGTGTTTTGATGTTATAACGGTTTATGTTTATTATCAATATATACATATAACAAAATTGAGCACAAAAATATCCAGAACATGAAACATAGAAAATTCAACGATAGGAAAGCACGCATCCCCTCTCATACTCGACAAACCTTCTATAAGCTGCAAATGGTCAAATTACCAACTTTCTCTTTCGAATTCTAATTTCAAATCTTCCCGCTCGGCTGTAATCGCACAGAAGACTGAAGACCGGAACTCTAGTACTTCTGCGCATGCGCATTGAGCCCCGAACTTTCGGAGCAATCTCTCCGCTACCCCCATTCCTTTATTTCGGCCAATAACGCAACTCGTGGGCGTTCCCTTACTCCTGCCTGTGATATGGCTGCGGCTACTCTTGTCAGTGCTCACTCTCGTACACACTCTGCCCGTCAGTCTCAGCCTCGGCTCCGTGCGCGTCGGGTCGTCCACGTACCTATACAGACAACAGACAACAGACACATCACATACATGTACACGAGACACAGGCGCAGGCGCAGCATACACACACATACATATATATATATACTTAATGTTGTCTGCGTAGCATACGTACATATACACTCGCACTCGTACACAGTGTGTTATCACGTCGTGCCGATCGCAAAGTGCGCGTTCTCTTTGTGCCACAGCGAGAGAGCAGCAGCAGCAGCGTATATACGATACGTACATACATAAGTGCGAGGAGTCAGGCAGCAGCAGCAGCCGAGGAAGAAAGAGAGAGAGATAACGGACGCGCACGCTCGCAAGAGATGCAGCGGCGTCGTTCTGGTGCAGTGATTATAATCCTACCGCGTGCATGAGTGTGTTAACTCGCGCGCGAAGGTAGTATACAAGCCAGTAGTAGTATAGGTATACAGTATAGTTGTGTGCGAATAGTGTCGCATGCACGCACGCGCGCCAGCGCGCCGAGAGTGTGTCGAAGCAGCAGCGCATAGGCAGAGGAGAGGAGAGCCTCTATAACCTAGAAAAGGGCCACCTACGCTCTCTCAGCGTTCGTTCGCTTGCTCGCTCGTACATATATATACACACCTCTACTCACTCGGTCGGCCGCTCGCTCGTGCGCGACACCCACGTACATGTGCGGCTGTGCGGCGCCGAGGAGGAGGAGGAGGAGCAGCACGACGAAGACGAGGTCGAGGAAGGCGACGACGACGTGGCCATCGTCGTCGAGGCGGTACTGACAGCGAGAGCCGCCCCGGCAGCTAGCAGCAACGTGAAAGAACACCAGAGGACGCAAGGATGATTGAATTACCGGCCAAGTTCTACGAGATCTGCCGGCTCTGCCTCTCCACGGACCGCGCCAGGATGTCCGTATTCGAGACGGATGGCAAACATCACCAAATTCTCGAAAAAATGGAGAGCTGCCTCGAGCTCGTCGTAAGTATTCTTTGCTATTATTATATCCCATGTATATATATACACATATCTCTGACATTTGTTTGTTTGCTCTTAATCTCCCACCCTCGCCTATATGTTGTGTTTTGACGACGGGGGAGGCGTTGAGGTTAGGACGACGATGTCGATCGCGTATGTCATCACCGCAGGTGATCAGGACCAGGCTTCGCCGAGCGAAGGATTTCTCCAGCCTGCGTGGGAGGGAGAGTGTCTTGTAGTAGTAGTAGTAGTAGTAGTCGCACGTCTGAGTCACGGCAAGTCGTTATCATCTGATAGCCGTGAGAACGCGAGAGACTGCGGAATGATTGGACTCTTCGTTTATACGTACGTGTGTGTGTGTGTGTGTATAATATAGTAGATGCGGATGGGCTGGAAAAGGAGCGATTCGGGGAGTCTATCGATAGAGTCGCAGTTTCAAGGGGGGACCGGGCTCCTGTCTAGAATCGAATTTGCGGAGGTTCTCGAAACGTTTCTATTATACAGATCGTTGGTACGATTCGCGCAGAGGGGAAACTAGGACGAAAACACGCGCAGTTCTCGCGCGCGCGCTATGGCTCGCTCGCTTTGCAGGTTATGTTTTGGACTCGCTCAGCTGCGCGTCTCTCGCTCCTGTATGTAGACTGTATAAACCATATCGTTCGCGTAACCGATCCTTCGAAAAAACACTGATTATATACCCCCGATCCTTTTATCGAAAACGAAGACGACGAGACAAAGTCGGGGGTCGCTCGCTCGCTCGCGAGAACCGCGCGATAAGGAATGTAGGTCAGTCGGCAGACATGTACGCTTATGTATATACATATAGAAGTGTGTATCTGTTTTCGTTATATTCGCGACGGTCGCTCGGTGCAGGGTTGATTGATTTTTTTTTTGTCCGGTGATAAGAGCTTCTCTTTCTCGTATGTATCGCGTTGTTTTAATTTGCTTCCAAACCCCGGCGTTTGTTTACAAACGGGCCCCGTCTGTTGACGGAACTACAGCGCGCACTTTTAGCCGGAAAACTCGTCGATACGAGAGCTGATAACCGCCATACCGACGTTTATATTTATATATAAATTATAAACATTGCACTTAAGTATCCCGCAGTGATAAAAGCCCCGGCGATTCGCATGCGAATTACCGATGCATGAATTAACCGAACGTTTCCTCGTCCAAAGCGCTATCGGACAAATTACCAATTAGCCGCTACTAATATATCGCTCTTATCTTACGCACACGCGTATACCTATATATCCCCCATCTTCTTCGGTCGCTTCTTTTATCACGCATGCCCTTCGCCGCTCGCTCGCGCGCGCGTGCCTCCAAAAATATTTCAGACAGACGAATTCTCTCTCTCTGTGCCGCAGCCGCTGCTCCCCTCTCTCTCGCTCTCTCTCTCTCTCTCTCTCTCTCTCTCTCTCTCTCTCTCTCTCTCTCTCTCTCTCTCTCTCCTCCCCTTTTTTCCCTCCTCGAATTCCACCGAGTTTCATCCGGTGCAACATCTGCGGGAGCAGCGAGCGAACGCGTGCGCGTGTGTGTATATAGCCGCTCGCGCGCACGCTTTCCTGTCCCTTTTACGAGGCGTCGTTATCTGCCCCGGCGTATTGTTAAAAAGCCAGAGCGACTTCTCTCGGGGTAGTTTTAGGGATGGTTCCGCTTTTATATTTTGTATACGCACGTACGTACGTGTGAGTCTGATCTCTGGGTATTCTTGTTCTTGGGATCGCTTCGTATATCGATGAGTTTCTTGGGCACGGATGCGGTCCGTACATGACGATTCTTCGAATTCAGGGGAAATTCCGAGAAATGATTTCGTGATAAGAATGGATAATGTTCCTCAAGGTACCCGTTGACGCTAAAAATGAGATTTCGGTTATACTTTGTCTAAAATTAAAAATTGGAAATTAAAAGAAGTGTGTATAGTATACGTTATCGCACGCATTTGTTACACATTTACGTACACAAACATTCATACGCTATACTGTGGGTACATACACGTATATGAATAACCTGTAAATTAAAATCAATCCCAATAATCTACATACATAAGTACCAGTAATTGAAACAACACCAGCGCAACAATTCCCCCTATACACACACGCAACGTGTCGAAAGAAGAATTTACGAGTTCACGAGAGAGAGAGAGAGAGATTTCTAAAATATCGGGATTTAAAAGCGCCGTTTAAAATAACGTTGCGCCGCGCTCGCTCGCTCGCTCGCGCCTGTATATATTAATAATTCATCGCTTTTTAAATTTGGCAGCCGTTACGGTAATCCAAGCGCGAGCCGCGCGGCTACTGACCAGCCCTCCTCCTTTTCTCTCTGCTCCCAGTAATCGGAAACTATGACGGGAAATCCAGGGACATCCGATCCGGGACGATAATAATCCACCCTCGCGTGTTCTCTTTTTTCCCCTCGGAATTCGAGTGAAAGGTAGCGCAGCTCTACAGCGATTGATAAGCACACGTGTGTGTGTGTGCGCGTGTGTGTGTGTATCGATAAACCGCGAGAGGCTCGAATTGGAGCGGCGAATTTTGCGTTGCGTCATACACGCGCGGCGCGCCGCTCGAGTTTTTTTTAACGATCCTACTTTCTCTCTGTGAGTAGTGAGCGAAAGAGACGCGTGCTTAGTCATTTTTTTGAAGCTGGTTTCTCCGAAAACAAAACTGATTGGGAAAAATCGGCGATCGGAGGCGCGTGAGTATGAGGATCGATTGTGGGAACGGTTTTGTTTTGATTGAAAACAGTATATAAATTCGGCGCTTATTGGTATACGATTGATAAGCGTGTAATAATATATTTATTATTCTAAAACTTTCAGTCGTTCCTTCCTTATCGTCCGCGAAAATATCTCGCGCGCTCTCCGTGCGTTCCACTTTCATTTTCTAATCGCAAAATCAGCGAATATATATATATATATATATATATATATATATCTCGCTTCGAGCGCAAAGAATATTGTTCAAAATAAATTTCTCATCTCGCGCGGGCAGGTATAGGCCGTAGCATATATAGCATGATAAAAGCGCGCGTGTTTCGTGCGCCCGCGCGAAACTCAACCGGAAGTTTGGCGAAATTCTGCTCCTTTGATCCTCTCTTTCTCCCTCCTCCTCTCGTCCGCAAAAAGAGCCGAAAAAACGGCCGCGGGAGAACAATGAGAGAGAGAGAGAGAAGGAGGGAGAGAGAGAGAGACCAAGAGGAAGAGGGGAGAAAGAGAGAAAGAGCGAAGGGTTAAAACGAGAATTGATAAAGGACACCTTTTTTCTCGCTTTGCGGCCTTTCTCTTTAATTCGTTTCTCTCTCTCCCCCTCTCTTTTACTCCCTTCTCTCTCTCTCTCTCTCTCCCTCTCTCTTCGTCCTCATTATCATTCCCATTCTTCATCCTTCTCCTTCCTCCTTATTTTTTATCCTTTCGTCGGTTCGTTTTCTTCCCTCTCCCGCTTCTTCTCCTCCATACACACACACACACACACACAAACACACCGGTCGAAAAAGAAACGATTCGCGCGTGCGCGCGCGAGCTCTGCATTTCGGTTTGATGTATAGTTGCCCGCTGATAACAAACAATAATAACAACAACGAAGCGCGCGCGCGCACACACGGTAACAATGATTGATAGTTTTAGCGTTATATACCGCTCGCGGAAATTTATCGGCAATAATTTACCTTTATCGCCATAATAAAGCAACCGCACTGCCTCCGATTTTACACCATTTTTTAAATTATTATTATTATTATTATTAACGTCTATCTAATTGGCCATCAATACAGCAAAAAAGACCTAACAACAACAAAATTAAATCAACATGCAATACGATCGCTACGCACTTTCTTCTTCTTCGTTCGCCAAACTTCGGCTTTGAAAGAAAGAAAAAAAAAAAAAGAACTGTGCCTGCGCGAGAGCTCCGCGACCGCGCCGATAGTATATCTGCCCGCTTTCGATACAGTTATATACCCACGCGCGCGCAGATACTATATATTATTTTTCCCTATAGAAACTATAGACGCGCGTGCGCGCGGCCGCCGCCGCCGCTCTGTAACACAAGTCTTTAAAATCTCGTTTGAGATTATTCAGCCGTGAATCGGGCGCTACAAGGATCTCTCCTCGATGATGAACATTTCTATACACACAATACGCGCGAGTTATAACTCACGTATACATCCTTATCGGACAGTTTTTCTTGTTATTATCGTTTTATCCCGAATTCTGCGACCAACACACGTATGTGTATACCCCCACCTATACTCTCCTCTCGCAAAAGCCCTTATACGTTCACGACTCTCTCGGCTTACCTCCTTCTCCTCTCGCACAAAGACGCTGCTGCTGCTTCGCCGCTCTCCTTCCTATACTTCGAGCGGCAGCGGCGGCGACACGCGGGAGAGAGAAAGTTTGGCACACGGGAGATGTGCCCGCGAGATAAGCCGTTCCCTCTCTCTCTCTCTATATACGTGTGAGCGAACGAGCGCCTCGAGCTTCTTTATAGAACGCCACTGATAAGCCGCTTCTTTTCATTGGCGCGCGCACGAGAGCGCCTTTCCAAAGTTCCCGTGGCGCGTGGGAGGAGGAGGGGAGCTGTTGTGTTGTTTTTTTCTTCTTCTTTGTTGCGGAGAGGAGGAGTATGTAGTGGGTGAGCTTGTGCGATGTATTTAGCGAGACGCGACGTCACCGCGCGTTGATGATGGTAATGATAAAACACTATAAGCTGCGTGCGGCCGAGTTGTGCGATGATGGAGTAACTCGCGGAGGATATTTAGAAAGGAGCGCGTTTTTTTCTTTTCGGCTTGTATGCGGAGTGTATATTAGTTCTTTTTTTTTTTTGTTATGGTTGTTTGTGGCGTAACGGCGATTTGCAGTATTTAAACAACTTTGGACTGTTCTGTCGTACATATCTCATGCTTTTGCAAACAATCGAGGGTTTTTCTATATCAAGATGATTACTCCATAAATCACAAAATATCACCCTTAAACGATCTTAACGACACATCAGAGCCGCGCAGCACTAACTCACTCCACACGCGGCATCCAAACAACGACGACGACAAGCTCTCTCATATACATATATATACCTGTTCCACAGTCATGCGCGGGCTGGAAATTGAGCGATTAGAAAGGAAGTCGCCGCGCTCTGCGGAATTTGAATATTTTAGACGGCCAGATAAAAAAGAACGCGCGCTCGCTCGCTCGCATTACGTAAGCAGAGAGACAGACAGCGATTGCTCTCGAATTCTCCCGCGGTCTTATTGTTTATGATAATGAGCGGGAATTAAAAAAAGACAGCTGCCGGGTGAATTTTTGTTATCTGTATCCACTGTACCGGTCGCCCTTTTTCCTCCTCTATCTGATGCAACGCCGTGGAAAGTGTGATAATAATAATAATAATAATAATCCTGCCGAAATGTCTTTCTCTCGTTGCGCTATATAATTCGGAACTTAGGTAACGCGAGCTTACGTAAATAAAAATTACCCCCACCGCAATGATAACGCATGTCCAAAAGGGGCGATCGGAGATCTCTCACAATAGCTCGCGCATGAATAATGATAACCGGCGGCCCACGCGCTTTTTTCGAAGAAAACCTCTTCGTCGCTCGCTCGCTCGCGGCTACCGATGAATCAGCTGTTGCGCGACCGTTAGCGTTCGCTCGATACGGCCATGTTAATCCGCGCCCGCGCTCGTCTCTGTAGTATATAGTACACGTATATATAGAGAGAGAGAGAGAATTATCAACGATTGTGCGAAACCGAGGATGCGGTGTACGACACGAAGTTTGGGGGACAACTGCGCCGTTTATAGGTTGCGCGCTATGAATCACGCGCGCAGCCGCTATACACAAATCGATCGTTATGTTATACATCTCGATAGCGCGTGTCCGTCGCCGGTTTATCGTTCTCTCACTCGCGGTTTGCTCTCATGATCGTGCGGGTACAGTTTATTACACGTGCGGCGCGAGTTTGTACACGCAGAGAAATTCCCTAGTTAAAATTACTAGAGTCTATTGTAATCTTCTCACAGACTGCCCAAAGTTGACTTTTTACAAGGTATAACTATTGTAATATTTTATAAAAATATATCAAACTTTCGTACGTGAATCATAAAAATTACAACAGTACATGGTAAAATTTGTTAAAAATCTCGTAAAAAGTCCACTATGGTCAGTCTGTGACATGATTACAATAGACTCTAGTAATTTTAACTAGGGAATTTCTCTCCATGATATATATATATATATATAGGGTGATGATAAAAATGGGGAAACCCCACTTGTCATTCAAAAGTATTAACTTTTCCCATACCAACGGCCTCCAAGCCTGTCCTAGAAAGCGATATTTATAACGAAAAAGTATGTCCCATTGTCAATGATCTAACTTCGAACGACGATCACCATCGCAATAATCCTCACCATCGTCGTCGTCGTCGTCCACGCGTCGCGATAATAAAGGCGCGCATACACGCACACCCAGCCTCTCCTCACTCGAGGCGCGCGTGCGCGTAGGAGGGGAAGTCGCGAGAGGGAGAGCTCCTTATTTGGCAGGCCCCTCTTATCAGGTTTCACGCGTTGTCCCCTCTCCTCATTGTCTTTGTGCGCCACTGCTGCTCACTTTCTTTTTCGAGAGTAGCATGTAAGAGGCTTTTATCATCGTGTATAGGTGGGGAGCGAAGGTGGGAGGTAAAAATAACGATGATAACACGCGCGCGTTCAGCGGGATAGGTGCGGACGGGATTAGATACATGGGAGGAGGAGAAACGAGGTGTGATAACGCGGGGAACCGAGTGTCGGTGCGGTAATATAGCGATGGTGGATGCGATGTATATGGATTCATATTGCCCCGGTGTAAGAGTGGGTGCGAGAGGCAGGGTTATTTATAGCGCGGGCGGGAGGTTCATTGAGGAAAAAATATGTGCGATACGGGGGAAACGGTTTGTGTATTTCGAGCTGTAACGATGGTAAATGCAACTGCGAGGTGTAAGAGGCCCGTTTGTAAATATTAACGTAATTATACATTATGCTAAGTATATTAGACTTGATTGTTTCGCTACTTCAAAAGTAAAAAGTGTATACACTGAAAAAAAAGTACAGGAAAAAGTACTAAACGTTCCATAAAAATTACCATCTTGTGCAGGGAACGCGACCACAGACTGTAAAAACCCAAAAAATTACCATACTTTATAAGAAATTTTACCAGAAATATAGGAAAATTTACTATACTTTATTGTAAAATTTACTGTAAAGTATGGTAATTTTTCGGGTCTTTACAGTCTGTGGTAGCTTTACGAGACAGTATAGTAATTTTTCCAAAACTTTTCTCTCAGTGTACAACAATTTCCCACATATGCGCAATTTAGCTCACACTCCAAGAGACACACGCGTCGAGGGAAAAACCGTAATACACCGTCGCAACCCAAGTTATTGATAAATACTTAATAATAGAAGCCAAGGTTTCGCTGATTATTCCGTTCATCTCTTTCTCTATCCGACTTCTCCCGCGCGTGGGCGTTATAATTGATCACCGCCGCGTCGCGCGCGTTTCGTCAGCTGCAGCTGCAATTACACACATAAGCTTTCCCATACCTCTCGCGTTCCTTTATCACGCAGGATCGAGCGAGAAGAAGAGGCCCAGCGTCTCCGTGTGTACATTCTAATTATAAATCGCAGCGTTTGGCAACCCAACCAGCGGCTACCCAGAAAAAAATTTTTTTAACGCCGCACTGGGGCTACCACATTCGACACCTCGTACATATACAGGCTATAATACAGTACGTATAAAGCGTTGATAAAGTACTTTTCGAGCGTCGGATTTCGTTTGAGAATGCGCGACCAAGTTTCGCAACGAGCTTCCTATATACCTACACAGTCGCTCCCTCCGCCGCGTTCGTTGTTCCGCTCGCGGCTCGACTGCTGTAGTGTGGCAATAGTCTCTCTACTCAAAGCTACGTATACGTGTGTGTGTGTGTGTATCTGTGCGATACTGCGAATTTATGATTGTCCTTTACAAAGGAACTGAACCGTTCGATTCTTATCACGCGCTGCTTAGTCTGCAGCTCTCTCACGTGCGATGTCCGCTTTTAACCGGACCGCTTGTTTATTGCTCGTCTCCGCACGTAGCCACATTTTCCCTGATTCTCCGCGGAACCTGCCGCTCCGATGTATGTGTGTGTGAGCAAAACCTGTCTCTCTATACTACTTTGCGCGTTGATAAGGAAACGGCTGCTTTGACGTGAAAGTCGTCGCGATCGTAGCCGGGCTTTCGTTTTGTATAGTGTGTGTAAAATCGTAATCGATCGCACCGCGCGGTACTGCTGTGCGGTTTTTCGGCCCGCGTTAACTCGTTGTATATAGGCGCGGGAGTGTGTTGCCCCGTTTTCGCGCGTTCATTCACATATCTCTCTCGACGAGACGCCGCTCATCTGGCTTTGATTTCATTCGCGTTCCTGCCGCCGCCGCCGCTCGGAGTGTATAACGTGTGTGGGTTATACTTTCGACTGAGGAGTCTTGTGTTATGGGGTACAAAAGATTTTGGGTTCGCAGGCTGGACTTCCTGCTAATTTTATTGCCTATAAAAGTTGCCTCTTTATTTGTCAGAACCTTATTAAGAAAATTAGCATAGTACACGGAGAAAAATGGTGTATTTGTAGTAACCGTGAGACAGACTTAAAATATCATAAAATTTACTACAATTTATAATAAAAATTCCTATGTTTTGAGTAATTTTTACTGTGTATATAGCAATTTACTATAAATTGTAGTAAATTTTATGATAATTCGAGTCTGTCCCAAAGTTCCTATCGAATATAGTAATTTTTCATGGGACTAAAGAGTTTGCAACGTTGGACCGCAACGAAATAAAAATAATAATTCGTTTTAGTTCGAGTTTATATTAATTAATATAGTAATTTTACGAGTACATATCGCGTTTTATAACATAAAATAACTTTATAACAAAGGCTTAGATAAAATGTTCATTGTTCAATAACTTTAATCAAATGTGAAAAATTATTTCGTTGCATTCCAACGATGCAAACTTCAGACTCATAATTTTTCTTACGTTTATAGTAAATTTTCCTACAACATTTCTCTCAGTGTATAACCATCGTAAAAATTTACTTTATATCATTCATTTATACCAAAAGTTATCGTAACAATGCAACCACCCAATATACCTATTTAAACATTGTTTAAAAAAGAGAACCATCTCTCTCTCCCTCTCAATACATCGCTAACCGCTTGCAATCGGCCGGCATGTCTCTTGGCACACATCGCGCGCTTAGATTAGTCGCACGCGCACAATCAGACGCGTCTCTCCTCTCTCTCTCTCTTTCCGCTGCAGCGCGCATCGTGGATTTAGAAAAGCGAGAGGAGCGCGCGTGTATCACACACACACACAGCCCCGAGCGTCGTCTCCCTCCTCGCGGCGCGCATGCAGCCGAAAATAGCGCCACCCCATGCGGTGCGCAGAGATAAGCTAAAGTTAAACACGAGACGGAGAGAGCGTGGCGGTGATGATGCGCGAGCGATTGCACGAGAGAGGGTTTCGATGACGATTTTTGCAAGTCAGGAGCTGCGTGCAGGGAATTTTGTTGGGTGAATGTTGGTTATCGTGGTGGTTGTTGTTGTTGTTGTTGAGTTTTTTTTTTTGGAGAGGGGGTATGTTGGGTTGGAAAATTTGCTGCGATTGATTACGTAATTAGGGGTCTTTAAATACAGAGATTACGTCAAGTGCGGTGTCTTGAAATATTTTGCGAGTCGCGGGCAAAAATTAACTAGCAAAAGTCACTAGAATTCGGGATATTAGCGCTGGCGCGGACTGATTCATATATTATTCTTAGCGAAAATGACGCCTCGTAGTCAAAACAAGTTCTAGCCATTTTACCATTATCAAGCAAATAAATATGGCTTTTTCCCCATATTTATGTCCCCCGCCTGTTCTAATTACGAGAGTAATAAATAATGTATATACGCCGATAATGCAGATCGGATAAGAAACTGACTGAGCCATCTGTCTCTGTGTTTAGCAGGTGACCGTCGAAGACAAAATGCCGCTTATGGTCTGCGAACGGTGTGTCTACAAGCTCGAAGTGTTCCACAACTTTCAAACGTTCACGCGCAACACAGACCACATGCTAAGACGGTACCTGGACTGTGCGAAACAAATCACAAATGAGGAACTGGTGAGTAGTTATGGAATAATAATTTTTTATTTTCGGGTACGAGGATGTTGAGAGTAAGTTACTTAAAGCCACTATATGTTAACATATAATTTAAAACGTGAAAAGTATTTTCTAGTGCAATGACTACACGGAGAGAACGAAATTTGTAAAAATTACTAAACTGTCAGGTAAGGTAACCAGGAGTCGGACCCTCAAAACACAAATTTTTAACCAAACTTTTTGGCATGTTTTATACTAAATGTTTTGTTAATTTTATATGATATCGTAGGAAAAAGCGCTAAAAGTTTGGTAAAAAAGTGAGGTTATGAGGTTTGCCCCCAGGTACTTGACAGTTTGGGAAATATTACCAAACTTTTACTAATTTCTTTCTCTCCCTGTATAAAACTTTAGAATATTTTCGAATTCTCCGATCGATTGATCGAGCTCATATCGCAACGATTCCTATACAAAAACGCAGGAGTTGACAAAAAATAAACCACGATAATATCGTTTACCAATTCAATAACACATAAAATCACAACGACCTACGAACGTCGCTTCGGGGTGTCTTACCAACACTCGAGCGAAAAATTCGCGGCCACCGCGCGGCGGATGCGCCTCTGATGTGAAAAAATGGCTATTTTAGTACACCTAATCCGCTATCTAATCGCGCGATCTCTCCTCCCGGGCGCGAACGCGTCGCGTTGTGCAACGGGAAAACGATATTTTACAAGCGTCGATTAATTTTCATTTAATTGATTACTCAATCGCCACCAACGACGCTGCGTCACCGCGTAAAAATAGCGGGTGTATTTTGTCGCGCGAAATCCAAATTTTTTTCATTTCGACTTATAACCCGAAAAATATCTTAAAAAAAGCTTGTATCACATATTCGCCCATTCACGCGGCGCTGCAGCAGCTATATACACTCGCGCACGCGATAATTGGAACGAATTCGCCCCCACCACGAATCTACGCTCGCGCGCGCGTCTTCAATTAATCCCGCGTTCGCTCGCGCCTTTTTTTTTTCTCTCTCGCTCGCGCCGCCCCGCGTTTTCCGTTTCATTCATGCTGCGCGGCTTTATGGCTCTCGTCGACGCTCGCTCCTTCTCGTGAGTATATTGAAATATGTATAGCATTAATTATTTATATACGGAGAGGAGGCGGCGGATGATGATGAGTAACGTTGTGTTTTGCCGTGATAATGGGCCGACGTTGCGTGAATGAAAATGATTCTTTTTTTTTTTATCGCTTATTAACGCACTTTCTCAATTCCTCGTTTCAAAATCGAAGTACTTAATACACTTGCGATATATATACCTGGGCGCGCGTGTGTACGTTTATGGAAACCGACAAAATCACCGCCCGCGTGTGCTGTAATACAGCCTAGAACAAAAAAAAAAAGGAGCTTATCAATCCCACGCAGTATGTAACAAATTACCCTGTGATCTCACTCGCTCGCTCATCAAAGCGACCGCCGCGGCGGCGCAGATAAGATAGCCATCGAGCGGGGCTCATTATCCTCCTCGAAGGGACGCGAAAAAGTCCTTGCGCTCGCTCCTGCCCCTTACGTAACGCGCGCGCGCGCCTTTCGAGCGCTGCACACAGCAGCACGTGCGTAAGTAAGTAAGCGTATATACGCGAGAGAGGAATGTGTACGAGAGAGAAAGACAGATTCGAGAGCGGAAAAGCGCGCGCGTAGTTAGGTGTATGTGGTCGCGACGAGTGGGAAACGAATGTTGGACCGAATTATCTGGATTCGTGTGTGTACGTGTGTATACCTGGTTTCGTGATTGGGTGTAGGGAGACTGGTGTTTCCGAAAGGAAAAGTTCGGGTTGGGATTAATGGATATTTAAAAGCGGAATTTTTTGAGTATTTGTATATGATACTAGTATACTTTTTTACTAATAATTTACTAAAAAAAATTTCTTATTGATTAAAATATATATATAAAAACAAAATTAATTTTATTTCGCTCTCTAAAGTTGAATTAGTGAAAAAACCACTAAACATTAGTGAAAATTGCTCCATCTTAGAATTAGCGAATTTTTACTAATGTTTAGTGGTTTTTTTCACTAATTCCACTTTAGAGAGCACGTAAACAGTCGACTAATTATTTTATTTTACATACTTATTTAACTAAACTAAAAATAGTAAAAATACACGAATAATCATTTTCAAAACAACATTTATTTCGGTAACCTTCCGCACGCCACGCCGCCTATTATTACGAAGCCGCCGCCGAGTTTACCCGAACAAACAACAAAGATCGCTAATCAGCTGCGCGAAACAGCGTATAATATTTTTAAAAACAAAAGTGTCGCCTGCAGAGCGGTAGCAGACCGCCGCCGCGGCGCACTACTATGGTTTATTTTGATACAGAAACCCGTTAACTCATGCGCGAGAAAATCGTGTGTGTATAACGCGCGTGCACACATATAGACACCAACAGCGAAGCTGCTACTGCGCCTACATACACGTATGCATCTAACGGAAATGCAGTCATCAATTATTATTTACGAGCTTGAAAAGAAGAGAAAAAAGAGGCCGTAGGCGTGCTGCGCATCGACGCCGAGAGGGAATATAATCTATTAATAAAGCAATCATTATTTTCGCCCGCTCGCTTCTTATCATCAGCTATAGGTATCGTCGATTGAAAATTCACATCGGATAAGAATTGGTTGCAAAATAAGCGACACATCGTGGAAAAATTTTGTAGAATCGGCGCGGCTTGCCAATGCACTTATCACTACTGCGCCCGTGATGTATAGCTTTCGTAATTCAACGGTCGCCTCCTCGCTCTCGTCCACTTTTGCGCACCGGCTATATAGCATGCCGTTTTTCGCCGACGCGAGCAAGAAAAGCGTCATCCGCGCATTTCCCGACCACACCATACACACACACACACACACACAGCGCTGGAAACAGCCTCGGCTGCGAAAAAACCGCGCCTCGATAAAGAAAAAAGTCCTCGCTCCTATACACATGCACACATGTACACGCATGGCCTTATCGGCGCGGCGCGATCGCAGTGCGCCGCCGCCGCTGCTGCTGCACATGCTGCACATTCCCAGTTGCATCATTACTCGGAAGAGAGTTGACTCGACCGCACGTAACTCGCCTCTCTGTACGTACGTGTATATGCGTGTGCGTATGTGTCAGCGCGGTGGCGGCGTAGCGCATTAACTCGATTTCCCGCGAGCTGCTGCCACTGGTATAATCGGTGATGGGAGGCGAAGACGCGACGGGATGACAGGAAGCGTGTGGAGAGGCGATAGGGAAAAGAAGGGAGACTTTCTTCAAAGTTTGGGTATGCCTGTATATGTGTGTGGGTGAGAATTGGGCCTTGATACACTTGTGTAATGGCGAGCGACAGCTGCCGTTACGGCGCGTTTGCGTGTGATAATCGTATGGTGCAGCGCGCTGCTCTCGCCTATCATTATTTTGTCCGTGAACTTTTCCAGTTCTTGTATCATTTTTTCTCTCTTTTTTTTTTTTAATGGTTGTTACGTGAAGTTGGATCTGCATTTTTATAGGTATAATGTTTGTAACAGTGTTAAAACAGGGAAAAAATACTTTTAGAGTGTTTATAAATAGCATATACAGTTTGAAAGTTATTTATAAAAATTCTATTCATGTGTATAATTTATGATCAAAACATAATTAGTTGGCCTACATTATTAGCTCAACAAAACCACAAAGTATAATCTCAGCATCCTCATTATCAAAGCATGCAACGTGTAATACAATAATTAAAACACCACCATGCAACGAGCATAACCCCATAATCTTATATTCCAGGCCGCATACAAAGAGTCGCCGACAAAATCAGGTCCTAACGGCGAGAGGCACAACGCGCTTCTTAAATTGTTCATAGACCTGGGCTACAACTTATTCGAGAATCCTCCAACGGAGATCCCGATAGATTACGAACGTCTGATCGACAAGAAAATCCCGCCGACCGTCACCCACCTCCTAGATCAGAGCACGCAGGAGGGTTGCTCAGTCCTTGAGGACGACACCTGCTCGAACGACAGCGACGATCCGGGTAGACTCGAGATCGAGGATAGACCTGACGACGATGAAGACGTGAGAAGCAACGATGTCGAGGAGAACGGCCACGATGTGCCATGCAAAAGGTCGAAAGTTGAGATCAAAGAGGAGCCCCAGGAGGAGGTGGACCCGACGCCGGTGGCGAAGGAACAACTGAGTCCAGCCAGCAGTCTCAGCCCCATCAACAGGCTGGACACACCAGAGAGCAGTTGTTCCGATCCGGCTGATCCAGAGACCGCCACCAAACTGTGGCAAGCACTCGCTAAGTGAGTATCTTACTTGTTTTTATTATGTGGCAGAAGAGAGATGGTGTCTTGATGCGTATATATTGACGAGCTTCGAAAGTTAGGCGAAGGTCGATGGCGCATAGCGAGAAAAGCGATTACGAGTGGCTCTCTAATGAGGTGCAATGTGACTAGCTTGCGGCGACACCATCTTTACCTGCCCGAAGTTAATGGCGCTTTAAAGTCATTAAGGTACTTCTTTCCTCGAGTCACGACGGAAGGTATTAACGTTATGTTTTGAAGTAAAGCATATATAGAAAAAATGAAAGATAGTCATAAATTTGGGGAGCAATTCGTTATCAAGGGTTACACATTCATCGCTTGTATATTAAAGTAAAATCACTCAAGGAACAAAGTCCACGTGTCACCGTTTTGACTTTTATGACAAAGCACAGATCTCCCCCTCAGAATATAGGTTAATAGAAAATCTAACCCTTTCTCTTTTCTTTCACCCCCCACAGCAACCGTAACCTGGAGATCACGCGAACGAACGGCGACAGGCACTTGGCGAAGTCCACCGCGGTCCATACGGTCCCCACACCAGGCAGCAACGGTTACGCCACTCCAACGTCAGCAGCCATCGGAGCCAGTAGTACCGCATCAGCAACGACCCTGCTCCGCACCCTGATCAACAACCGTCAGAGCAGCATGTCGGCGGTGGAGCAAGTAATGGCCGCCGCTGTGGTCTCGGCTGCTGCCACATCTGCCAGACAGCGTATCGTGATGAACGCCGCGACCACAGCTGCCGCCGCCGCTGATATCCCGCCGCCCCAGGTCCGATTCTACCACGAGCAATCGGTGCCGCAGCCAATCCAACAGCAGCCCGATGGAACTAAGAATAAGGTGAGCAGCTCCCCAGGATTGTTGAACTACTCGGTTCCGGAGGACGATCACATATTTGTCATCAAGCGGAATGACTTCGGTCTTCTAGAAGTCGATTTCGATGTCACAACAACGGTAAGTGAATTGTCGCTCTGTGTTCGTGTGATGCTGTGGACGTGGAGTCTCATATGATGCTAAGGACTCGGCCTATCTGACAGGATTTAGTGCGGCCGATTTCAGGGAAATCCAGGTGGAAAAGATAACTTGGTGTCTTGGTTGTACGCGGGATTCGGTTGGTAAAGTAGTCAATGTTGGGAGATAAATGCTGATAATTTTATTAGTAAATGTCGTGTGTCCAATTAGATATAAGCATTAATTTAGATTTAAGGAAATAGAATACAATATCACACTACATTGTCCCTAGAAGGATAGCGAAAGTTGGAAGCGATAAACAGTAACTGGTGCACTATCAACAACTCGCTATTGCTCGTTTCCAACTCTCGCCACCTTTCTTTCGACTCTTTACACGAAGACAAACACGACCATTTGCAAAGACGAACGCCCTCCGGGCACGCGTATAGAAAGTTGTAGTCTCTCGTCGCCCCCGGAACTTTTCCCTCGCCCACCCGAAAAGTCGCTCTTCTATTCACACCATCGCAGACAATCGTTCGCGCGTTACCTTGAACCTCTCTCTCTCTCTCTCTCCCCCAGCACAACCAGCAATACAGAAAACCCCCTCCCTCTTCGCAGTATAATCTCTGGCTCTCTCGCCGTCGAAAGATATAATCCCTGCGACTACACCTAGTACAAAGCTTATACCCTCCGGATAATAAACCTCCCGCGGAAAAAAGGGTTCGAAGGTATACCTGCGGCCGCGTTCTCGTAAATTACCGAGGGATTTTCGGCTCTCCTCTGCCTCATTGTTAGCCGCTATCTATTCATCGGGCAAGGCTTTATCTTCCCTGATAATTTCCGAAATGTCTCTCGTGTGGCACCTGCCCTCGTAGCAGAGTGAGTACGGTCGTCGGTTCGTATTGACGGATACGTGGGCCAGCAAACCGGCAGGTATATGGTGGGGGGCACTTTCTCGGGCTGGCCGCTTGAACGGCCGCCATTGTGCCAGGGGTAGATTTTGGAACCGCGAAGGAGCGAGTCGTCCATGTTCTCGAGTTTGTCGGTCTTTATCGCCGCGTTTGTCGTTTTTACGAGGATTTCGGTGGTTGGAGAGTCGTCGGTCGGTTCATGCATAATGCAAAAGTTTTCAGCGGAACTTTTGAAAAGTCAATTAACAGGATTTACGTTTTGCTGTTCTTACTTTTTTTTTTTATATTGATAGTTGAAAACTTTAGGAAAAGTATTATCAGAGGGTTGGTTACGAGAAAATTATTTATCAAACATTCATTGACACAATACACGAGACATTTCTCACACGGCGACCCAAAACCCCCGAAACCGCTCAAAAAAAAAAAGAACGCAGAATCTATCGCTGCAAACCATCGTTTAAAATCCGCTCGGAAATATTCTCCGCGCAGCATCTCTCTCCGCTCCCGAACAAAAGCAACCTTTAAACCTCTACTCCCTCCCTCTCTCTCATTCAAATCACCAGGTAATAATACGCACGCTCCGGAAAAACACCTCTCTCGCCACCTGAAAAACCTTCTTCCCCTCCCCTCTTCCCTTGTCAGTTAGAAAAAAGCGGCTGTTCTCCGAACGCCCGTAAAGACACGCTGCTATCTCGCCGTAGCGTCCGGAAAATCGGGGGCGCACAAAGCGAAAAATCACGACGGCGCGAGAGCGGACAAAAGTGTCTTCGTGAATGCAAAGACTTTTCCCGTAGCGTGAAAAACGTACGCGAGCGGGCGAGTGCTGTATAAGAAAGATAAAGGAGAGGAGGGAGGGAGCAGTCGTCGACAAAAAGGGCGGAGGAGAGTGGGAATCCTTTGAAAATTTTTCGGGGACTTATCTCGGAACATCTGTTAACAGCCGGCGGAGAGCCAGCAGCAGCAGCAGCAGCGCTGTTCTTCTCCTCTTCCTTTCGTTTCTTCTTCTTCTTATTCTTTCGCTTTCGGCTTTGCTCCTACGTCGTCGATGCGCTCTCGCTCGCTCCTTTTTTTTCCCTTCCCCGTTCTCGTGTGATGCGTCGCTATACATATACACGCACACGCGTGTGCATCTGGGGGCCCTACTGGCTTCCCTTCGGGGAATCGCTTATCGCGTTCACGGCTATCTCTTATACACGGAACGAACCTTTTGTTCACACGCGGTCTACTTTCGTATATAGGGTTTTCGGGCGGTTTAATTGGCTCTCGGGATATATTTTGTCGTTCAAGGTTAATGCCAACGTGTGGCCTAGTTATTATCATGTGTACATATCGGAACTCCTGGAATCTTCGATAACACAACGCTCCTTTATTCCCTTCAAGAAAAGTTTATCATAGTCTGAAACTAGCAAAAGAAAGAAAGAAGAAGAACTTTGCAAAGTGAAACCTTACACATGCGAGCCGACCGCTCACGACACGCACATCAGCATCCCTCGAAAAGTCCATCAGTTCGCTCGCGCCGTTATATATCTATATACCGACCTTCGCAGGCACGAGCAGCCGGGCTATCACAAAGGACTTTTTCGGCCGTCCCTCTCTCCTTCTATCTATTATCTGCGCGACGGCTGGCTGCTCGCTCGCTCGCTTACCTGCAGCAGGGGCAGGTGGTGGGACCCGCTGCCTCTGTCTGTCTGTGTGTCGTATATATACATATGTATATATGCGTGTGTTAAGCGGAGGGATGTATACGCGGACAGAGAGAAGGACCCTCGCTGCTTTCTGTGAAGACGGCGCGGGTCTTTAGGCACGGTTCACAGTTGGCGTACATGTATAAGGGAGCTGATAAAGTATATATCCGAGTCGCCGCGCGAGGTTTTCCGAATATCAGCGCCGCGGGCTAAAAGAAGAAGACCGCGAGCTGCAGTATTACACATAATAATACACTACGCGCGCGTGTCTCTTGAACGCCGGCCAACGGACTTATTTCGATAACACACGCATATAACGCACACACTGATAACCCCCCGGCTGTCTCTCTCGGCGATGTGTAGTCTCCTTTAAACGTTTCCCACTCTACCGCTCGCATACGACTTGCTCCACACTGCTCACCTGACCTGGCATCGTCGTCGTCGTCTTATCGTTCTCTCTCTCTGTCTCTCTCCCCACTACCCGCGCGCGGGCGCGCTCGGCTTTCATTGGGAGGCTTATCTTCGTCCTTATTCGGCGCGCGAGCCGCTCTCTATCCATTATCCGCGTCGGTCTCTCGCTCGCTCGTTCGCTCGCTGCTGGCAGGCTGCCCGCGCGCCGCGATTAGCTAACTCTCTCGCTTGCTCACACGAAAAAAGAACGCGAGCTGCGCCGACGACGACGATCGAGTTTCGGCGGCGCGTGGTTAGAGTTCTCTCTCTCTCTCTCTCTCGTTCGATGTCTCTACGAGCGAGTGATAAGGAAGGTAAATGTTGGCCGAGAGCAAATAGCAACCGCGCGGCGCTCTTTCGCGTGTATATGCGGAGTTTGCTCTCGTTGTTAAATGACGGGGGGGGGGGGCTAAAGGCGCAGGTTGTTTATTATGCTTATCTTTCAGGAGTTTGTAGCTGTACATGTATATATACAGTGTGTGTGTGTATACAGGTAGGGATGTTTATCGGCTTGTTTGCTCGACGCGCGACACACGCTGAGGTTTCAATTTGAGAGTTCCTGCCTGGTGGCAGACTGCTGTGTGTGTGTATATGCTTGCTCGCTCACTCGCTCGCAAGAGTTTACCGTTAAATCGGAATGTTAGACGAGAGAGTCCATTTGGCACGCGGTTGAATCATCGTGATGAGGATCACGTGCCCGTCCCGGTAGAGAGAGAGAGAGAGATTCGGCAAATTTTAAAGGCAAATTTCACACGACGGCCGATCGGGGCTTGATTGGAGGGATAAACAAATATATAGGAGTTTTCGACTGATTCTCACCGGACGGTTATACGAGGAAATAAAAAAACTCGGAAATGAAAATAAAAATAAAAGAGGGAAAATGCTACGCGCTATTTTTCGTATTTCCGAATGTCACCTCGTAAAAACCTTTTCCGTCGTGCGCGCCCCAGCCATAATCTCCGGGCCCGGGGCCATAATTTATTCCTTTATATATACACGCGCAGCAGCAGCTTCCCGCTGACGCTGCAAATCTCGGAGCGCGGGAGGGGACAGGTGTTCAGTGCCTGCCGCGCGAATTTTCGCGAAAAGTCCCCCGCCATAAAAGAAAGAAAAGCGACCGACCCTCCGCTCCATCCTCTTATCTCCCCTCTCTCTCTCTCTCTCTCATTGTCCCCCCTGGGGTGAAGCGAGGAGATTTCCTTCTTCTTCTTGTCCGCGCATATATATACCTGCGTTCCCGAAAATTCGCTTTGTTCGCGCAGCGGGAGGGCCACCGGGGTTGCTGTATATAGTCCTGGCATTGTCCGCTTCGGTACTTTTCCGAGAGGGGAGGAAGGGAGAGAGTAAAACAATAAACGCGGGCGCTGGTGGTGTGCTATACCTGCCGTAGCGGCGGCGGAGGCCAGGCTTGTCACCTGTTGCGCGCGTGTATATATGTGCAGGGTAGGGGAGAGTTTATCGCGGTAGTAGTAGTTGTTGTAGCGGTCTTCTTCTTTTTTTTTTTTCGTGGGAGGGGTGTTCGAGGTGTGAAAGTTTTTCGCTCAGAGCGAGAAATCGACGGGGAATGGAGAAAAGTTGGATTGTTTAGTGATTGTTGCGAGCTGGCGTAATGGGGTATATGTGGCGGGAAGTTGCGGAGGTTTCGAGATTGTGTTTTTGAAATTTAAGGTTTGTGCTAAAGATTTTTTACGAAATTAAAATAATTAGATACCGGTGAATTATCAATTTGCAGCATAAAAAAAAAGACGGTACTGTAGTTCTTTTAATCGAAATATCGCTAACTCCTTACACGCAGATCTACGAAATTATTCATCAAGCACACACACGAGTGTCGCATCGTTATCCAACATCCTCTCTATCATTAAAATTTTCATGGCCCCCTCGTCTCTTTTTATCACCTTTTTTTCTCTCTCTACCGACACGTTATTCTCTTTACTACACGCGACTTTCGTGGAAGGGATAACGAATCCACGTAAAATCCGCGTCGATTCGAGAGATATACGTTTGATAAAGCGCCTCTCTCGCGCTCACGTGACTCATGATAAAATTTCGCGTGGGATCACGTAATGACCATTGTGTGACTCACCTCGCGGCGTGCTGTGTTCGAACGCGCGTTGTATATATAGAGTTTGTCGGTTATTTCGATATAGGCGTAAAACGTTAGATATATAGTCTTCTGATTACAGGTTTCCCGATTTGGCAAAGACATATTTATTATACTTTATCGTGAACGATAGCTGAATGATCCCTTATCAGTGGTTACCGAAACCCCATAGGCGCAATGCCGACTATATACGCGCGATCCGAAAAAATTCCGTTACGGATTCGTGAGAAAAAAAAAAGGAGCCGCGGTCCGATGCCGCGCGCCCCGCATACAGATACACGCGCGCATACGCACATATCTATATGTAATGCCCTCACCTCCCGAGACTTATCTCTCTCGCATCGTTCGGCGCGCTTGATTGATGAATTAGAGAAACTCGTATCGGGAACTCGTTATGATAGGGCCGAGAGGAAGCGAGAGAGAGAGAGAGTAAAAAAAGTCATGCGCGGCTTCCCGGGAAACCTCCTCGCGCGTTGTGCAAGCGACATCGCGATGATTTATAATAAAATATACATATACGCGCGCGGTTAGGTAGTCGTCGATGATAATTAATACGCGAGCTAATCGTTTTTGTTTGCACTGTAAACACACACACGTATTCTCTCGGTGCAGTGTGCGCTGGGTAAATATGAGCGGGCAAAGGCAAAAGAAGAAGGTGGAGGAGGAATTTTCGAAGAAAAAAAACGCCGAGCGCAAGTTTACTCGGGTCCTCCCCGGTAGCTTTGTCTCGCTTCCGACAGGAGATAACAGAGAGAGAGAGAGAGAGAGAGAGAGAGAGAGAGAGAGAGAATGAAAGAGAGAGGGAGTAAAGCCGTCCGTGATGGTTGTTTGGTTTTCGGATTCGAAGACTACCGGCAGTTGTTGGCAGGGGCCCCATCGCGTCGCAGTGTCTGTGTGCAGTGCAAACACCTCCGGTGGCGGGCCTAACGAGAGAGAGAGAGAGAGAGAGAGAGATTTTTCGGAAAGCCGACGACTGACTGACTGACTGACTTATATGTTGCTTGTCGACCGAAGGATTGTGTTTTACCTCCTTTTTTGTTTTATTTGTTGGAATGACTGTGTTATTTATATAAGTGTATACATGTACAATAATTTAAATATGCAACCAATACAGATGATGAGCAGAGTTAAGCCGTGGCCAATTCTCCACCAAAGATTTGACCTGTACAAAAAGGTTCACAGATACATACACACACTGACATATACACGATACAGACATACAATTCTATATATTATAATTCATTCTCCATTATTAATGTTAATCACTATCATTTACAGAGCTCAAATGACAGCAGCCCGTCGAGCCCGAGTAGCGGGAGCAGTGGCACGGTGCGCAAAGAGACCAAGGGTCGCAGAAAACAGAGCTATCCCGTGAAAGCGCCCGTCAGCCCTCTCAACTACGTCGTCGGCGAAGTGGAGCAGGCCGAGGCACAGGATTACACAGCATGGTCGAAGAGAGAGGTTGGTGTTTCTTCTTCAGTGTTGTTGTTTTGTGATTTATAATGAGTTACCGACCTGTGCTTACCGATCGAGCACGCAAGTGGATCGTGATGATGAGATGAAAAGTTAACGGGGTTCGATAGTCCTGCCATTACCCACCAAGCAATTCACATAGTTTCAAGCTGATTAAAAATAAAATACGTCGAGTCACAGAAAATTAAGAAAACACTCTTCTGTGTTTTTTAACGTTCTACCACTCACTAGGAGAGGCCGCGAACTCTGGATCATGGATTCGGCTCAAACTTTGTGATATGTTTTTGGATGTAGAAATATAAAGAAAGCTGCAATATTAGACCTTAACGCTTTATTTTGAAAAAAGGCTTGGAAAAAAAACTCTTCTTGAAACGGTAACCATTTAACTCCGGGGAGTCTTAAATATAATTTCAAAAATAGAAAATAAAACTAGAGAAAATGAGCTTTCATTTGCTTTTTTAAGAATTAAAAAATGTTGATTCCTTCCAAAGTTATAAAAGTTTAAAATAGAGCATTGAAAATGCACTGTTTAATCCCTAAAATTAAACTGTTCGACTGCCGGCATATTGTGATGCACTTTCAATGCTCAATTTTAAACTTACATAACTTTTGAAGGTATCAACATTTTTTAATTCTTAAAAAAGCAAATGAAAGCTCACTTTCTCTAGTTTTATTTTCTATTTTTGAAATTATATTTAAGACTTCCCGGAGTTAAATGGTTACCGTTTCAAGAAGAGATTTTTTTCAAGCCTTTTTTTCAAAATAAAGCTAAAAAGGCGCAGAACTTCAGTTTTTTTGAGCGTTAGGGTCTAATATTGCAGCTTTCTTTATATTTCAACATCCAAAAACATATCGCAAAGTTTGAGCCGAATCCGTGATCCGGAGTTCGCGGCTTCTCCTAGTCAAAGTTTGGAGTTCAAAGTTTTTGCAAAAACAATTTAATATTTCGACTCCAAACTTTGACTGGGTTGTGGAACGTTAAAAAACACAGAAGAGTGTTCTCTTGATTTTTTGTGATTCGACGTTTTTTATTTTTAATCAGCTTGAAACTGTGTGAATTGCTCGGTCGGTAATGGCACCCCCTTAATCTCACGTCGTATCGGTGATGCTATGTGTAATAGTTTCAAATTATAGTTGATTTATTTATATTTTGAGACTGCGTTCTACAGTATTTGCAATTTCCGCGGACGTGTCGGTAAAATCCTTGGATTTTCATTAATTTTTTCTCGACATTTTTTTTGAGGCTTATAATACTGTAAATAAGAAAAGCAATAAGTTCCGTAAGCATAATCGTTATTTCAACCAGTCACAAAAATCTAAACGTACCCGTTCCATTTACAGTCGGCAGCCAGTCCAAAGTTACAAGCGCAGCTGCAACATCATCACGAAGAGCAGCAGCGAAGGCACGAAGAGCAGCAGCGACTGCACGAGGAGCAGAAGCGCCAACAAGAGGAACAGCAACGGCTGCAGCAGGAACGGCAAAGGCAGCAGCAGGATCAGAGACGCCAGCAGCAACGCCAGCAGCAGCGGCAGCAGCAGCAACGGCACAGGCAGCAGCAAAGGCAGCGAGAGCTGCAGCAACAAAGACTACAGCAGCAGCAGCAGCAGCAGCACCAGCAGCTGATGCAACATCAACAACCAGAGCATGAGCAACATCCTCAGGAGGCCGCGATCGATCTGCAGCAAATCGCGGACGCAGCCGCCGCAGTTGATAACAATAATGGAATGGCCAACAACAACAACGGCGTCACCAACAACAACGCGACGCCCAATAATGGAGCGAAGAAGGGCGACATGACGTGCACAAATTGCGGCACGATGACCACGACCATCTGGAGACGGAACATGAAGGGCGAGATGGTCTGTAACGCTTGCGGCCTGTACTACAAGCTGCATGGGGTTAATCGGCCAAGTGCGATGCGCCGAGACACGATACACACGCGACGGCGCAGGCCCAAGGGCGAGAAGCCCGCCAGGAATCGAAGTACGTTATCTCTCTTTCTCCCTCTCTCTCCTAGTTTTGCTCTTCTTTTTTTCTCTTTCTTTCGCGTCGATCGGTGTTTGGTCTATAAGCTGATTGTCGTGCTCGACGACCATGTTCGTCTGTTGTTATAAAACAGAGAATGTAGCGAACTTTTGTCTGTGAATAGTTTTCTAAGAAAGAAAATAAACGTTGATAGTTGATATATTTCTTTGAATTTCTTAAAAAATTTTTGTAATTTCTCTTAATTTTGTTGAAATTACATAAAAATTAATCTAGAATTGAGTAGCATTATCAAAACTATGTAATGACAGGCAATATTTTAAAAGACCATGACATTGTGAAGATTCGAGATTATTACTCATTAGCTTTTGAAAACTTTAATATTAGATTCTAACCCATCCATTTTTGTCCCTCCAGAGAAGGGAGATGCCGCAGCACAATCGGCCCAGGAGCAAGAGCAAGCCGCACTAGACCAGCAAGCTCAGGCACTCCCGCCGCCGGTGATTCGGGAAGACATGGATCCAGATAACACACACATGCTGGAGGCGTTGCGTATGCAGATCCAGCCACACTTGATGATCGCCGCCATGAGGACGAATGTCCAGGCGGTGGCCGGTGCAGCGGGCGGGACCTTACCCCCTAATCCCCTCAACTTCAGCATTCCCCTCGGCTCTTTCTTGATACCGGTAAGTGGAAATTCCTTTTGATTTTAATTTTATTGAGTCTTCATCCGAAAGTTGTGCTAGCAATTAATTGTACTGAATTTATTTATAAAATATTATATTACCTATGCTATATAAAGTAGAATTAAAGAAACTAATTTTAACATTTTGGTGTTTTCTACAGCCGGTAAAAACTGAAGATGAGCGATCCTACGATGCAGAGATGGATCCCGACGAAGAGGAGAATTTGAATGATTTACCACTAAACCTCGTCGCGACCTCGCTCGCCGAGGAAGCGCACTGACCCTCGGCAACAGCAGAGGCCACAAGAGCAGCTTCGCCGATAGCATTACCAACACGAACAAGCGTCGAAGACATTCTTTGAGTATATATAACAAAAAAAGACGCGAACGTCCATATTTTTTTATACACGAGCACCGGATTATGCGCCGGGCACGAGGCTCTTGACGCGTGCGTTATGAAGTGACACGGCGATTATGGCGGAGTTTTATTGATATTATTACAAAGTCGCAGTATTAAAGGGAAAAACAAACAAACAAAAAGGGGTTCGAACGAACGAAAGGACGGTTACTCTAATTGTACATAGGATTAGAAGAAGATAAAACAAATGAAGATATGTATACGAGGAAGAGGAGACAATGGCGAAGGATATTTTTATACAAAATTTTCTATACTCTCGCGAGGATACTTCTTTTTCCGAAAGGGGTGGGTGAAGATGATTTGCGAGTGAAACAGTTGTATATAGAGAAGTGGAGCGACGAAGGTCAACTGTTTACTTCTTCTGTTTTTAAGTGATAGAAAACATGATGTTGGTAAGGGGGAGGGGGGAATGATGATCGGATATATTTTTATTAATGCTAAGCGCTCTCTAACTGTCTCTCTAAAAAAAAAAACGTTCGTTCTCTAAGCTTCGATTAATTTCGCTGTGCGGCTCGACAGACGGTTTTTGGGCATTTTAATATGTGCACTGGACGAAAAAAGCATGTTTTACATGATGACTGTGATCGATTTAGTTTGATCTGTCCGGCGAACTTGATTCTTCATTACAATTTATTTGTAAAACATGCATTTTTTCCTAAAACAACAAAGACGCTGCCTTTACTGTCGACAAGCAGCGAGACTGAACACTTACCAATAATGGAGATAACTCATTGCCACGATTATTATTATCTTTTTTATAATCTTAATTTATGTATTTTTCAGCTTTTTGCTGTATTTTATTAATTTTTTTATCGTTTTTCTTTCTTCAATGAATTACAAAAGAGAAAAACGGTTTACTCATTGGTCTCTGACTTAACAATAATACTTACAGCGATACGCGTAGAGTATTAGGTAGTGAAAATCTCTCATAGTTTTTTTTTTTTTTTTTTTATTTTGTTTTTTAAGGTCGAAAATTTTCTCTGTCGTGAAGAAAATACGTATATTATACTCATGTCAATCTGTAATATGTTATAAAGGAGAATGACATAAAGCACTTTCTTATAATACGTTACAAAAAGTACAGAGATTAAGAAACAGGTTACGTTCTTATGTTCTGTATAAAACAAAAAGAGAATAATTTTCGTCACTAGTTTTTAATAAGTATTATCTTACACGAATTTTCTTATTCTCTCTGAACTTATTAATCACATTTTTTTTCTCGTTCGTTTTTAAGCTTACAAAATAATCTAAGGAGTAAAAAGGCATTAAAAAGCATCGCGGATTAACACTTGATATACACACTTTCGTACGGAAACGCGAGGCATAACGTAAAGAGAAATGGATTATCAAATCCGAAATTAGAGTTGGTAAGAATATCTGTACTTAAGAAGGAGGAAAAGCTCAATCTCATTTCGTTTTTGTCCCCGCGTCGTAATATTCGTTCGTAGGGATGTCACGTTGACAATACCCCCTGAACTCCCTTGAGGCAAGAAATTTGAAGTAAATAATTCGCGAAACATGAAATGACAATAGTACCTATTGTATATATGCAAAGTAGCTTGAAGTGTCTTTTCAAATTTAGGTATTTCTCGATAAGAGAAAGATTGTAAGATAATAATCAGTAGTACTGCCAAAAGTCAATTAGGTACAAACTTTTTAGTCTCTCACAATCTGAGAATATGTTTGAAACTCACGCTTTTAATTTCATTCTATTATTTGACCTGTACAAATACGCTGTGGCATATTTAGAAAAAAATAACATGAAAATCTGGTTAACAAATATGTCAATTTCAAACTTTCATGAAAGCACACAAGTATTACAGAAACGTGCAGTCAATTTTTTCTATTTACAAAATTATTTTTAACATACAAATTTCGCCTCATTGCTGCTAGTCGCCCTCAAGTCACTTTATGATTTAACAGAGAATAAAAGTATTATCATTGTTAAAACAGGAACATACCACACGTACATATATATTTACGACTTTGTATAGTTCGCCTTCTACTTTCGGTGTTAGTCAGAATGGGTATTATAGAAACGAAAACGCCTGACATAGCGCATAATAAATACACAACAAATGGCCAGTGCATCAATGCAAAGATGCGCCCTGTATTACATAAACCTAATGTACTTTGCCAAAAATAGTTTTTAGTACTTTGTAACATAGAGCATTATTTTAGTTAAGGGCATCAAAGTTCTTTCTCTCTGTTCTTTTTTCTCGTTTTTACTTTTTTTTTTTTTTTCATAATTGTTCGTAGTGAGACTGTTAACCCCCCCCCCCCTTTTTTTAATTTATTTTCTGTTTTAACGATGTACGATTTAGTTGCATACAAGTCGAATTATTTCCATTATAAATAATTATTTTTATCAAAATTTGTATTCAATCGCTATGTAAATTTTATTCTGTTTAATTAATCATCAAAGTGACAAATAATGCGAGTAGCAGCGAAGGGAGTCTAGTTTTAGTCGTTATCGAATGAGCCTTACAAGCGTTTACACCTATAACTTATGTAGATAAGCGATTATAATTAGGTATTATTAGTAGAGTTAATACTCTCACAATGTACGAGTTTGCCTGCTGCAAGTACTGCACTTACACAGTAGTCAATAATTAATGAGGCATTTTACTCTCTCTCTTTCTTTTTTGTGTTATCTCTCTATCGTATTTTGCATATTACTCGAGCCAAACATCAAAGCATAATTACGGGAATGTCCGGGTATAAACGAGTGAAGCATCGGATTGGAGATGCAGGCGAGATATTTTTCGAAACAATATTGAGATTATCGACGTTTTTCATGAAAGCAATAATATTTCGTGCCACTACGATACAATCGAATTTTTATTTATTTATTTTATTTATTTCTCAATGCCGTAATGCGTGATGAAGTTTTTATTTTTTAACTTTAAAGGGTAACTAATGTTTTATTTATGTTTTTTTCATAAATTATTGTGCAATTTTTAGGGAAAACTTTAGTAATCGAATGTTGTTTTCATAAATTGTAATTATCAACTGTGCATAATAGAAGTAACTGCGAGTATTGGCTTTACCTTTTAGTTGAATTTATTTATCTATTTATCAATTTAAATTTAATTGGAAACATCTATCGAAGTCGATTACTATTGTTTTTATCAACGTAAAATCTTTTTATTATAAGATGAAAATTCACATAGAGAGAACTCTACTGTAGAAATTTGAACAAACTAATCTATGGCTAATTTTTTAACTTATCTAGGATCACGAATATCAAAACTTTTTAGATTTAGGTTTCTGTGTATTGTTGAATAAATTTTTGTATTAACAATTTAAACTTGATTAGTACTTAAACACTTTTCGATATTTCGGAAGCGACAGCACGATCCATAAACGATTTTCTCCGTGTTCTCGGATTTAAATACTCATGTTTTATATCGCTTTTTTAATCGTTAATTTATAAATCACGCTGTACAATCTGTATTATAAAAAAAAGTATCGTTTTTTTTTTGTTTGTCAAAAAAAGTCCGGCAATATTTGCACTCGTGATACTCGTACGCGAAACGAAGGCTATACATTTCGTCAAAGGCATTGGATACGTACATACATACGTAGGCATTTTTTTCTCTTTTTTTAAATTATTATTACACTTACTCGTTCGTTGTTCACCCTCTTTGTTGTCACCATTCGATCTTTGCTACACATACACACGCGAAGACACTTACACGTAAACAAAAATTACTGGGGCGGATGAAAGACTAAACTCTTGTCGCCTTATTATACCTGTACATATAACAATTATTATGCGCATAACCATGTATGAACAATCGACGAGCATTGTTAATTTTGAAAGCTCTCTAACGTAATGATATATAATGCTATGAAAAATATTTTTGTAACCACTGCGATTTGAAAGGATTAAAAAAAAGAGAAACTGACCCGCGTATTGCTATTTTGTTATCGAATATACGTGTATAGATAATGAATTATGTATAGATTATATAAAGATAGAATTATTATTGCTAAAAGATAAGGCGAGTATGACAATGGCATTATAAAGAAAGTATGATGATCCAGTTGAAGTGCGAGCGTGATGAGTGAACAGAAAAAAAAGAAAATTGCTGTTGCAGTGAAAATAACGCTCTCTCTGATCATAATAAAAATACTTTGTACTGGGGCAGCTATATATGTGAGGCGAGATTAGCTACGACGCTAATTTCCGATAAACCCACACACAAAGGGCGCAACCGAGGCTTTTTTTTTTTATTATTATTGTACGAAACCAAGTAGATTTCGTTCTCTTATTCATTGTCAGTATTCCAGAATCATGGTTTTAGCGAATGTTCGTGTGTGTGAATTTTTTTTAGCGAACCTTTTTTCTAGTTTTACCGTACTTTTTTTTAATCGACGCTACTTAACAAAGAACCACGCTCTACTTAATTGTAATTATTGATATTAATTAATTAATTAATTTTGGCTTTTCAAATTAATGCGCGCGACGTAGAGATTAATGAGCATATGTACATGGGAGATAAAGAAGGAGATGATGATGATGATGGTTAAGCTCGCACCGCTTCCGTCCCGTGCGAAAAGCCTTGAGGAAGAAGGAGAGGAAGCTAATATAATATACTCGATCGCGTATCTTTCGACTTTTCTTTCGTCGCATAATAATAACATACATCCCCCACAGAGCTGCAGCTTTGCGTTATCGAAAGCGACAAGTATTAATGTACACAAACTGCGTCGAGTATTATTTTTGTATGCACCAAGATTATATGCGAGGATCGAACGTAAAAGTGATGACGAAGTTCATTGCTAATGTTGCGGCAGCTATTCGTACGCTAAATTCACTGAGTATTCAAGGGGATGTACATGACAAATGTTAAAAAATTTTCGAGCGTTCCGAGAAGTAAATTTAAAATAAACGAGACAAGCTACCGAATTGCTTTTCTTGCACAAAACGATGAAAAATTCGGCGCGAGACTTGATGGGATAGGAGAAAATCAAGGGGAAAGAGACGGGATATTGCTGATATACGTATATAAAGATAGGAAAAACAAGAAGAGTACACTTGTTTCTCTTTCTCTTTCTTTCTCTCTCCAACAGCTGTTGAGATTATTCAAGGTTGTGTGTATTATTATAAGTATTTTTGCAAAAGGACAAAATAATTGTTGATTAGTGTAGAAGGCGTATATGTGCGTATGCTTGCGTGCGACTTACGTGTGGATGCGCGAGGATTTTTCGCTCTGCCTTTCGTCCCATTCGTGTTTGTCATTATTATTATTTTTTTTTCTTTTTTTATGATTATTATTATTATCATTGTCGTGCGATAAAAGATTGTGATTTCGCGATTTCGGCGAAGTCTATTGTAGCGCCTTACAAAAAAACCACACAATGACTTCTCGTAGTGTTAAGATTTCAATAATAATTGATTTTTTTTAATAAACTCACTTGATTTGAAATTCTTTCTTATTTTTTTCTCTTAATCATTACCTGACAATCAAAATTCTATGAAAAAAAGACAAACAAAATAAACTGAATTAAATCTAATAAAGCTGGCCTCAAACCCCTGATATCTATATTTTATTATTAATAGATAAAAATATCATGCTACAATAAGCGTACGTCGAAATCGTAACAATTGCGGCCGACAACAGTGCCTTCATTCACAAACTATTTATATATACTTACTATATATGAAATAAAAAAGAAAAAAAGCCCAGACGAAAAAGGGAGAATATCCTCTCCTTACAATTATTATACTTCTGAAGCGCCAGGACGAAACACCTCAAATACATAATAATAATATTAATAATACAATAACAAAGTGTATAAAACACGAAAGGTCAGTCCTGAAACCATTTCTTCATTTTACGTTTTACCACTTAAGCATCACCTCAAGTTCTCCACAATAAACGTCAACGACGTATAGAAGAGAGTACGTGTACTAGCCGTCAGGGCAAAAGGCTGCGAAGATGAATATCGCATTTTCGTTCCCTTTGTGCCCTCCGAAAAAAACAAAAAAAAGGTATGGAGAACGCGAAGGAAGCAGGAGGATAATTAGTTTTATGGACTCTCACACCCCACAACGCGCGCCAGTTTTTTAGCCAACATTTTCTTTTTTCTCTCTGTCTCAGTTTTTTTTTTGTCTCTTTGTATTCTAGTGTATACGTATACTCCCGCGAGAATCACGACACACACACACACACACACACACACACACACACACACACACACACACACACACACACACACACACACACACACACACACACACACACACACACACACACACACACACACACACACACACACACACCGTGTATACGTGGTAAATAATTGTATAATTGATATTTTGTACTTCGCAAAGAAAGCTAATTCACAGCAGATCTACGCAGGTTTACTTAATTTATGATTTTACCTTAATTTATGTATTGCACGTGTTTTTAATGATATTATTACTATTATTAATTAATTAATAATTAATTATTATGATTTTTTAAATTATGTAAAGCGAGAAGCGCACGACACGATCCTCGGTTTTCTGTCTTTCCCTCTAAATCACTTCCTCACTCTTCTTTTTCCCGCTTATAACTCGTAGTATACGGAGAGACCGAGGCTCAACTTAATTTATGTATAAAACGCCAATTGTAAGAATTTCTTGTGTACATTTTTATATCGCGTTTTTACTTTTGTCTCTCTAATATCATACTTTTTCTTCGCTCTCTCTTTCTCCGGCCAACTTCTCGTACCATCGCAAGATGCATTTTTTATCTTTCACGAGATTGAGAGCATATTCCGAATCTTACGTTTTTCCTGCAACGCTAGTGTCTCGATCGACAAAAGGATTGTAATCGAAATTCTTTTGAATTTTGAAAACAATACTGGAAAGTGTGACGGCTTTGATCGAAACACTAGCGTCGCCTTATTTTTCTCTCATTGGTATCGTTCAACTGCATTCACGTTTCTCTCTGTATCTCTTTTTACGATGCGCTGTATTTATTTGATTATTATACACTTTACAATGTGATCCGTTGGCGAATTTTGTATACGCGATAAGCATTGATATAGTTTTTCTTGTGCGAGAAACGGAAATCTGTTAAAGCTATAATAATAGACATTTGCTGGACATGTTCGTACGAATGTCGGAACGTCTGAGAATTCTGAATTTTTTAAATAAAGAAATGTTACAAGGCCATAAATGCTTTTTTCATTATCCCATTACATATACATTTCTTATAATAATTATGTATCAATAATGTAAGTGCATGTATATAACACACAAATGGAATAATTTACACCTAGGATAAAAATTCAAGTTGAATTTTCTTTAAAATTCAATAAGAAAACGAAGAATATTTATATCAAAAAGTTGTACACAAATCTAAACTAAATTTTAAATGTAAATTAGAAAATGTTTAATTGTTTTAAATATTAATATCAAGATTAGTAATGCATAGAAATTATTAAAATTTTACAACTAATTTACAACTTTTTAAGTAATCGAATATGAGTAAAAAAAATCATTTAATTATAAATTCATTCAATTTTCAGTTTTTCTTAAGAACCTAAATTGCATTTTATTCATAATAAGTTAGAGAATAGTGGATGACAAAAATAATTCTTAAAAAGTTGGAAATAAAAAAGAAAATGTAATGTAGAAAGTAAAAAGGTACAGTGTTAAGGTGATGTGAAACCCTAATTTCAATATTTTTTAAATCAACATTCAAACGTTTATTTGGAAAAAGACGGTTGTCAAGCGCTCCGTACACGTAAACACTATATTCAGGAATTTTTTGAGTGATTTTATTAGCATTTATACCACTCTATCCTCAAAATCACAACTTTGGTATGATTTTTCGGCTCTCGTGGTATAAAATACCGTTCGAAACGAGTGCGGAAGTTGATAATTACTTCGTGTGACTTTTCGCACGAGCGAAGCGAGTCGAAATATTAAGTGGTTTTTGCCAAAACTTTGAACAAAACAAAATTCGGTTTCGTTCAAAGTTTTTGCAAAAACCACTTGATATTTCGACTTCAAACTTGTACTGGGTGATAGATCGTTCAAAACTGCAGCGAAGTGTTCTCTTGATTTTTTGTGATTTTATGTATTTCATTTTTAATAAGCTTGAAACTGTGTCAATTGCTCGGTCGGTAATGGTAGGACTATGCCACCCCGTTAACGTTTTGTTCAAAGTTTTTGCAAAAACCACTTAATATTTCGACTTCAAACTTTTACTAGGTGATAGAACGTTCAAAACCGCAGCGAGGTGTTCTCTTGTTTTTTTAATGATTTAACGTATTTTATTTTTAATCAGCTTGAAACTGTGTGAATTTCTCGGTCGGTAACGGTACGACTATGGCACCCCCTTAATAAGCTTGAAACTGTGCCAATTGCTCGGTCGGTAATGATACGGCTATGGCACCCCCTCAAGAACAACTAAAAAATTAACTTAGAATAACGGAAAGGAAGATGTAGGAATCCCTTATAAAAGGACGTCAGATAGCGACTCGATTTCTGCATTACTGACATCACGCTTTTAATTATTTCTTCAAAGAGTAAACGATTATCGGGGCGGCATAGTCCTACCATTACCGACCGAGCATTTGACACAGTTTCAAGCTTAAGGGGGTGCCATAGTCGTACCGTTACCGACCCAGAAATTCACACAGTTTCAAGCTGATTAAAAATAAAATACGTTAAATCATAAAAAAAACAAGAGAACACCTCGCTGCGGTTTTGAACGTTCTATCACCTAGTAAAAGTTTGAAGTCGAAATATTAAGTGGTTTTTGCAAAAACTTTGAACAAAACGTTAACGGGGTGGCATAGTCCTACCATTACCGACCGAGCAATTGACACAGTTTCAAGCTTATTAAAAATAAAATACGTAGAATCACAAAAAATCAAGAGAACACCCTTCTGTGGTTTTGAAAGTTCTATCACCCAGTAAAAGTTTGAAGTCGAAATATCAAGTGGTTTTTGCAGAAACTTTGAACGAAACCGAATTTTGTTTTGTTCAAAGTTTTTGCAAAAACTACTTGATATTTCGACTCCAAACTTTTACTGGATGATAGAACCTTCAAAACCGCAGAAGGATGTTCTCTTGATTTTTTGTGATTCTACGTATTTTATTTTTAATAAGCTTGAAACTGTGCCAATTGCTCAGTCGGTAATGGTACGGCTATGGCACCCCCTTATTACGGAATTTTCCGTAACCTCACAGCACCGGACACAGATAATTTTGAAGCGATCCGAAAAGTCGTACCGCAGTTTCCGCATTTCGGAATACGCCCATTAATTCATTTTAAAAAATATGCAAAACTAAGACATATATTTTTTAATTAATTAAAAAATATTATTCGCTTGGTCGGTAACAGTGGGCAATTGCAGTCCTACTTTACCATTAAACCTGTTTTGTCGGCGGAAAATGTAAAAATAATTAATATAAAAAAGAATAGTGGTTTACGTTTTGAACAAATTCAGTTAATAACATCGTTCTACAAAGTTTCAAGACAAAAAAACAACAACGCTTTTGTTTATTCCTAAAATGAAATTTAACGGAAATTCGAGACAGTGTTAGTATAGCAAAGTACAGTACGAGATCCCCTAAATTAATTAAAAAATGCATTTTGATATATGTGAAATTAATCGTCTTAAAATGGCATTTGAAGGAAATTTACAAATTAATCCAAAATTTCATATCAAATTTATTTTAGGGAGAATGTATGTACATAAGCGCTGCGCTACGCTGAGCTACGCTATGCTACGCTGCGCTGCGCTACGCTGTCGCATTGATTACTTGTAGACCTCGTCGCTGATTGGCTAATATTTAAATGTTAGCCAATCAGCGACGTTGTCTACAAGTAATCAATGCGACAGCATAGCGCAGCGCTTATGTACATTCTCCCTTAAAGCATATAGTACAGTAGTTATATGCTCTAAGCATTCTCCCTTAGTTTAATTAAGGGGGTGTCATAGTCGTACCTTTACCGACCGAGAAATTCACACAGTTTCAAGATGATTGAAAATAAAATACGTAAAATCACAAAAAAACAAGAGAACACTTCGCTGCGGTTTTGAACGTTCTATCACCTAGTAAAAGTTTGAAGTCGAAATATTAAGTGGTTTTTGCAAAAACTTTGAACAAAACAAAATTCGGTTTCGTTCAAAGTTTTTGCAAAAACAACTTGATATTTCGACTCCAAACTTTTACTGGATGATAGAACGTTCAAAACCGCAGCGAAGTGTTCTCTTGATTTTTTGAGATTCGATGTATTTTATTTTTAATCAGCTTGAAACTGTGTGAATTGCTCGGTCGGTAATGGTAGGACTATGGAACCCCGTTAATAAATACTGTGTAATTCGCTCAGTCGGTAATAATAGTTCAAATTATATATAATCATTTAATCAAGACTATCAAGAGTGCACTCGTATTCGCCTTGTTAAGACCAGCGTCAGCGCCCCTCGCGGCCAAAATTCGAACTGCTTATTAAAGGATAAACACTGCTGATTAGCATGAGCGGTATATGAACCAAAGATTATTTAATTAAAAAATAAAATAAGTAGTGATCCGATGAACGTCTTAAAATCATTTATTGATTTGTCTGATATTATCAGATATATTAGCAATGGCACGAAGGCCTTATGTGGAAGGCGAGAGAGAGTTTATAAGGCAAATCACATAATATTTTATAAGTTAGCCAAAGAACTGTGTTGCACAGTGCTACTAACTCTGCTGAGCAATCAGTATTTTCTTTGGCTAACCTACAAAATATTATGCGAGTTGCCTTATAAACTGCTTAAGCATAGGCGAACGTAACGCCGCCTGCCTCATGGGGGCTGAACTAACGCTTATTTTTGACTTCACGAAAACGGCCGATCTGGCCTTCTATACTCAATGATAATATATTCTATATTCTCTGGCTAAATAGCTGTGTTTATCCTTCAATAAGCAGTTCGGATTTTGTCGTGAGGGGCGCTGACGCTGGTCTTAACAAGGCGATAAAGGGACTGTCTCCATAAAATATGCCTGCGCCAAGGCTCAGGAACTCTCACTTAACTCTGAGCCAATCGGAGCATTCAGAGCCAAGCCTCCAGCTTAGAAGCTTGGCTCCGATTGGTTCAAAGTTGAGGAAGAGTTCGTGAGCCTAGGAAAGTAGGAACAGACACAGTTATGGAGACAGTCCCTAAATTGAAGGGCCGGATGCAATAAGGGGGTTAGCGCTCGAAAACCCGTAAAAGTATTGTCAAATTGACTAAATTTTCAATGTAGCCAAATTAATTTTTAAAAAATATCACCTTGTAGGGAATGAAAAGAAGTATTTTTACCTAGAAGGAATTTTTTTTATTCGACTTTCTTTTTAATATAAAAATTAAAAACTGAAAATTTTGTTCATCTATTTTTAATAGCTTTCAAAAACATTAATCGTCCAAACTTGGTCAAATATCATCGAAATATTTTGAAATTTGACAGGAACGTGCAGAATACTCCAGCGTTGCCTATGGAATTGATAAAAGGATGTAAATCGATAATTGTTAATAATTATTTAATTGCAAATATATTGCGATCGGTAATTACGTTTTCTTAACTTTAACGGAAAAAAGTATCGAGGGAAGTGGAAGCTAGGAAAAACTTCCAGAGAGACATTTGTTCCTTAATAGTCTAATAAGTTTCTGACAAAGTTTCAAATTGATTTAATAATAAATGACTTAAATAGAGCGTTATTAATAAAGACGCGCGCTAGCAACATCGGCGGCGCGGCGCGGCGTGAGCTCAGACTGCGTCGCACACGTTTTCGCAGTGGCGTATCACGTTTATAAAAATTAAAGAATCAAGAATCATTACGTTATTGTGTGTGTGTGTGTGTGTGTGTGTGTGTGTGTGTGTGTATGTGTGTGTGTGTGTGTGTGTGTGTGTGTGTGTGTGTGTGTGTGTGTGTGTATGTGTGTGTGTGTGTGTGTGTGTGTGTGTGTGTGTGTGTGTGTGTGTGTGTGTGTGTGTGTGTGTGTGTGTGCGTGTGTGTGTGTGTGTATCCTTATGATAGTATTAATGAACATATTAAATTTTAAAGTACAAATTTATTTATTAACATACTAACAAAATATAATTATATGTACAGTGCGTTGACTTATAAACTGTGTTTTTACGTTATATAAAACATAATATCGTTACATAATAATTCGTTAATTTTTATAAACGTGATACATCAGTGCAAAAATATGTAAACGCAGGCTTAGCTCACGCCGCGCCGCGCCGCCGATGTTGCTAGCGCGCGTCTTTATTAATAACGCTCTATTTAAGTCATTTATTATTAAATCAATTTGAAACTTTGTCAGAAACTTATTAGACTATTAAGGAGCAAATGTCTCGCTGAAAGTTTTTCTTAGCTTCAACTTCCCTCGATACTTTTTTCCATTAAAGTTAAGAAAACGTAATTACCGATCGCAATATATTTGCAATTAAATAATTATTAACAATTATCGATTTACATCCTTTTATCAATCCCATAGGCAACGCTGGAGTATTCTGCACGTTCCTGTCAAATTTCAAAATATTTCGATGATATTTGACCAAGTTTGGACGATTAATGTTTTTGAAAGCTATTAAAAATAGATGAACAAAATTTTCAGTTTTTAATTTTTATATTAAAAAGAAAGTCGAATAAAAAAAATTCCTTCTAGGTAAAAATACTTCTTTTCATTCCCTACAAGGTGATATTTTTTAAAAATTAATTTGGCTACATTGAAAATTTAGTCAATTTGACAATACTTTTACGGGTTTTCGAGCGCTAACCCCCTTATTGCATCGGGCCCTTCAATTGTACAATATTTTACCACTCTAAAAATTCTAAGTCAAAATATTAGTTTGTTTTTGTGTAAACTTTGAACAAAATTTTTAGTACCACAAAATTGAGTTTTTCCACGAGTATTATAAACATTGACGATTATTTTTTTTTTTTTAACAACTGTTTACTAATTCCTTATATGACTTCGCTACCTGTATAACGTCGACCACTGGGCTGTAGAATCGTTAAAATATAAAATTTTGTTTTGAAAGTTCAATAGGGTGCCACACTTTTAAACTAGCTGTTACAGATCGAGTAAATTTCACAGTTTCGAGGCTATTTACAACGGTCGGCATAATCGAAATATGCAATAAAAAATTATTTTGTTTTTAATAAATTTATACGAGAGTGTAATATGCATAAAATTATTGAGAATATAAAAAGATTTTTATTTACTAAAAAAGATTGCGCTGTTAGAAAACATTTTTTCTATTAACGAATAGTCTGGATTTCAAACAAAATTTAATAAATGTTATAAGAAAAACTGTCATTTAAATACGTATTAATAATTTCACAAAACACTTAACTACCAAATAAACTGTAGGTATACAATCATCAAACAAAACTTGAACTTGGCGCCAAAGCCATCCGACCAACGTAGTACCCACGCGCTCCTCTCATTCACTTCCGGCATAAACCTAAATCTGGAGGGGATACATGACATCCGCAGCTGCGCAGTACGCACGCGTCATTTTTGCCGTGCCCCTCGCTCTCTCGCCTCTGCTGTGTCCATCTTGGTGCTCGCCAGATTGTCTGTCCTCGGCAACGGGGCAAGGAGGTTCATTCACGTCACAGTAGACCTACAAATCTTCCCCAGCGGCATCGTCAACGCGGGGAATTTAGTAATCGACGCGCCCTTTCACGGGCTAGCTATCCCGACAACTTTACAGGTGAGATTGAAAACAAAGTAGCATACGTTTCTCTTTGGCTTCCTTTTCGAAGTTGGAGCAAATTATGTGCTTCTGTGTTTGTGCGTGGCGCTCTCTCGCATTGTAACGGCTCTTGACGCGCTTGCTCGTGCGTGCTCCAGTTTTTTTTCCCGTTTCACGCGTCTTCCTACCGAAAAGTGTGTTTTCAGTAAGAGTATAGAGAGAAAAGGTGTGAGGATTGTGTGACTAATCGTTAAAGTTGTTTTTCAGAAGACGAAACAATCATTACTGACTCCAAGATGAGCTACGGCCGACCGCCGCCCCGCATCGACGGGATGGTCTCGCTCAAGGTCGACAATCTTACCTACAGAACGACGCCAGAGGATCTGCGTCGGGTGTTTGAGCGTTGTGGCGAGGTCGGCGACATTTACATACCCAGGGACAGATTCACCCGCGAGAGTCGGGGATTCGCGTTCGTCAGGTATGTGTATATATATACATAAATACCATTACTTGTAAGCGTTTGTTTATCGATCAAACTTGGCAGTATTTAACCGTATCACACGACATATATTGCGTTTCGATTTTAGCGTGGTCGGGGTAGCGCTTGGGCATGCTTGATGCAGACTTGAGTATACGGAAAATAACGTTATGTGTGTGTGTGGGGGGGGGGGGTGCAAGTGTTTAGTACGGTGGTTTGGTCAGGTTTAAAAAAAAATTGAGTTTTATATTCGCGCAATGGTGTATGTAAATAAATAACAAATGGTTCCGATTTTTACTGTCGCCGTGTTTCACAATTGTGATTTAGAGCTTTGTTGTGTATAAGCCATTATTGTCTGTTACTCGAGCATTTGGATGATAAATTGCTCTTTCAGGAATGCTAATATTAGCAGTTTGTAACAGGCTTGTACCACCAGAATTGAATTGCTTTTGAATTTTTCATTTTGAAATTATTTTAGTATTTTTGAAAAAGTTATTAGATAACAAATATAAATATAAGTTAGTGTAAAATTACAATAATTTATGCAACACTCCGAAATGTTTTGCAATCATTTTTAGGTAAAAAATCATTAATTCCCTAGTGGAAATGAAAATAACTGTAAATGACTAAAAAACTGTAAAAAACTGTAAATAACTGTAAATAACAGTTTATAAGTGTTTGATTTGAGACGTTAATAACAGTTATTTACAGTTATTAACAGTTATTAGCAGTTATTAACAGTTATTTACAGTTTTGCAGAAAAGTACCTGCGAAAACGGAGGTGCTGATAAAAGTTAGTTACAGTTATTAACGGTTATTAACAGTTTTTAACAGTTTTTAACAGTTATTAACAGTTATTAACAGTTATTTACAGTTTTGTTGATAAGAAAAAAGTTAGTATTATAGCGAAAAAAATAAACTGTTTATAACTGTAAATATCTGTAAATAACTGTTAATAACCGTTAATAACTGTTAATACTCTTTATCAGTACCTCCGTTTTCGCAGGTACTTTTCTGCAAAACTGTAAATAACTGTTAATAACTGTTAATAACTGTTAATAACTGTAAATAACTGTAAATAACTATAAATAACTGTCATTAACGTCTCAAATCAAACACTTATAAACTGTTATTTACCAGTTATTTACAAAGATCATTTCCGCTAGGGTTACTAGAAAATTTATTCAATCATTATCATTTGTTAAATACAGGAACAGATAGTTTTTCATAGGTAAGGGAGTATTTTCCAGCTGGCTGTTACTAAGTAGTACGAGTTTATCTGTATGAAGTTTTTCTTACACAATACATACTGTATATACAACAGCATATGTACATATATATACAATGCCTGGGGAAATGCATACAAGCTAATTGAATAAATTTAAAGTACTTACTAGGAGAGGCCGCGAACTCTGGATCATGGATTCGGCTCAAACTTTGCGATATGTTTTTGGATGTAGAAATATAAAGAAAGCTGCAATATTAGACCTTAACGCTCAAAAAAACTGAAGTTCTGCGCCTTTTTAGCTTTATTTTCAAAAAAGGCTTGAAAAAAAACCTCTTCTTGAAACGGTAACCATTTAACTCCGGGGAGTTATTTTTGAAATTATATTTAAGACTCCCCGGAGTTAAATGGTTACCATTTCAAGAAGAGGTTTTTTTCAAGCCTTTTTTCAAAATAAAGCTGAAAAGGCGTAGAACTTCAGTTTTTTTTAGCGTTAGGGTCTAATATTGCAGCTTTCTTTATATTTCTACATCCAAAAACACATCGCAAAGTTTGAGCCGAATCCGTGATCCGGAGTTCGCGGCTTCAACTAGTTAGTATGTTCTAGTTCGCACATACATACAGTAAATATGTTAAATAAATCTAATTTGATTATTTTCAATTATTTACAGATTCTATGACAAACGTGATGCTGAAGACGCACTTGATGCTATGGATGGTCGATTGTTAGATGGCAGGGAATTGCGTGTCCAGATGGCTCGCTATGGAAGGCCTACATCTCCTCATCGTAGTCGAGGTAGCAGACGCTGGAGAAGGTAAAATTCAATTCAAACGTTTCTTTCTATGCTTTTCCAACTCCATAACAAATGTAACCAATAAATTTTGTTATTTACAGCCGCAGCCGAAGCCGAGATCGGGGTAGGCGGTCTAGAAGCAGGTCTCGTTCACGATCGCGCTCTCGCAGCCGTGACCGTGATCGCAGGCGCAGTTACTCGCGCTCGCGCTCACGCTCCCGTTCTGACAGTAAGAGCTCGCGCGGCAAGACACGCAGCCGTAGCAAGTCCGCAGCGAAGGACGCGCGCTCCAAGTCCAGGTGAGGAACAAGTGAAATGTTAGTCATAATTTTCAGAATTGTCATTTAATTTTACACCTATTTTGCTTCAATACAGATTTTATATTGATCAATTTTTAATTATTTAGATTTAGTTTTTTAGAGTATTAAATAATATATTTATACAAGATGAATTTTTCTTTTTACAGAGATTGAAGCTAAAGCCAAATTTAAGTATGCAATGGCAGTTCAGACTTGATAGGCGCTTGTATTACCAGCTCAAGAGCCGACTTGAAGTATACTGACTTGAATTATGAAAAAGGTATTCTATTTCTATCCTGTCACTCAATGTCTTGTTCCAATTTTACTTTTGTTTTATTTTCACGTCACTACTTAAGACGCGTTGTAAACTTGAAATTTTTTCCTTTTTCTTAGTAAAGCAAAGTAAAATATGAATGTAACTAAAAAAAAATTATTTTTCTTCTCATACACTTTTGGCAAGTGTAAAGATAAAGATAGATGTAATACATAGCTTAACACTATCACATTTTTTTTAAATTACGTTGTGCGGAGTTTTAGCCTTTCTATGTCTTCTACTCTTGAATTAATATATATGTAAATTTGAAAAATATGAAAAATAATGAAACTGTCAATTGAGAAATGAGAAAGTTAGTCAGGTAACTTTTATCTAATTACAACATAAGAGATTTTGTCTTGAACTTCGAAAAGATCTTTTCACAAATTTTCCATAAGCTCAAGATTTTTAATTTTCAAAGGAACGAATCATGTAAATTTCTAATTCTTTTATGACATCGTAAAATAGAAGTATAATACGATTTCTTTTGATGTTAAAACAATCAGAAAAAAAGACTTCATATATATCTTTATAAAATAACTTTTCAAGATTTAATTGGAAATAAATGTGAAAAAATTTTTTTTCATGTAATAATTTTACTATTACAACAAAATTTTGTTCAATTATAACTAGACAAAATTTCGATTTATGCTTAGCGTCTTTTAGGTATAAGTTCTGCGTTATTTTGTAACTTAAAAACACATAACATATACAAATACATAAATAGAATTATTTATGTAAGTTTGTCATTCATTTGTAATAAAGTATAATGAAGTACAAAAAAATTAAATAGAAATTATCAATTTATTAATTATTATTAAACGAAAAAAAAATTTCAAATAATTTTATAACGTAAGAATTCAATTTTTAACGATTTCTGAAGTGTCTTTTGCAATATTTTGCAAAATGGATTATAAATAATAATTATATTCTAGTTTAAAAGAAACGTATTTAAAGGAGACAGAGTTGCATCGACGAAGGAAATTGGATTTATAATTTGAAAGCAAAATTTTGATAGCATGAAAAAGAAAATGCATATTGGATTATTACAACTCCTATTGGCCAAAACACAAAATTGTCACTAACAAAAGGATTATGAATATTGACTCAGTCTCTTAAAATACAGAAGGAAAAATATGACAAAGTAATCCATCATGCATGCTACCTGCATTCCCAAAAGTAATGTCATATATACATGAAATATCATTTTCCATATAAATTACCTATTCATAATGATTATACTAGACAAAGTTATTTAGACAGTAATTTCCAAATTTTTCATATACTGAGTGATCAAATAACTTTGTCTGGCTTAATTGCATGTATCATCCTCTCCTCCATCAGTTCCCATAACAATGACATCAACATATGAAATAATTATAAAAATATATCAATAATAATACATACATATATATTTATAAATGGGCACTAGAACGTGCAAAAAATGTAAAGTGAGGCCAGCTAACCTAAGTTCTGTATTTCTGTGGTGCCACAGGCGGCTGTAAGGCGATAAGGAGAGTGGCGCGTAGCGGCGAGAGAAAGAGTAAGCAGGCCGGTGCGGTGATGCGGGGCGAGAGAAAAAGCAGGCAGGCAGGGAAGCAGGCGATCTCGTAGCGGTTGGTGCGGTGTCTCGGTGTGTTGCTGTCTCGTTGCTAGCCGAGGTCGAGAAAAGAGATGCGAGAGAGAAGCAGATAGTATAGGCCGATCATGCGGTACGCAGAGAGAGCGAGAGATTGCCGACGCGGTGATTGCGAGGTGCGAGAGAGAAAAAGAGAGAAAGAAAGTTACTAGAAAGCCGAACGAGACGCAGCCGCCGCCCCCGCACGAGTTTCTGTGTTCGCGAGAAAACGAGAGAGCTTATGAGATCGAGAGAATATAAAATCGAGAGGGAGAAAGAGATAGCGAGAGTTCGGGGTTGCTGAGAAAAAGAGAGAGAGAGAGCGAGAGCAGCTGTCCCCAGGGTGTTCGAGAGGGCCAGTCCTGTCCTCTGCTTCCTATGCAGTCGTCTACACTGGACACCTCTTGAAAGCAGCTCTGGCATGTATAATAATAATATACACACGTACAAATCATTGAACAATGATATAATAATACACCTGAAATTTTTTTTTTTTTTTTTTTTTTTAAGGGGGTGCATGTGGTTTTCGCTGGTGTAGTTTTTATTTTTCTCCTCAATTTTTTGTTTATGCTTGTTGGCCTTATCAAAAATGATTTCTTAAAAATTTTTATTAGTGAAACAGAAGTTTTATGTTTTTAAGAGCATGACTGCGTTTATATTGAGATCATCTTTGATGTATGTACAAAACAAATTAAATTTACAATTTGTTTAGAATTATTAGATATATTTTAACAAATTAAAAATATTGGTATAAGTAGTTATTATTATTATTTAGTTAATAATTAAGAAATAAATATAGATCTCCTTAATGTTTGTGTATTAAATAAGAATATTTTTTATCACTTTATGTTAATTGAAAACTAAATATTTTTATGTATCGATTTTTAATTTTTTAATGATTCTATAATTGGTAAATTCAAATATTTAATGACTACACCAGCTATGAAATAACCCTACTGTTTTATAATTCTAGTTTTTATATAGTCTCATAAAATTTTTTGCATGAGTGTATAAAATCTGCATAGCAACCTATATAAAATCTGATATAAGGTCTTATATAGTATCTATAGACATATACATCCCTTTTCACAGAGTAAAAAATACTAATGATAACTTAATAAAAAAAAAAACTTATTTACTAAAATTGGCAAGTATTTTATGCTTAAAATAATTACATGATAGGTTTTATTTCAAAATAATGAATTTCCTATTAGAATAATCTATTAGATATTTATTTTAAAATGCTATTATTTAACCAAATAATATATAAAACTTTGACTTATTTTAAAATTAATTTATCAATTAAATGAAATACTTTTTTTATATTTGTGTACAATAGTCTAGTTTCAACATGAATTATACTCTCACAATCAAAGTTTTATTTTTTATTTAAATGAAGAAATAACAGTATATTCTTTCAGAATATTTATCAAGATGGTTTCTCAGTAAATTACCCGGGAAAAAGTGTCATCCCAATATTATATTAATCGAATTTTTATTTCATCGCGATTTAGTTTTTTCAAAGGACGCCATACAAATTAAAACACTGCACTTTCCTGTTTTTTTTAAGCATCAACAATTCTTTATTATACATTTCGTACAATGTTTGCTGGCTTAAAGTTACAATCTTTTTCAAAAACTTAAAGTTAACGAGAGATTATCCAATGCTTATATAGTTTAACGCCGAATGTTCCAGAGCATATAATATATATATATTTTGTTTTCTTACGATAAAACGAACGAAATTTTTGTTCATCTTGGTGTTTTTGCCTCTCCAAAACGCGCCTGACTCTTTTTGCCGCCGCTCGTTCTGATTGTTTACTTGCCTCGGCCTCTCCGTTTTTTACTATATAAAGTCATAGTACCCACCGTCCCCTTCTTAATTCAAGAAATTTTCATTTACGAATTCATCTCCTCGCCGTGAACTTTTTTGTGCTCTCTTACGTACATACGCTCGCAGAGGAAGAGTGAGGGAGAGGGAGAAAGAAGGAGAGGGAAAAGGATGTACCTACAGAGTTCCAGCGGACTTCGCCTATAACGCGCAGACGCGAGAACATCATCCGCTCCTTTTCATTTCGTATGACGAAAATGAAACGTGCGCCGATCTTCCTCTAGATGGGCGCATTGGCAAAAGTGGGTCATCCTTTTTCCGCTTATTATGCATTTCCCATTACAGGTCGTCGTGGCAATGCCTGGCAAGAGCCAGGGAGAGAGAGAGCAGTAAGTATGTGCGCGTGTACGTGCTAATAAAAAAGAGATTGAGAGTGGAAAGGAGGAAGGTGCCGTCGACGGCCTTTTTGTTCTTTTAATAAGTAATTACGATATTGTAATGATTGTTCCTTTAGATTTTTCTTTCTTCACCTTACTTCGTTATATTGCTAATATACGAACTATAAAAAAAAATATATATATAACACTATTGAGAAATAATAAAATAATGTATGAAAAAAAAACAACTTACGTATATTTATTTCGAGAATCACCCACATAGACTATGTATTACCTTACAAACAAATTGATTGACGAAACAACAATAAATGGCACTAATGAAATCATTTGCACTAAAAATGCTGACGAGGAAGTAGTACATGGCAATTATTATTCTAATAATTTCTCGCAGTTAATATAATAATGTAGATATAATCAATCTCGCGCCTCATATTACCTTTTATTTCATTATTTTTTATCATTTTTTATTTTTTCAACTTTTTCTGCTTATTAATTCTGTTTCGATCTCTTCTTCGATACGAAGAATTTACTGGAAGCAGCTTCTTCAGTGTAATTTACAATGCGCTCTGCTGACCGACCTGAACAACGCTTTTTCCCTTAATCAGAAGATACACTTATTTGTACATTATCATTATTGACATTGCTTGTTTTTTTACGGAATGCGCGTTTGTATAGATGTACATATGAATTTTAAATTACTCTTATTAATTATTGCGTTATCATTGGAAGGGAGCGTATGGTTAAATTTTGCGTTAAACGTTAATTTAGAATCATTTTGTTCATTCGTATCACTGTGTTTTTATTTCGTCTGACTTTGTTCCTCCTTTTTTTGAAAGAACGAAGTTAAAATTGTAAGTCGCAGCTTAGCTTAATGCAGTGTTTCGCAGGGAAGCAATTAAATGTATACCTTTGTGCAATGCAATATCAGCGATAAGAAACGTTTTTGTTCAAAAGTTCTCGTTTATACTTTCATACACTTATCAAAGAGCAGTGTTAAACGTTAAACTTATAATTAATGTTATATTTGTTCGCCTTAATCAAACTTAAAACTCATATGTACAAGACTAATGTACGGTAACTTCCGGTTTCCATTCGCTTGCTGGAGCAACTCTCGCGCAAGAGAATGCTTGAAATATGTACAATATACACTCTTCGTCCGTAACAGACAGATTCAAAACTGGCCAACACGTATGCGCTCGCGCGTATATATAGAACAGCCTTCTCTCATTTAAAAAAAATGTGTTTCTGTATGTATATATGCGCGTGCGTGTGTGTTTATAATATATAACCCATTTTTTGTTTTGCAACGTCTCGCTACTACGCGTTTCTCTACATTTGTATTTACAAAGTCATCGTGGAAGAAGAAAAAGGGAAAGATGCGCACGCGCGAGTCTAAGTATAATGTTCGACGGAAGAATGTAAACGATAACGTATTGGCTGTGTGATTGGCAATCCAAGTCCAAGAGAGCATTAATAAGATCGTGACGCACAAATTAACACTTACATTAAAAAAAATTCTAAAAAATTGATGGCTTGTGTTAAAATAAAAAAGAAAACTGCAGCTTACACTTATATACTATGGACTCGGACTGTTTCAAGGTATTGCATCGCGAATCGAATGCAAGCGAATATTTTCATATAATTAAAATTTGCTTACCAAAGTAACAACAATGACATAGACTACTCATCATAACGTAAACAACAAAAAAAATAAAATAATCCCTTTCAATTACACAATCCACCATTCCCCACAGAAAGATCCGCTCGCGTCCGACCTCGTGCGCGGCCCCAGCAGAGATGATTATACATATAACCGCGTTCTCCTATTTTATATACTCATTGGACGTATGCGTCGTGCGTTATTTGGTGTAACAATGCCTTCATCACCGCCTTATTTGTACTTCTTCTCGGGCTGCTCCTGCTGCTGATGTTGCTGGTGGTGATGATGGTGGGCGGCGGGTAGCACGTAAGGCCGGACTAGTTGTCCTATCACATAGAGCGCGAGCACGATGAAGTGCCCAGCGAAGTAGACGCTCTTGTAAAACGTCAGAGTCTCGTCGAACTCGAGCAGCTGGAACGAGAGCCCCAGGTAGGACATGCACGAGATCCGGGTGAACCAGAGCAGACAGTGCAGCCCCGTCTTTGCCTGGAAGATTCAGAGATTGTTCTGAGATTAGTGTAAGAGGTATTATTTAATATTATGAATCTTTTGGGAAATAGTATAAATGGCGTAAAATATATTAAAACTTTTCTTTAATTGGTAAATATAGTTGTATAAAAAAAAACAAACTAAATAAAAAAAAAAAAAATTAAAAGGGTATTCATGTTGGAAATTTCTAAAGAAGTTGAATCTCGTACTTTTGTAGTGTATAAGACTTAAATATAGAATAAAAAAGAACTGAGAAAGTGTGAAAAAAATTATATATACTTGAGCAAAGTTTGGCAAAATCATAGCCATTTGTTTCTAATGATACACACATATAGATTAAAAGTTTCCCTTTTTACTACCTATGTAAACTTTTGATCAATACTTCAGATTTTAAACCGTCAAAAGGGAAGCGAGAGCTCTAAATGTTTCGGACATCCTTCCCTCTTCTAGTAAATTCATGATGTTGTGTTATTTTTAAGAATTACGTATGAATTAAAATCAATGTCACAAGTATTTTTTTGTGGTAGAATCTATTATTTATGTTATTACCAAAACTGTTATCAAATTCATTTTCAATTAGTTATTTTTTTTTTCTTTTTATCGACATGTTTTTATCATACTCTTTTGCAATGCAAATTCGTGAAGTCATTTCCAGCTCCTTCAACGAAGGTATGTTATTAATATCTTTTTTTAAAGAATTTTTCAACGATTCATAAATTAAATTCAAACATTAATAAAAAAAAAGAATTTCGTTAAATGTAATTCGAGGAATCAACCGGTGTTTCGATTTACTGTGGCTCAGAACTAACTCTCGTATACATTTTTAGACAACACACTTTCCGTGTAATCTGGTAAGCGGCAAGTCGCGGGGAAATCAATACCAGTCCATCTCGCGTACACGCGGCTCAGGTGAATCGAGGAGATTAGCCTCTTTCCGTGTACACCCACATTCCTCTCTTATATACACACCCACACATATCTCTAATAAAGACCTAAGCCGTGCGCCGTAGCCACTCTTACGAGATTACAACCGCGACTCACCAGACTTCCGTCGGGACTGTGCTTGTAGAACCTCGCGTATATGTCCTCCATGGGCAGGAAGAAGGTAATTTGGCAGATGCAGAGGTAATAGCCGGGCGCGTAGCCGTGCCAGAGGGCCGATAGCGTGAGGGTGGCGGCGGTGCGGAGGCCGCGATGGGGGAACCGCTTGTATACGCACACCGCCATCCAGTACTGCACGCAGGTGTTCCATTTCTTCATCGCGTCGCGCACCAGGATACAGCGTTCCACCTCCCACACGTTCATGTTGTGCACCGTCTCGAAGCCCAGGGACTCGGGCTTGATCGAGCGCTCGTCGTTGGATCTGGAAAATTCGTTGATGTTGGTGTTTTTCGGGATTGATTGCGTATTTTATAAGAAGGTGCAAAATAGAGAATAGATATAATTATCAGGTGTTTACATTATGGATAGAAAATCATTAAAATTAATAGTTTTTAATTTGCTTAATTGAAAAAGTAATTGAACTTTTTTATTTGAGAATTTTTTACAAGTTAGACTTAAAATATTCCATTTTAATTAATTAATAGAGATTCATGCTTGCATTTTGATTACTTAATCAAATAAAATTATACCATAGTGTAAAGTTCATTATAATGAACTTTTTCGTGAATGATTTTTTTTTTAACAATTCTTATGCTCATCCTTATTTTATCAAAAGAAAATTATAAAGATAATTCTCTAAAACTATCAAAAAGAATTCATAAATTTTCGAACATTCCACTTTAACATGAAATGTATTTTACTTCAAGATGTAACAGGTAACACGTGCAATTTACCTTTAAAAGCACCTAAATTACCAAGTTTTTCAACCGATTCTCCCACAATTCCTCCATAACCCCCATATAAAAAATTGATTTTCAGCACGACGAAAATCTCATATACTCACAGCGCCATAGCAGCCTTATAATCCTTGGGCCCGAGTCCAGGCGCTGGTTCGGTGTCATCAGGATAAGCTCCCAGCCCGGCCATCTGGCAAACGCACTCGGACATCACCATGCCGATGTACATGCGCATGCGGAAGGTGACGAAGGTCGGGTAGATGTACCAGAATCGGTAGAGGAACGACCGCTCCCCGAACTCCTCTGTCAATGCGTACTATAGCACAGGAAAAGAAAAAGGAAACGTTTATTTTTAGCCTCGACTCTACCGATCGATATACACCTACATAAGTACATAAACACTGGTCAGTCAGTCGCGTATATATACCTTAGCGGGGAAAAAGTAATTGGACAAGAGGAAGCAGACGGTGAAGCAGCTGATCTGCACGAGCTTGGGGTAGACGGCGGCCCAGTGGTCGGCCTTGGTGGCGAACGGCCGGTGCAGCGAGTCCCAGTACGTCCTGTACCGATAGTACGGCCCTGCGCGCGCGACAAAAGAGCTATTATATTACTTATGTAAGCGAGCTTGATTCGACGTAACAACTCGCGATTAGCGTATATTACAGCGTCAATGCACTCTCTCTCTCTCTTCGGTTATAACCCACTGAATAGCTATAGATAAGTTCTCTCAGCTCTTATAATGTATACCTGTGAGCACGCCGATGTAGCTGAACGCGTAGTGGAAGACATCGGCGAATCCGACCCTGACCAGAGCGGCCGAGCTGGCGCCTTGCGTGTCGTCCTCGGGCGCCGTGGCCGCAGAGTTCATCTCGAACGCTAGCCCAGCGAGCTTCAGCGTCAGCATCATCTGGATGAGGTTCGTGTGGCCGGGTGGCAACGGTAAACCGAACCAGTCCGACAGCCGGAAGATGAACAGCAGGTAGAAGAAGGAGAAGAAGAAACTCGCCAAGTGGCAGATCCTGCGGGACGAAGAAAGATTTTTTTATTTTTTTCGTATATCTAAAATTAATGCTCCCTCTCTCTCTCTCTCTCTCCCGGAGGGCCGCGCACGTGTGTGACGTCTTTGGCACACATTCGAGACAGGCCTTGATCGTCAGGACGACGCGACGATATTCGACAATCAATAAGTATAAAGAGCTCGAAATGTCTGCGCGCTGAGCTTTGTCGCGCCCAATAGGGAGCCGCTAATTGATAGTTTTGTGTCCTGCCAAAATGCGCGCTCGGGGGAGCGACGAGAATAGCCGCAATTAGAGAGAAGCTGCGAGCGAGCGTAATTGTTACGTTATTTTTTTTTTTTTCTTTTTTTGGTAGCGATATGAGGTAAAATTAATGGAGAATGTGTGCAAGGTTTCGGTGGATGCGGAGATTTGATTTTGATGAGGCCTCGGTAATTTATGCATGATGAATTCATGTTGGGGGCTAATTTTGGGGAGAATTAATGGATTCGATCGAGTCGTAAAAGATAGATTTTCGAAATTAGCGTAATTTCTAAAGGAACACTTACTGATTATTGTATGAATTACTTTATTATATATAGTAAGTATAATAGAAGGTAACTGATATTTTCAGTTTCATGTTTTATTTTAAGAGTGCTCTCTACCCCGATTGGAACGCCACCTACTGTCAAAAGTGTTTTTTGTTAATTAAAAAAATTTGGGGCAATATTAACGTAAAAATAAAGTTTTCCCACGTGTAATTAGTATTAAAGACACGATTAGAAGAGTTTTCTCAAATTAAATTCCATTAATAAATCTGTATTTTGTAGAGAAAAATTTGGAGTCATTTTCAGAAATGTCCACTGAACGTTTGAATTTTCTCTACAAAATACAAGTTCATTTATTCATTTAAATTCATGAAACTTGTTTAAAAGTAATCCTTATTAACTTTTACACGTGAGAAAACTGAGTTATGATTAATTTAAAATTTATAAGTACACTTAAATTAATGAAAATACGTAAATGAAGTCATGGGGGCGCTGCGATCTATTTCAGAGTTGGGGTTTAGGTATAGAGAGCACTGTTAAGAAAAATATTTTTAAACTTATTTGTAATTTAAAACCTTATTGAATATATTTTGTTAAAAATATTGTCTTTGATATGATGTTTTATAAGTTTTCTTTTTGTGTCATTGCTGATGTTGCCGAGATTTTACTATAATTTATAAATAACATACGTAAATGATGTATCGCTGTCACGATGATGAGGCATTTTGAAACGGAAATTCGCGCTCTTTACATGAAATAGAACATGGTTAACACTAAAACCAGCGTTTCAGGCGCGAAACGTCAGCTTACGTAAACCATCATATTGTATAACGTTAATAAACTATGCGAAAATAACGAGGACAACGAATAAAATTATAAACATAACAGAAATAGTACATATAGTACATTATTCCCATCGTCACTGTGGACACTTCATAGATTTGAAAAGTTATTTTGTATTTATGTGTTATAATTTTGTTAGTTTTAACCCAATTCACCATAAACGTAAAAAATTAGACTATGTTATTTTATTCGACGGCACTTTTGCCCCGCTTTTCAGGCTATGAAATGGCCATGTTATAGTAGAGATAGGAATAAAGTAAAATACTCACTTGGGCGACAACCGCGTAACGATGATCGCGTTGACGAGGGTGGCGAACAGGGGATGGGCGACGTGGTAGCCGGAGACGAGGGTCGCGAGGAGCAGACCGAGCGCGGTGCCGACCCACTGCCGCGCCCTGGGCGACTCGAACGACCGGTAGACATGGCCGAAGCCGATGCAGAGCAGCAGCAGGCCCACGTAGATTATGTCGTCAAGCAGCATCGCGCGGAGGCCCACCGACTCCCCGGCTACGTACAGACGATTCCTGGAAACGATGTTGTACAATAATAGTTCCTATAACTGTGCTGCGCTATTTGTTTGAAGTGGCAAGCGACGTTATACTGATGTATACTTAGTTGGCGACTGTATATGCAATTCAGTTCCGTTAATGGATTGAAAAAGTCGGTAGGTCTTGATAAAGTGCTGGATAATTAGTGTCAAAAGGCTTGGTTGTTTGGTCGGGAAATTAATTCGATGTGCGATGGATTGATGATAAGATTCATGGTGATGAATTTTTTAAAGATAATATATACTCACTGATAGAAATATTCATTTGCTGTAAGCCCCGTGACTTAACCGTTAAGTCACAAGGCTTTGAAATTTCGTCAAATGAATATTCCTTGTTGATTAATATTTAATAGCTTGGTGTATTAACAGTTAATGAGTAGTAAATCCGTCACTGTACGCATAACTTTCACGATTAGTATACAATATGAGCCGGCGAGCAACGGCCGCAATGGTGAACAGCGTGAATCTACGAGGAGAGATTACGGTAAACACGCAACACACACACGCACGCACGCACGCACGCACGCACACGCACTATCAAGCATGACAATTCGATATGCTTTCGGGGGCTCAGTAGTCTACGCCGCGTTTTGCATTACCGACAGAGCCGAACCTTCCAAATCCTGCGGAAGTGTGCGCAAAGCAAGATTCATTAACGGGATGCCATAGTCCTACCATTACCGACCGAGCAATTCACCCAGTTTTAAGCTGATTAAAAATAAAATACGTCGAATCATACAAAATCAAGAGAACACTCTTCTGTGTTTTTTAACGTTCTATCATTCAGTCAAAGTTTGGAGTCGAAATATCAAGTCATTTCTGCAAAAACTTTGAACAAACGAAATTTAATTTCGTTCAAAGTTTTTGAAAAAACGGCTTGATATTTCGACTCCAAACTTTGACTGGGTGTTAGAACGTTAAAAAACACAGAAGAGTGTTCTCTTGATTTTGTATGATTCGACGTATTTTATTTTTAATCAGCTTAAAACTGTGTGAATTGCTCGATCGGTAATGGTACGAGTATGGCATCCCCTTAACTAAGGGGGTGCCATAGTCGTACCGTTACCGACCGAGAAATTCACACAGTTTCAAGCTGATTAAAAATAAAATACGTAAAATCACAAAAAAACAAGAGAACACTTCGCTGTGGTTTTGAACGTTCTATCACCTAGTAAAAGTTTGAAGTCGAAATATTAAGTGGTTTTTGCAAAAACTTTGAACAAAACAAAATTCGGTTTCGTTCAAAGTTTTTGCAAAAACAACTTGATATTTCGACTCCAAACTTTTACTGGATGATAGAACGTTCAAAACCGCAGCGAAGTGTTCTCTTGATTTTTTGTGATTCGACATATTTTATTTTTAATCAGCTTGAAACTGTGCCAATTGCTCAGTCGGTAATGATACGGCTATGGCACCCCCTTAAAATCTGTGTTTGGACTAAAGTATTTGATGGATTTCATACAAAACACATACGAACGTACTGGTTATGAATATTAAGCAATAGTAAAGAAATTTGCGTTTAATTTAAATAAACGATGTTTTCGGATTTCAAATGAATATATTCATTTGCTACAAATGAATACTTCTATCAGTGCTCTCTAAAGTTGAATTAGTGAACTTTAGAGAGTATAGGTAATAAAAAATAAATGTAGGACGCTTTTTTAATAAACGATATTATGATTAAATTTTAATGATTTGTTTGTCGAAAGAAATGGATTTTCTATAAATACTTGTTGCAGTAAAAATTTTGTATCGTAAAAGTTATACCGATCTGTAGGATATAATATATAGGAATCACCGTAACTAAAAATCATGACTATGACGATAAATGGGGGGGAGGTATTTTATCAGAATGGTAAAAAATGTTAATGGGTATTTTCTCAGAAATATACTATTGTTTAAAATATTTTCCGAGTCCGGTACTATAAATTCCGAACAGGAGCTATTCAGAACACAAGAGGAATTACTTTCGAAAAAAATATCCGAAAAATTTGCGTCTATAAAAATTGAAAACAGATTGCATAAAATTATAAAGATATGTACTATAATTATAATTATAAAGATATACTCTAGAAAAATAAAATAACGAAAAATCGAAAAATCTAAAACATTCATTTCTATACGATTTTTAGGTCATTTGTTGATGTTATAGCTTTTCTAAATCACTGCATTTTCGGCAATTTAATCGTTAGGTAGAAATGGCATTCGAAAAATTGTTAGCACGTATCATATAAAAATAATTTAATGAAAATATTATAGCCTTCTTGCCAGATTTTTTCAAATTTTTATACATTATACATTTTTAAACATTAGGAAAATTCACCCTTCTATTATAAGATATTCTAATTTGTTCTTTTACTTTTCTGTTCTGAGAAAATACTCACCTAACATTTTACCATTCTGGTAAAATACCTCCCCCCGAGAAATTAAGTGACAAAAAATCTAACAACTTTGAACGTAAATTTCTGTCAAATTTTACGGAACAAAACAATTTTTACACGTAAATATTTCTTTGCGTGTATTAGACTACTTCGTATTTTTTTTTTTCAACGAAAAAGTCTGTTTCAAGATATTTTTGAAAGCTAAAAATGTCTCGTCCTTAAATATTTTATTAACACAATAATCGTGGACCTATAAAACTGCGCGTTATACATGTACAGGTACTTTGGTACTTACGTCATTTTCAAAGATCTTAAAACTCGCTTTTCTTTAAAAGTGCTTCAATTTTAATTATTTTACGAAATGGTGCTGTCACACGTTTAATAAGCTCGCAGACACGCGAGCAAATTTAAGCTTAACATTGATTTTCCGGTTTTCGTGTATTCAAATTTCAACACTTGTAACAATATTCAACAAAAACTTATTAACTTGCAAAATTAGACCGAGCGTACGGTAGAATAATATAGTCCACTGAATACAAATGAATTTGCATCGCTTTAATATTTGTATGGCCATGTCGTATAATTAAACGGGAAAAGTATTCAATTAAATTATACGAACAGATTTTCGTCACTGTGTTTTCTTCAGTTTTATTTTAAATAGATATGAGACTGCCGAAATAATAGATTCAAGGTTGTTGCTTTTTACCGATAATTGCAAATAACCGCTTCAAAAGTTTCCTACATTTTTTTTAATGAACAATAATTACGTTATATATTTTTTATCATTGTAATGTTTTTTTTTTACGCGTGAAAATGGATGAAATGAAAATTGCAGGGAACACGTTTAAGATAGGTATGTATGCAAAAGTGACCAGATATCTTATTTTAGAAAGACAATTACATAATCTCTATTGCTTATGAGTTATTATTATATTAAGTGCACGATTAGATATGTCGGTGAATTGACATGAAAAACTAGATTTTCCACTTTTTTGTTTTTATCTTTTTAATTATATCGTTTTTAACTTATTATTTAATTTATTGGTATAAATACTTTTTTTCTATTTTGCATTGATGTTATATTCATTATTAAAAATTCAGAAAATACCTACAACTTGAATAATAATTTAGTTTACTGCTAAAATATTTTCTTGCTGATTTGAGTTTCAAAGAAGTGTTAGCTGATAAATGCGTAGAATAGTTGATAAAACTACCACGTTTCATTGAACTTAGAAACAGAGTTCATGGCCATGAATTCTGTTGTATCTGCAGTTAATATTTAATATTGCAGTAACTTCTAAGTATTTAAGTTTTGTCATAAAAAATGTCTGCAGGTAGATAAAGTATTAAAATTTCTACATATACATTATTCGCTTGATTTGGGAATCATATACTTTTATTCTTGAAATATTAATTTTTAATTATTTTTATATAGGTAAAAATTAAAAATTTCTATAGATACTAAAGTTGTATGCAAATAAGATGAAATTCTTTTTCATCAATGTTGATACTTTTCTTATAATCTGTTGTAATACTCAAAAATTTATTTGTGATATCTTCTAAAAATATAGTTTAATAATAACTTTTATTATCAGTGATAAACTAAACATGAATCTTCAGTTTTTTTATACTTATCAAAGACCTCCTTTATATTTTTTATACACCAGTTTCAGATTGAAGCTGAGCTATCATCTTAAAGTACACTCCACTGATAATCTGAACATAATACATCTATTGGAAACTATCTACATAGTCCGTTCTAGCAGCAATTTCTTTTTAAACTCTCAACTCTGAGGCAAATCCATTCTTTCCTCAATAGACAAAGTGTCTCAATTTCCTTTCCTCAATGAGAGAAACTAATTTGCAGATGTGATACGACACTTAGAGTTATTACAGAGAAGAATAAAGCACTCAACTCTGATGACTGAAATTGAATTTTTTTTTATGCTAAGTTATTCTAATTATTGAAGATTAAAATTTGAAATTGATTTTTGAATAAAGAAAACTAAATAAATATGAGCCTCTCATTGAACTATATCTATATATATATACATACAATACATATATACATAAAATACTAGACTACTTTTTAAGCTCTTAATTTTTCCACGAGTAAACAAAAACACTGTGCCAAAATTCCAAGCCAAAAGCACTTCAACCACTATTCTTCTCTCTCTCAAATATTACACAAACAGCTCACAAGCACATAATAACACAGCAAGTCTTACATCCACTCCATGCTGTATTTATGCCTCACTCAACTCGCTGCTGCTACTGCTGCCTCTCTATCTCTCACCACAGGATACAATGACTGGTGTCATTTCACAGTCGCAGTGACATTTATACACATTGCAATATCAAATTGACCTGTATCAAAATCTCATGCTCCAGCGCCTTCCCTCACAGAGATAATAAGTATTGTATCCCAGGCAGAGAGAGACACACACAGAGCAGCTGTTTTTTTTTTCTCTCTCCTCGATAACAGAAATCATTGCGGAGGCCAAGAACCTGCTCCATTACCAATATCTTATCTCTCTCTCTTTCTCACACATACATTCCATCCATCATACAGAAAAAAAGCATTTCTGATTCAACTCTGCACTGTCAAACCTCGAGCAACAACCTTCCCCCATATACACATACACACACACACTATCTTAGTACACATGTATTTGTGGTCGCATGTACCTGAGAGACGCGTTGCGCGCTTCACATCGAACTAGCCCCTGAGCAGCAGCTGACCACCAAATGACGACGACGACAACGACGAGGAAGACGACGACGAGCAGTGGTAGAAGCCCATCCGCACGGTTTCGCAGTGCGACTGCCACTGAGATTCGCTGCCCCCCCCACTACTACTATATACACTAGGCACACTCGTTCGCGCGATTTACATCTATATCTATCCGCGGCTGGTCGGCTGTTACTACTGTGGGTCACTGGGTTGGCGTCTAGGTGGCGCGCGAGCGTGATTTTCACACTATGTGCGTTGTGCATGTGTTTTTCTCTCCCTGCTGCAGCTCTCTCCGCGGTACAGCTTGCGAGGAGCTTTTTCCCCGCAGGCGAGAGTGCAGAGTTTTTAAGTAGGCCAGGTGCGCCCGGCTAATTACGTATATACATACATAATATATACATACGTACGGTCTTTGGGTATACATGTATGTACATGTATATCTTGCACCCGCGTGTGGGTGTTTACGAGCGCGGCTGGTTAAATTCTTGAGACGGATCATTGACGTCTTGGAACCTCCGGGGGGCCGAAGGTTATGCAACGGCCTGTTACATTGTTGCATGTAAGAATAACGTATGCGCGCCTTCTAAATTTTTATGCATAAAATAAGGAACAAGTAGCCGAAGTATTGTATTTTATATACACGCGGTCCTTTGCATACTAAAGCAGCAGCAGCAGATGTGCTCTGCGTCTCATTTCGAGTGGGAGTTTGAAAAGCCGCTGAGCTTGCAAAACTGCAGTGCTGATGAATGGATCGCTGCAAGTGCAGGGTGGGTTGAGGGCGCATGGATGGTTCTGGATATATGGGCGCGCATTAAGCGCGCGGCGGGCTTTTCTTTTTGTTTCGCGAGTGTATGCAGTAGCGCGCACGTGGAATGGAAAGTGGACCCGAGAGAGGTGTATTGTAAGAAAAAATAAGCGATCTGTAATGGAAAAATGCTTTTTCTTTGAAATACGTAATTTATGTTCGTAATTTTTCAAATTATTTTTTAAGATCTTTTTAATCGTTTAGTGTAGGCGCCCCTGGTGAAAATAGTTTTATGATAAAAGTAACGAACCGTTCCAAATCAGGCATACTTTTATACACAAAATCATATGAGTAGTAGTAAATAACTGTTTAATAAATATAAAAAAAAAGAATGTATAAATCTTATTTTCCACGATTATCAATGATTTTTAATGAAAACAATTACTGCAGATTTGGAACACTCCCTTATAATTTTTTCATAAAAATATCTTCATCAGGGGTACTATATCTATATCTTTTGTAAAAGTTGTTTATGTATATGATGCTTGCTGAAAATTAGTACTTTTCTTATATTAGCAAGAGCGTAAAATGGACTTTTGCCACTCCATTTTTACGAGGGTGCAAATTCTACGCTCGAGTTATATACAAACATTATTTTTTGATGTACTAATTAACGTAAGCTGCACATTTTGCGTCTCGCTTTGTTATCGCACGTGGGCGTAAAATAGAATTTTAGGCCTATAGTACAGCAAAATAGTACATATAGTACTTTATTCCCATCTCAACTGTGGCCACTTTTTTATTTGGAAAGTGGGACCGATGGAAATATGGGGAGTGTTTGTAAACATGGGCGGCGGCCGGCAAAAATAGGAAAATATGGCCATATTTCCCTCTTTTGCGGGAAATATCGTCATATTTCCCGCAAACGTTAAATTTGTTGAAAGAGGGAAACAAATCTAACTTTTGTCACGCTTTTCAGGGAAAAAAGTGGCCATATTTGTTGAGATGGGAATAAACTATATTTTATTTCAGCTGTACTGACAGATACATCTTGGAATAGCGGGTTTCAATTGACTGCCTAATTATATTCTGTGTCAAAAAGGGAATTAAATGAGATTAAATATACAATTGACTTCTCAAGAACCCTTATAATTATTTAAACTTTTCATCTACATCAGAAAATCCACTGACTCATAACGTAGAATTACTTCCTCATGGCCATACCGACGAAATCTTTATCATAAAACAAAAAATCCAAGAAACCACGTCTTCACGAAATCTTCAACCTTAGACTTCCTTACATAACATCCTCGTAATCAGTCACTGCGGCGCTCCCTTCCATATAGCATCGCATTACATAAAACTTGCATTATACGCATACATCAGGCGAAGATCGAAGTCGCTATAATCAAGCCGTTTCCTCGATCGCCCACTTACTTACCTATACTCCTCGTTACGCATGCACTGGTGTACTCGTACTATATGTATATATATATATAGACATTCCCGTTTTGGTGTAAGACGGCACCGTGACTTATGCGGACACACATTGCGTATCGATCGATCGTCGTGGAGCCACAGCCGCGCGTTTGTTCAACTCGGCGCCCGGTGCATCCGGCGATTAGTAAGTCATGTGCGGTCTGCGGGAGGGCTGTTGTGAGGCTAATTTTTCGCGATTATTGTGTGTGTATGTGTAACAGTGTAATGCAGGACTTTTGTGGTAAGGATTTCGGGGAAATCTGAAATAAGTATGGAAAAATCTACCATCGTAGAAAATTAACCCCATTTTATATAGCTAACGTGTTAAGAGGGCCAGCGGGGGTTAAACGTGAACCTTGAAAAATCATCAATTAAAATTGAAGGGAATATAATTATATAATTAAAAGCTACTTTCCTATAAAAGTAGACTATATAAATAACTATTTTATGCACCCATACGTACCAAATTTTCCTCCGGATAGCTGGAATGTTCCTGCGAGTTGTATATGTCCAAAATTGCTTTACCACGCGATTCTGAAGAGAGTTTTCAACGGATTGGTTTGAAAAAATTCAGAAATATTCTACAACATATCTGTTATGGAATAAATGGAGCAGATTTTGAAAAAAATAAAAAAAAAAATACAGAAATTGCTGTAGGATCCCACTGGGAACCACATGGTTCCCATATGGGTCCCGTGTAGGCGAGAACCAGATATGCGTGGTACAATTTTTTTACAAACTGTTTTATTAATATATAAGTCATTAATGCGTTCACACATGCTACTGTTTTCACCAAATGTATTTATTATTTTGTACCTTGGGCTCATAGCCCGTTTAATTATTGATTAAATAAATAAATAAAATATTTGATACTACTGAAATTGTAAGTCTGTATAAATATGTAAAACGTCATGTAAAAACCAAAGGCTACACAAAAATGAAAAAAAAAAATATTAAATTAAATTAAATGCAATATATTTTATACACAAAGTATATAAATTAATTTTCAACCCGGGGATAAAGAGGGTCACTCCAGAGCACATGTTTGCTACCCTCGCCTTCGGCTCGGGTGGCAATTTACACGTGCTCTAGACTGGCCAACTTTTTACCTCCCTAGTTGCGTAATATACTATTCTCACAGTGGGTCGAAAGTAGCTCATTCCCGCTGCGCGCAAAAACGGAAATGTTGTATTTTCGGCTGTGTATGTGAGGAAATAGTACATTATGTAACAAGGGACTAAAGTCCGCAGATTATTCCCGCGAGTGAGTTCACTGCCCGAGCGAGCGTAGCAAAGCGGCATTACGACACGTAAACGCAAAAAACTACGGAGCGCACCACCTAGACATCGTCATCGGCTACCCCGAACACCTGGGCCACGTATTCGATGAGATCCAACACCTACAGCCAAGAACCTACGGTGCGCACCATCTAAACTCCGTAATCGGCTACCCCAAAGACCTAGACCACGCATTCGATGTGTTCCAACACTTAGATGCAAAAAACTACGAAGCGCACCGCCTAGACATCGTCATCGGCTATCCCGAACACCTAGACGACGCATGGAATGAATTCCGACACCTAGATGCAAAAAACTACGGAACGCATCACCTAGACTCCGTAATCGGTCACCCTGAACACCTAGACGTCGCATTCGATGAGATCCAACACCTACACCCAAAAACCTACGGTGCGCAGCACCTAGACTCCGTAATCGGCTACCCCGATCACCTAGACCACGCATGGGATGCATTTCGACACCTCGATGCAAAAAACTACGGAGCGCACCACGTAGACTCCGTAATCGGTCACCCTGAACACCTAGACGATGCATCCGATGAGTTCTAATACCTAGAGCTACAAACCTACGGCGCGCACCACCTAGACTTCGTCATCGGCTACCATTTACGAAGCTAATGAGCCATTTATTTGTATCAAGAAATCATTTTTCTTATTATAGCATTCATTGGCCAACCGCAAGGCTTATTCCGTGATGAAATAAGCGGTAATTATTACCAACCGTTGGTTAAACGGTTGGCCAAACCTTTGCGATATGGTGAACGGATTGTGAACGGTTGGTTACCATTTCTACCAGGGAAGTTACTATCGTAATTCTTAAATTGTTGTGTTGTATCTATCAAGCCCGCCCGTGATTGGTCGACGGTGATGTAAGCTTTTCGCTTAACTTAGCTGATTGGTCCAAATAAAACTCACAAAGTTTGGAATTATCAAATATTTAAACTAAAAATATAAGTCATAAATAGTATTAATGACTTAAAATTTAGTTCTGTACAACAAAAAAGTATTAAAATTTTATCTGTAGTTAACAATGAAGGACTGTATGAATACTGTTCTGATTACAGTTAAATTTATACCCTCCAAATTTTTGTATTGTATAGGAATAAACTAAATTAAATAAAATCCAAGTTTCAATAAAAATATTGGAGAAATTTGCGTATGCTAAAAAGTCAAAATAAATTTTAAATTCATAACAGTTCAATAATAATAAAGGAAGAGCGCACGCAGCGCGCCTGAGCTTGGCAGTAGAATAAAAAAATTTTATTAATGAATTTTCTCCGATACGAATTTTAAACTAAAATCAATCCAGCTGCTATATACTACACCACTCTTACACAACAACAATCAAAAACAAAATAAAACACTAACTATAAATTCTCACTCTCGAGGCATCAACCTTCCTAGCGTGCGCGGCGGATCACGCGAGGCGATCGGACTCGACGAGCCTTGGAAAATCGCTCGCTCGTTATATTAGCTCTCTTATCCATGCGGCTGGCGCGCGCTCTTTTGCATACTTATACGCGACCGACTTTTCTTCTTCTTTTTCTCTTCCCTCAGCTCTGCCTTCGTCGGTCGTGCGATATCACGCGCCGGAGCACGTGATGATGCCACTGTTTTTCGTGTCGAGTGCAGAAAGAGAGAGATGAGCTATTGTCGAGGGTGTATTGGAAGTTTCGTTCGGCCGGTGATTTTTTGTGAGAGCTGTGTGTTGATAATTTGACCGTTCGGGATTTAAAAGTTATATAGGGGATTTGACTTTAACGACATTTTTGTTTCTTCACTGTGTGATGATACAGTGGAATTTTCTGTTTGAATAATAAATTGTTGGAGATTTATTAAAATTTATGATACGTGTAGATCATATATACTGTATTTAAAACGCTTATGAAAATTAATGGAGAAATATTAATGTAATCGTGGGTATAATTCACTGTTTGGTAGTACAAAGATGTTTGCGGAAATGATAATTCATATCGAACCTTGACAAATTTGATACTCTTTTTGTATAGTAAGCGCGTTACTCTGAAATGAGATACTAGAGGGAATATGCGGAAAAAACTTATTTTTGCAAGGTCGCTGAAACTATATATCGGTGTACTTATCTATTTCAACTGATACGAAGATATCGTGGTTATTTTTTCAAATAGTTATAAACATTTTTTCTTGATTAGAAAGCTGTTTTTTTATATGTTTGGAAATTGCTAGTTCAAGATAAAGCATTCATTATTTAATTTTTAAACAGTATTTTAGAATTAATAATTAAAAAATATATAGTTATCGATATTTATCTTATATTCAATAGGAAAAATAATCTATGGGTTGAAGAACAATAAACAATAGGTAATATTCTTAAAATCTCAGTTTTATTATTTATTTCGTACTGTAAGATATGTAAAACAAGTACCTTTGATGCCTTATTAAATAATCGTACAAATCATCGAAATAAATCCTAAATATACATCATACGATAATGATATACGAATAATAATAAAATTATAATACATCGGAGTAAGAATATGACTCGAGAAGTTCTCGTGTTTAAAAAAAATCTATACGATTTAAGAAAAAAAAGAAAAGAAATAGACATCCGTTAAATGATGTAAAAAATCATATGCTGTACAGTAAAGTTCATTGATAATACGTTCTCTCCCTTTGCGTTTTACACCATTTTTCTCATCACTTTATAATTACGTATTCCCGAAATTCAATTGAAAAATTTGTCCTGCATCTGTCCTGCATACAGGAGCTATTCGAATGCAAAATCTTATTTCTCATTTTCTCATAACTGCCAGACGCGAGGAAAAAATTCGCTCGACGGATTCTTTCCGCTCCGAGTTGCGATTCCATCACTCGATCGTATTTCGAAGTCATACGTTGAATAAGAGAGAAAAAAGATACATAAACTTTTGCAAAAATAAAATTTGGAAGGATTTCTTTGACGATCGAGATTCGGGACGACAACAACTCGCGGTATCACGATCGCTATCATATTTAGCAAATACAATAGATTAAAAATTACAAATTACAAAACAATTCAGTAATCCGCGCGATACTGATTCGTTTCGTCTACAAAACACCGCCCTCGCACTCCTAAAAAATCAACTAAATAAGTATAAAGGCATATCTCCCTATCAAGTTCATCGTATATATAGATATAAATTAAGTACACAGAAATGCATTCTCCAATTGCGCAGTTGGGCCAATTTCTCCCCGTGGAACACATTAAAATTCGACGATTTTTGTTTTGTTTCTCATACTAAAAAATATATATAGACACAGGATCACTGTCAAAGTGACCAGCAGGATTTTGGTCCTCGCGCCTCGTTCGCGCCACGTATCATCAACATCATAATTCTCTTTCCCGATTTCTCTCTCTCTCTCTTGCGCGCGCATATATTATATAGAATAAAATTTATACAACAAACGGTTGCGGTGCCAATCGCTCGGGCGAAAAATACAATCGTAAAAATATAAGATGTGTGAGCCCGAGACGCTCTCAGCGCCCTCGACTACACTTATCCTTCTCTTATCTCGTCGACATCGATATACATACGAGGAATCAAAGATCAGGACGAAAACGCGCTAGATACTTCCAGACAATTCTCGCGAATTTTCTTAAAATATTGCTCTCTGATTCTTACAGATTATTAGACTCCAGCGCGAGACGTATAATTAAAGCTTTTCTTTCTATCTCTCATTCCTCCTTCATCTGCGTACGTATTACGAGGAATATTCGGTTCGCGATACATTTATATTTTCATCATTGCTTGTTTTTTAAGTACACACATGAGTGCTCATCGTGGAGGATCGATATACATCTCATACATTGATGAATTTGAAGAATGTTTTCTAAGCAAACTTTTCATATCTTATTTAAATCTTTAATCGTTATAAATTATTAATGTCTGAATTAAATATGAGAGGCTAAATTTTTCAAATTCATCAATATGACATTATTTATCAGTTAAATTGATGAGCCTATCATCAGTCCTCTTTCATAAACCAACAATACATTCGCAGTCTCACTCTTTTCATCTTTATATACTTATTTCATTATTAATATTATTATTATTATTATTATGATAATTATTATTATTATTACCAATAAGACGGTTGAATACTTTTTTCAATAATCCATTACATTTGTTGCATTACCGTAAGTGCAAACAGTCTGACGTCGACGTAGACATATACATTTTTATCATGAAAAATGTTTCTCACTTTCTCCTTCTTGCTCTCTTTCCTAATGAGTAAATGGACGAAATTGCTACGAAGACGCTCGATATGAGCCTACAATATAATAAAACAGGTGGCAGTTGCGAAATCGCTTCGAAACGTATTCGAATGTATACAAGAGTTATACAATTGTGATGATTGTTTGTTAGTGTATAAGTATGTGTGACATAAGTTTGATATTATTTTGATTGGTTTACAGGAGCTGAGCGTCGATGGAAGGAATCGTCTTTTTCGAGAGTTCAGTATAACGATTGTCGTGTCTTTAGGACGCGGAAATTACTATTTACTGTGCATGTGGATTCTTATTATATGTATAAATCGGTATTTAGTTGAAGTTTGGGAATTGATCGTAAAAAGATATTTAAAAATGTGTGCGAAGATTAGTACTTAAGATAAAAATCACTGGTCGTTACTTTTTTAATACATAATGTTAAGTGATGCATTTTTGTTAAGTTCATACAGATCAATGGAATAAATTGAAGTTGACAGTACTCCATAATCGATTGCCTGTGATATCTTTTTGATTAAATATAAAAACTTTTTACAAAGAATAAGTAAAAATGTAATAATCTTAAAAAATCAGTCAATATTGTATTGATTGTTTGTTAATTATAGTCACATTAATACTGTTACACGTTACACACGTTTTTCAGTCCCAGCGAATCAAACCAGTATAGATGAGAATGTCAAAATTTAAAATTTCTAAAAAATCACTGGATGGATAACATTGTTTTGATTTTCACAATCTCGATCTAAGTATATCTGCCTTCTACAACAGTATAACATAATCATCTACTATATAAAATCTACATCCAAATGCAGCAAGGAATGTATAAAGTAATAAATACCTAACTCTAAAATGCAAAGGGAAGAAAGGAGATTGCACGACGAATAAATAACGTCTCATCGACCAATACAATAAATTACTTAACATCTCACAAAATTGTCAATTCCCCGGTCGCTCTACAAAGACACTTGCGTATTCTCGAAAAATCCCCCTCCTCAACATCGTGCACCGAAAAAGTGGACGAACATTAGAAAAGTTCATACAATGATTCCCAAGAAAGATCATCTAAAAACCCGAAAGCTCAAAAACCTTCAAAATTATAAAATTCGCTCTTTTACGACAGTGCACGACAATTCCCTCCTCTCGCCCTCGCTCCCGCTTTTCAGTCATCCTCGAACGCGTATAAGGAAAAAAAAATCGACACGACGCGAATTCACATGAGCCTACAGCAACTCTTATCACCCCTGTTGTCGCCAACGATGTCGCTCGTGTTGCCGGTGAACCTCCTGAAATCGTCGCTGCTCATCTCGGTCGCACCGGGTATCGTCGGCACTTGGCCATTTCCGTTCGCCTCTGCCTGCTGCTGCTGTTGAATCTGCGGTGGTTGTCCTGGGGGGCCAGAGACGCTGGTACGGTTCTGGGCACGCTGTTTCTTGAGGTCGGATAGCGACTTGACGAAAACGACGGACACGTGGATGTTGATCTTGCCATTCGCCTCGTCGGCCGTCGTCGCGTAGATTGGCTGCTGCTGCTGGTGCTGTGGCGACGACTGCTGGGATGACTGGTGTAGTGGCAGCTCCTGACCTGTGTCTGCGCGCACGAAGCGCACACAACAAGAGAAGGCGCTCTGCTTAAGTCTCGAGTATACCTCCCCAGAGCTCGATAGGCGCACGCACGCACACCAAGCCAACATCACTGTGTGTCCTCGCAGATTCTACTTTTTTTTCATTTTTTTTTGCTCGGCACTTTTTTTTTGCCCCTTGTTCTCGCCACCTCCATGCAACTACGTGTATGTGTGTGCGTGTATGTGTGTACAGGTGCAATGAGGTAATATAAGGGAGACAGAACGCAAATACTACAAGCTAGAGTGCACTGACGAAAAAGTCGTAAGCAGGCTTTCGTCAGTGTAGCAACAGCAGTCTCGAATATTGTCTAAGGCTAGTGGAGTTCTTCTGTGAAATTATGGAAGAATGATGTTGAATTGAAGAAATGTTCCGCAAATCAGAGAAGAACTCAAATACAATTGAAAATTACGTATGTATGATGAAGGGAAGTTTAAAGTGCTACGTGACAAACAAAAAAAAATAACTAAACATAGAATATAAATATGTATAGGTATATGTATATAAACTCTGTGTATAAAAAAGTTCGACCGCCACCTTCATGCAAAAATTGCAATTTTCAAAAGACTTCTATATAATAGCGGAAGTACTGTGATTGGAGTTTTTTTTCTACGGCATGTTCATCTCAGTTTCATGCATACTATTGAAAATTTATTTGTCTAGCAGAAGTGTACTTCCTAAGTATACACTGCGCTGTGCTTTGGTCTTTTTCTTTTTTAAATCTCGTCTTACATTTATGTGTATATCCTCGAAACTATGTGTTCTGCATTGAAAGATTATTATCAGATCAGAGTACAAGTTTTTATAGAGAGAAGTATAAAATTTTTTCTAGTGCCGTTTTGAATAGCAAAGATGTCCAAAAAGTTTTTCTTTAAAGATACACAGAGATAAAGATGTTAAGAAGGTAATCTTATGCTAGAAATTCGTAAAATTCTCTAATAGTATTGTACTATTTACAGTATCTATAACAATTTTTTGTTATAATTCTAAATTTAATGCATAAACGAAACGAATTATTGTACTTCTATCCTTTGGTACATAACTGTATTCATATAAGTAATGAACTATAAAATTTTATATGAATCTAAACTTATCATTAACTTTAACATTTAATAAAATATATAGTACTATGTAACATATGCACGTGTACGAATGATCAGAAATAATCGTACGAAAAATAAAAATTATTTTAATTTAAAGCTACGCGTTAAATTAAAAAACGTCCACGTTTTATCCATTATAATAATTATTGCTCATGCTTAGGCTGATATGTTTCATGAAATTGACTATCAATTAAAAATTTACGATCTCTCCTGTTCTCTCGACTACGCCATAAGAAGGGTTCTTTTCTTTTCGTAGCGCTTTTTAAAATAGGCTAAGAGCACTGTTTGACAAATTGTGTGCTTGAATTCTTAATTCGAGGAACGCCGAACAGCAGATTTTTTATCGCTGGCTTACAATGATTTCCCTATAGAGTGAAAAAAATACAATCCAAATAATAAGCATTGGTTTTTATCGACTAATTTACAGTTAGAAAAATCGAGAATTGTTTTGATCTTTAAAATTTCAGTCGGTAATCTAAAACTTTAATCCATTTAAAAAATTTAGTTTCTCAATTTTCACACATGTTCTTGATCACTAATATTTTAGAAAGTAATTTAATTACACATTTATATTCATAAAGGTTTCAGTCTGTATTTTTTTCTTAGTAGCAAAGCTTAGGCGTAAGACATTTTTTGAAAACTTTCTTTATAGTCTTGAATCATTCAATTTTTATAAAAATTCAGAAAATGTCTTAGAGCATAGATAGAAGAGATGAACTTTAACCTACTAAAATACATAAAATAAAAGGTGAAATTACATTGATACTGGTGTCTCAAAAGAAGTAAAATTAAATTCGAAACATGCTTGAAAAACCAAGCACTGAACTTGTGACAATGTGCAAAAAGTTATTTTTTCTCTCGATACCTTGACTCCTAAATCGCGACTTAAAGTTTATCTAAACAAACTAAATAACAACACCTGAGAGATATCAGTATAATTATATAAAGAAGTGAAAAAATTACATTTGATATGAGTAATTAGCGTTGCCTGTCATTAACAAGTTTCGAACAATAAGTAACCTAAACCTCGTCATAGTTAGGCACAGTAATAAATTAGAAAACAATGTATGTATAAATATATTAAAATTCTACACTTAGAGAAATAGGAAAGTTACGTAAAAAACTGACCTCGGGCAATTCGTTTATAACACGCGCCGGGGTGAGGTGAAGGTGCCGCACAGAAAAAAACACAGAGACAGCAGGTAAATGATCGGTGATAAAGATGTACAAACATAAAAAATACGTGAAACGTCTTCAGACATAAAAAGTAATATATACGTGTATTTACAAAAATTATTGCCTTTACAAGTTCGACCTTAAAATCATTAACAAAGAAAAAATCTTTCGCCGGTACAAAAAAAAAAAAAAAAAAACGAAACAAATCCCGGGAATCTCCTTCCTTCTTCATAAAAAAAAAACTCCAGAGATTCCCGGCAAAAAATAAAAACGTTCCTCCCTTCCGCTCGAAGTGCGAAAGAGATCGAAACAATAATTAACGAGATAATAATAAATAACACACACTTCTTCACACGAAGCTATTTAGAGGAGCACGACAGCTCTCACCACAACAGTCTACTGTACCACAACCAATGCAAGCGGAAATAGTTCGGATATCTACCTGAGTCTTTGTCAACGTCCTCGTGTAGGAACGAGTCGTTGTCTTTGCCCTCCGGGGCGCGCCTGACAGCCGGCGTCAGAGCCGTCAAGTCTGCGTCGTCGTGTGTGTTATCAGAACCGCCCGTGTTATTCTCTGATGGCGGCAGACCCGTTGTCGGACTCCCGTATGTGTGCTGAGCAAAATTATGAATTATTACATAGAAAACATATTTTTGATGATTAAGATTTGAGTTTGAAATCTCAAGTAACAATACAATACAAAAACTTGAACTTCAATCCCGACCTTAAAAAAAAAATCTTCCTCCAATACCTGTTGAGCCTGAATCCTAAACCTCGCCTCCTCCTGCGCGTCCTTCTTCGTCGTGAGCACTTTATCGCGTATGGAGGTCCTACGTACACTTTGCGTCCTCGTATTGATGCTCTGTGATCGTCTGACTCGTCTATTCTGTGCCTCGCGCAGCCTCTTGCTCTCCTGCTCGGTCTTCAGCTCCATTATACGCTCGCGTATTTCTGGATCTTCGCATATATCAGCGGGCGTTTCATCGTGCTTGTTCTTCGCGTTCAGATCGGCGCCGTTCTGCACCAGCAGCTCCAGGACTTCCAGCTGTGATGAACGAGGTTTACGTGAGATAGTATTTTTTTCATAATTAATTAAAAGGTACAATTACTTTCTTAGACCGTATTTCACGATACTTTAAATGAGAAAAAATAGGATAAACAAAAAAAATATCGATAAATACTTAGTCAAATGCTGGCTCCAAAAACTCGTAATATATTCTTATCTATTTACATAACCGACTACTCTGCAAGTAGCTTTTTTAGATCCTTTATTAAATTTTAAAACCGCTGAATGTTGCAAGACCAGATAAGCAAGAGGAGAGAGTTACGACAATAGGCACTTACGTGTCCCCAGCAGGCGGCCGCGTGAACCGGTTGCCATTTATCGTTATCCTCGACGTCCGTGGACACGTGCTGATCGAGAAGGAACTCAACGACTCTCAGATAGCCATTGGCGGCCGCTATGTGAAGCTGAAACAAAAAACAATTCATTAGTTATATACCAATCCTTGACACGATTAATCCCGAAATTAAAGGACGATAACTCACAGGTGTAGCACCCTGATGATCCTTGTACTCGAGCTCACCGCCCATCGAGGTCACCTTCTGCAAGTCGCGCAGCATTTGTACCTCGGTCGAGGCGCGCGTCTCGTCGATCAATTCCTGCGTCACTCCGCGCCGAGCCATTTCCCCTGCGACAGGAACATTTTAATTAGGTACGACTCCGACTCGACATGTCAGCCCCACTTAGTTTATCACAATTAAAAACAAGGTATACGTCCTTCATCGCCTATTAAAGCGACATACACACGGAACACGCGCTTTTTTACGACGCGATAAATAGAGATAACGATAATTACTAATCGATAACACAATCGAATAAAAAGCCAGATTCTCTACCCTCTATGCAATCGAGCGTCTTCTCGTCCTCGCAGATATCATAGGGCATGTTGCCGTCGGCATTGACAGCCAATAGGTTGGCGCCCTTAGCGATGAGGTAGCGCACCAGGTGTAAATGGCCGCAGGTCGCCGCCGCGTGCAGCGGCGTCCACTTCTCACTGTCCTCCGCGTTCACGTTCGCCCCAAACTCCACCAGTAGCTTCATCATCTCTTCGTTGTCGTCGATGCAGCACTGGTGTAGAGCCGTCAGGCCGTCCTCGTTCGTCGAGTCCGGGTTCACGCCCTTCTTCAGCAGCCGGCGTACTGGAAAGAAATCTTTGTCAAGTAATACAGCTCCACTGAGAGAGATATTGTAGCGTTTATAGTAAGAGAGGAGAGATAATTGTATCGGGTCTATAAAAAGATGCATTTACTACTACACCCTCTGAATAAACAAATGCTGAGAGATAAGAATTTAATGGATATGTGTGAGTCACTACTGATTCACGAGCTATTTTAGCCTCCTGGCATGCCTGAAAGTCTGAATAAACAATTGAGCACCCGCTGAGGTGGAACATTTCTCTACCTTCATCGATGTCGTTCCTGGCTGCAGCCTCCAGTAGCATTACACTGTCATTGAAGAAGATGTGTTTCTTTGTGCTGGTGTGTCTTGTCTGATGTCGAAGCCATTCTTTTTCCCTTTGTCTCCAGACTTTTAGCTGCTGGAGACGCCTGTGTCTCGCTAGGTGCAGCCTCTCCTGTGTGGTAAGTCTTTCGACATGCACCATCTCTGCCACTAGATCCGAGTGCTCCATGCTTAAGTTCTTATGGTTCTTGCAGCTGTATTTACCTATATGTAACAGAATTAAATTCTTAATTTGCGATTCTGTGAATGAATTTATGTTGATTTGTGCAATAACTACGTTTATTTATTTTCCTCATTTCTTTCATTATTTTTGAATAGATAAATCTAATAATTTTCATTATACTTTTGTGTATGTATTATTTATAATTTTCTTTGATTTAATGCTCACTGTATTATATTAAATAATGCATAGATACATGAATAAGAAAGTGTTATTATTATTGAGGATTACAGTTAATCTAGATTAGCTTCTAGCATAACACTCAGGCTTTATTTTTAATGTAAGCATAATATTTATTTGTACAAAAAAATATTTATTATATATCACTGATAATCTGCTGTAAAATACTGAAATATAATCTGGAATTATGTAAGGATTAAAAATTAATGAAATCAACATTCAGAGTCAACTTAAAGCAATCATTCTCAGTTTCTAACAAAGGTTGAATTAAAATTTTTTTAAAAACCTATGAAGGTGCCAATATAATGTAAAAAAAATTATTTAACAATACCTTTTTGCCTGCACCATAGAGATTTCATCTTGGTGTATCTCAAAACTTTTTGCAAGAACCAGGAAACCATACTCAGAAAAACAGAGGGGAGAAAGCGAAGCAATTGCTTTGGCCTATGCCCAACATCGACATGATAAAGAGAAGGATAAAATGTTGCTGCTCCCCTCCAGACTTTATCTGCTGCTAGGCACTTTGGTAAGCCTTGTGACAATATTTGCACAAGTGTGCTGATGAAAAAAAAGCCCCTGCGCGTAATAAGGCACCGCTGACTCAAAAGTATGTCTAAGAGGGCCACAAAAACAGGGCCACTGATTTCTAATGGAAATTCAAAACCTAATATTAGATCACTGAATAATCAAATTAATATCCTAATAAGTTTATCATATGAAAAATTATTAAAAAGATATTTATTGTGCTTTGCATTTCAGTAAACAAGAAAGAGAAACAGTTGATACTTTTAAATGAATAATTAAAATGTTGAAAAGAATGAATGACGCCTTTCAGACAACACATGGTAGGAAAACAGAATTCCAGTCTCTGACAGAGTTGACATTAGAGGCAAATTTAAATATAGCTTTGTCGGCATATTCTTGTAAACACAGGTACTTTGATACATATGGTTTCAATTATTCCATGAAGTTCCACGTTTTAATAAATCAACAAGAATTGTGTCAATGATTAGAATGAAGAGATCAGCTTGACAGATTCAAATTTGTTTTTTTTTTTTAGTAAATATTTGAGGATTGAAAATATTTAAAAATGCTGAATTTTACTTAATTGGAGCATTTTCTTTGTAAATATATATTGCAATTGTATCTATTGCAATAATGTATTAGAGTACTTTAAAAATTCTTTGAAAGATTTAGTTCATGCACATTATGAAAGTAGTATGCAAAGTTTTCTTATCAGATGAAGCAATAAAGAAGTTTCTCTAAACCTTTGTTGCTTATCAAATCAATAAATCATCAATGAATGCATTCTTGCCCCGAGCAGAACTAGTAAGCAATGCGTACTTCATTGCACGATAAAAGCAATTATGAAAAAGATAGGTATCATTGTCTTATACATTAATTAAAAAGAAAACAAAAATATTCAATAAAATAAGCAGTAATAAAATTAAACTGGATTTGAATACATTATTTCAATTTAACCTACTTCTTCCTGAAGCATATCCTAATAAAGTAAAGCCTTGACACATTGTTTTGAACATGTAACGGACAGACATCATGTTTTAAATTATTCATAACTTGCAATGATGCTATTTGTATTAATTTTAAAAGCATAGCCATAAGTAACTGTAAGTAACTGTATAAATATTATAAAACATATATGAAACTACAAATGTATTAATATTAGAAAGAATTGATTTTTAATAATATTTAATGGGTCTGAAGTTTGCATCGTTGGAACGCAACGAAATAATTTTTTAAGATTGATTAAAGTTATTAAACAATCGAAATTTTATCTAAACCTTTGTTTTAAAGTTAATGTATACTATGAAACATTAAATCTACACGCAAAATTAATATTATTTAATATAAACGTGAAGCAAAATGAATTATTTTTTTTATTTCGTTGGACTCCAACATTGCAAACTTCAGACCCATAAATTTTATTAATATCAATATATAAAAAAACAATTTGTTAATGGCTTTTTATACATTTTTAATTTAAACTTAAATTTAAAAATTAAAAATATTACAAGGGAAATTGTTGAAAATAGAAACAAATTTTTTAAAAAGTAGTAAAATATCTTGTTATATTTGAAAATGGAAATAGCTCTTGCATAAAAGCAGTTATCAGTACTATGAACTTTTGCATGTAATATAATTGAAAAGTACTTAAGTGAAATATAAAATATGAAAATGTAAATAATATTTATATAGTAAAAATATAATTTAATGCCTTTTTCACTTCAATACTATGCTATTAATAAAGATTTATTCATAGATTTAATTTAAATAGAAAATTTGTTACCAAGTCATGTGAAAGATATGACATTGATGTTGAAAAAAATGCTTTAAAACTTTCTACACTCAAAAATTTAAATGAAATATATTGGGAGAAAGTGAATTTTAGTATTTCATATACATTAAAAATCACCAAAAACGAATTATAAATTTAATTTAGAACACTTTCCTTAAAAAAAAAAAATTATAATTAATCAATCCTCTCAATTTTTAATAAAACTTTTTTTTTTGAGATAAGCAATCTACTTTCAAAAAAGTATTTAATGCTCAAAACTTCTTCCTGTTTATGAACATAAGGATTTTTTTGAAGATACCACTAAAAAAAAGTGCTGATCCTATCTCAGGCTCTATTTTTCCAAATACTACCAAAGGAAATATTTCACTAGAATTCCTATCCCTGCAAAAAAAAAAATACTATCATTGCACCTCATGTCTAATCTTACACCATCTATATATGCAATAATAGAAGTGCACTGGTAGCACACGCACGTAGCTGCATTATCTCAGTTCCACGTAAGTGCATCAGCTTTTTTCATTGCCACCAACTCCTCCTACACCTTCCAACACCTCCACTATCCTATCCTACCACACACCCACACCACCCTGTACTCCAAAGAAAAAAATAACATAGCATCTCATGCTCCAGGTCAACGTGAACCAGACGTTGCTCCAGGGTAACGACCTCTCTCTCTCTCTCTCTCTCACACACACACTTGCATTCCATACTCGACCCACACGTACACACATACGCGTACACACAACACACACACGTACGCGTGTATCTATTCACCTGGGAAGAACGGCTCCGCACAGGAGCATCAGCGCTGCAGCAGCACCATCAGCGCGCGTCGTCCTCCTCCTCGTCGTGCGCCTCGACATTCCTCACCTCTCACTCCGCGGCCTCTCCGAAAGGTTATAACACGCGCGCACCAGCTCCCCGCGCTGCGCTGGCGAACGAACGCACGCACCACACACTGCTGCACTCACCACGGTTCTCTCTCTACTCTACTCTACCTATCTCGCGCAGGTGCGCGACTCCGACTCGTGCCTGCCGCGCGCGAGACACACACGACGCGCGCGCGCTCTCACTCCGCCGCCATTTTTAAACTACCTGTTAGGCGCAGCGCAGCAGCAGCAGGCAGCAGCCGTTGGCGAACGAGTGAGATCCGGTATTGTACGCATGCACGTTTCCCGCTGTGCCGCCGCCGCGCCTACCCCTTCACTCGCGCGTATATAGGCACACACCACTTTTTTGTCTGATGAAAGGTGAGAGAGAGGCTGCGATATAGCTGAACTGAATATAATACGTGCGGAGTCTGTGTTTTGCTCGCTCCCTTCGTGAGGAGAGGAGAGGTGAGGTGAGAGTGCAGGAGAGGTTAGGAACGCGAGCGAGCGCCGCCGCCGACGTGTATGTATGATATATGTATATATATGCATGTTTTTTGCTCGGTTTGTTTATCACTCCGAGAGAGAGAGAGAGAGAGCTGCAGGTAGTAGGATACTTCCGGTTCAGTTGACCTTTTATAGAGAGTAGTAGTATCTGTTTCGCGTGTAGTAGGTATTATGATGATGATGATTGTTGGCGAGGTTCTGAGTATATTGATATGTATGTGTATCGCGGTAGTTGAGCGCTATTTCCTCGCTGCGGTGTATTTTTTATTTACATAAGTAGTACCTAAGATAAGAACCAGAGGCTGTTCTTTCAGTTTGTACATTGTTAGAAGATTTTACTTTGTCGAGTACATTATTTAGGTATAAGTACGAAAATTTAGTGCTTAATTGAGATTGTTTGATAAGAATTTTTAGATAAAAAAAAACATTTTTTACGTAGATTGACGATTGAATAATAAAAATGTTGTCTATTACGCTATAAATAAATATTTTTCGATAATTATACATAAGAAGACTGGCGATACAAATTATTTATTTAAAAATTTTGTATAAATAAATTACGAATAAGAACTATATTTTAATTTTGCCTTCGAACATCACCTGCAAAAAGTAAAACAATCCTCTTCAAGTGCGCTAAACCATTAAACCTCATTGATATCATCGCCCATCGTCATCATCATCCCGTCATGCACACAAAGTAACGTTAACCATGCATCCTCTCTCTCTCTCTCTCTCTCTCTCTCTATAGCTATATGTATACATTTCACCGTACGTCCGAAGCAGTGCACGACGACTACCGTTCCTCGCGTATACACCACTACCGTAAAAACGGCGCTGGCATTTTCCTCAAATAATTAGGATAACTATACTTATACACACACATACACATGCCTTTACGCTCGTTCCCACAAGTGGCATTCCACTGTGTGCGTGCGAGCGATGCGAAAAAATTTTTCTCTCTTCACGGAGAGAAGTAGGGGGTATTATAGTATTGTCTACTTCTTGCGCGTATATATATATGTATGTACTTATAGTGTTTTTATGAATGGGCATTTTTAAAAGCGCGTGCATTTTTATGTCTGGAATTCCGTGAGGGATTGGTTACTGGAGGTATATAATTAATGGGGTTTTGTTAATTGTAATGTACGCTGCGCGGTCGGAGTGAAGTGCGTGTATATGTATATACGTATAGACGCGCGGGAACAAAAAATTGACGCGGTTGAACAAATATTTGGCTAAATATGCGTTTATCTTGAATTAAGTGAACCGCTCATTTGCATTCGCGTTGTTTTAATGAAACGGGTGTATTTTCAAATCAAATAAATTCTCGGTTTCTTTTTAATTATTCGAGCTAACAGTTATTCAAATCCAGGCTAAGTTTTTTCTTTAGTTCGTTAACCGTAACTTTAAACATTTTTTTAATTATATGCAGGAAGTCTCAAGTCTGTTAAGACGTGATTACACTTATAAACATAATTTATCTCCATCCATTAACAAAACAAGCATAATATACAAACCGCCACTGCACTAAAATTTCATATTCCATTAGAACATTTCAAACGTACAAGCCAGCTCCATTTTCATATTAAATTACAATCTCTCTCCAAGACTTCCCCCTAGAATCCACACATTCCCGCCCACGCGCGCGCACCACATACACGGCTTATATACAATTTTTATCATGAAAGCTCATCGAGTCACTTCACTTTTCGCAGAAAATATGTCCACGCGGCGGGAAAAGCGTCTTGACGTAGAGGGTCGCCCCCATACACTAATTTATCCCGGAGATAAGGGCACACTAGCTTATATATCCGGGGACGAAATGTACTTTGCGCCGCTCGAGTTACAAATACGCTTTTTTCTTCTTTTACTATTGTATGGAAACGCGAAACTACGGATAGGGGCGTTATCTACAATTTCCGTACAAATAAGAACGCGTATAATACATTATATTATAGTACAATCTTTGATGTACTAATTTTTTCGTTCGTCCTTGACTTTTGCAGCTGAAGAATCATGAATACCAAGGGCTTCAACATCCAGCTGTCGCTGCTGGCCGGCCTCTTCGCCTCGACCGGCAGCGTCTTCGCGAAGTTCGCCGGCTTCTACGAGTTCTCCGATCCCGTAAGTATGCGCATCGGTTAATTTATATCTTCGCGTACAATTCTACATATAGGAGCGACGTATTATCTGCGCGATCGCGTAGAAGTATGGCTATAATCGCGCGCGGGAAGAAAAATGGAACGAGGAAATGATTTTACAGCGCAGCCTTGATATAGGATATATATCGTGCGCTGTAGTAAAAAAAAATTGCGCGCGCGCGGTGCAGTGCAGCGCGACAAAACATTGCGATGCCGGTGTGATGTAACAGCGCTGCGCAGGATTCTATGTTTAGCCGCTTTTTTTTTTTTTCGTCGATTTGGTTTATTATTGTGGGTGGCTGGTTTATTGCCGGTTCAATGGCATTGCCGGGTTTGATAATATACGTGGATGAGGTTGATAATTGTATTTTAGTAGTGCAAAGCGGAGTGTTATTAGGGTGTCGGTGAAGGTGTTTTAGAAAAAAAAAATATTGCACTTTTTTACACAACTCTTATTCAGCAAGCACGAAAATCACCTACAAATATTACATAAACTTTTTTCCCCTTTCCTCTCGCAAATTTACGAAAATACTATCACGCCAACCAACGGCATTTTTCCAATAAAAGGCGACATCCCCGCGCCTATAAATAACCACGTTACTCAACCTCCTTATTCTTTTACAGCCACCCAAACAGCGAGAGAGAAAAGAAAAACAGAAGCCACGGTAGCTAAATAAATTCGTTTCTTCTCGTTCTCTTTCTCGCGCGCGCGCGCGCGAGCTGATAAGCCGCATCACGAGGTCCACGATGACGAAAACGCGCACGCGCGCTTATCCTTCCCCCGCGACGCGTCGCTCTCAGGTGCTTTTATTATACGCGGGCTCAAGGTTTTTTTTTCTCCATCATGATGAGAGACGACGACGTGGTGATGTAACGAAGAGATGAGCGAGAAAAAAAAAATGAGTGGCTGTTGTTCTGCGAATTTTAATTCCGCGTAGTTTTTGCTACGAGGAGCGTATGATTTGGGTATGGAAGGAATAGTTTTGAGCTGACTTTTCCGTTTTTTTTCGGACGGGAATTTGAATTACAAATCGTGAGTTGTAAATTATTCGGTGATAATCTTAATCATATTAAATGTAGCTTTTGCAGTTAAAGCTTTGTGTTAGACGCATGCGGTGGGTTATTGTAAGCGTGCAACGAAAAACCAAAAGATCATTATAAACGTACCAATAATGCTATCGATGTCCTTCCGCCAAGTCATTAGTATTCTTATGGCTTATTCACTTGCGATTGAGATATTATACCGTCGTTACTCGTGTCCCCCAGCCGGTAATTGAAAAGCCACGCGGACTAAAAATCAGCACGATTATATGTTTACACGTTAAAAATTAGTTACGACAATGTGTATTTCGGGTGGCGTGATATCAAAGTGCTGTATAATATAGCGATGGGCTATTTATAGCGCGTTAAATCACTGTGTGCATAATTTCGTATAGCTGATGAAACTGATCCCGCGACATTGTTCATTATAATACCCGTAATTTGCATACATTCGCATCCAAGGTGTATAAGAATTGAAAAAACTTTGTTGATACGCGAGTGCCTCGGAATTTTGGTCATATTTATTTTTAAAAATCAGGATTTTAAAATCCAACTGTTTTTAACGTTACATCAAGACTACACACGAATTTTAATTCCGATTGCATTAGAGAGGCTCAGTTCTACGGTTATACACTTTGATTCACCATTCAGCACCGACTTTGCCATTAAAAAAGAACCCCACCATACTTACATACACAGCTCGCACACACAGTTACACCACTTTATCTTCAGTTCACCTATATACTCTCACACTAATCCCAAAAAACTTCACACACCGCACCTTCAAACTACTTCTTCTTCTTCTCTGCAGGTGGGCACACTGGCGAAGCTCGGGCTGCTGCTGGCTATGGTGACGGCGAACACGATTGGCTGCACGCTCTACGTGCGCGCCCTCGCGGGCTCGGGCTCCTCGCTGCCGGCCACCGTAGCCACCTCCACCGTCAACTACCTCTGCTCGGTGAGTATTAGATGCTGTACACATTACATATACACGCACCTGCCGAGAAGCTTCTTATCGCGGCTGCGCGCGCGCTCGTGAACGCGACGATAAGAGCGTCTTTGTGTGTGTCTAGGCGGGGGAGACGCTGGTACGTATAGTGATTTATCGCGGTCGAGTGACTTTTACGGGGTATATTTCTGGGGGTATCGATTGGATGGGAGAATGGGTTTCGTGGATGAGAGAGATGATAGGCGGGGGAGAGTGGAGGGAAGGTTTGGTGCTTGGATGGATGAAGAGACGGGTTTTAAATTTTGATAAGCGGTTTTGAACTTTGGATAATTTACATATTTGTAGGAGGAATGCCAGATGTTTTGATTTTGAATATTTATAAATTAAGCCGCATTGAATGCGTGTATTAAAAGGTTACATCGCCTGCTTGTCAGCTTCACGATTAAATGCTAAACCTGTCTCGTATAATACCACTTAACGTTGTGTGTTTAGTTACATCTTCTTGAGTGTAGTTTTACGAAAACATAGTTATGAGTTTTTTTAGTCGAACTTTTTACATAGTTGTATTATACAAAAGAAACATAACTCAGTTAAAAATCTTCCTATATAATATTTTAATTCGAAAAGTTTGCTTTTATTTTACATGAAGCACCTAATCCCTTCTTAAAAAAGTGATGAGCAGCTAAAGGCTTCATTTTGATTAGTCCATATAGAAAATAGGCGTCAAGATTTGCTTTATGAATTGTTTGAGATTTAAAGGTTTGAATTTTTTAAAGTGGAATTGATTTTTAGATTTAAAAAATATAACTAAATCAAGATAGCATCAAAATATTTATTTTAAAATTAGAAAAACAAGCTGATTGGTCCAAACAAAACCAAAAAGTTTGGAATTATGAAATATTTGAACTAAAAATATAAGTCGTAAATAGTATTAACAAATTAAATTTGGTTTTGTATAACAAAAAAGTATTAAAATTTTATCTGTAGTTAACAATGAAGGACTATGAATAAGGTTCTGATTAGAGTTAAATTTCTAACCTCCAAATTTTGGTATTGTATAGAAATAAACTAAAACAAATACACTCCAAGTTTCAATAAAAAATATTGGATAACTTAGCAGATGTTAAAAAGTAAACTAAATTTTAAAATCGCAAGGTAAAGAAAGTGCGCGCGCAGCGCGCCTGAACTTGCTAGTGTATTAAAATAGATAATGTTATTCTGTTAAATATGATAATTTAAAAAGTTAAATAACGTTTATATAAATAACCTTTTTATAGTAGCCCATACGCTTTATATTACCTCATACATGCAACAATAACACTGCGAATCACCTACTCTCCACAAATAATAACTACAACGACGTCGAATCCTCCAAAACGTAAAAGAACGTAAAAAAAGATCCTCGTACCACACACGTCTACAAAAACATTGATGTCAACAAAGCATCTCGTATTAGATTCTTCAAGGCCCTTTATATCGTGCTTGTTTCGTAAAAGCCTCCTTGCCGGCTCTCCGCCGTATATGTACACACACACACACATGACGCGGCTACACCTTTCCTATTATTACAGACCCGCTCTATACATGTATATATATACACTGGTCGTAAGGTGTATACGGGGCTTCATTTACTTGGCCTTAATTTGATTAAGACGAGGAGGCGGAAGGAACATCGCGCCGGGCTTTTTGGTTTATTAAAGGAAACTCGCCTCTTTGTATTATTTGAGAGATAGCCGATACCGGTGCTGTATCAGTACATTTGGTAAATGAGGAAAAATCGTCTCTGCCGTGGGTGTTTATTATTGACGGAGTCGGTGTACTAAGAATAGAGATAATTAGAGTTTCATTGGCCGTTTGCTTGGAAGTGTGGTAAATTGAAAGCTTTTAATTATATTTTTGCTTATACTTTTGTATGTAAAAGCGTTTTACTCTTACCGCAGTATTTAAATACTAATTTTATTCATAAGGAAGTAATTTGGTTTTCATTAACTGGGCTTTTAAAATTTGCAAACTGTGAAAAGAAGTTTATCCTCTTTAATTTCGCCGAAAGACTATAAAAATGTATAATAAAATTTTCATTTTCACTTGCAAAGGTTCAGCAAAATTTTTATGTGTATTACGCAAATACTGACAACTATAAACATAATTATTTTTATATCAGTTAAAACAAACACGTCGTTGAGAGAGAGAAAAAGTTATTTCTCTTTTGTTGACAGACACAGTCAGAACGAATAATATTTAAAAAAATACACTCCAAAAACATATTTTTTGACCCTTTTCCGTAAAAAATACAAGAATTTTTCAAAATTTAAACTGTCACATCCCACCCCCTCCATATCCCTACAAAAAAAAACAACAACCACTCTTACCTTAAAAGGTTATGTCAACTCCGATACCTTTTACCCTTTCCACCCTCTCGTTATCCCGACAAAAACTTATATATACGAACCCGCGATTACAACGACGCGCATTCCTCCGATCCCCCGTAGTGCAATTATTTCGCACGCAATCAGCGTCGGCCCGGGCAATTGAGTTAGCGCTGGCGTAGTACGTGAAGCGCATTACGCGAAACTTGCATAAACTCGCGTGCGTGCTCGCGCGCAATTTGCGTCTCGCGCGCGAAGTGTGGACGTGAAGTAGGGAAGAATCGCTCCCTGCACGTCGGCAGATTCTTTTTAATGCGCGCGGGTAATAACTTTTCCTCGGGGATTTTTAAAACTTTTTTTTAATTCGTGCGTTTCAGGGTATCGTTTACGCTTCTATAATTACGGTATTAATCGGTCAAAGAGAGATTAAATGCGAAATTTAACTTCGTTACGAGCGTTGTAACGCGCAAGTGAAATTTTAATTATTCCTGGATATATCGCGGGACTTCCTCTTATCACTTTTCACGCTCGGCTTACGCGCAAACTCAATTTCGACGCCAAATATTTACCACCGGCCACTGGACGCGCGATAATAATTAATATTACAAGAGATAAATGATATAATTTTTTCGTCAAGTTTATAATTTATTATCATCTCGTGTCGTCGTTCTTCAAAAACGTTTTTCTATACGTAATACACACGGTTACCTCACACTCGTCACTGACCTCACGGTCGAGGAATGCTGCATTGACAAATCAATCAGCCACCTATATAAAACAAGTTCTGCATAATCGTGTAATATATCCGCTCGAGCACCGCGAAAAACGACAACGACCCATTGTTACAGAAGCTCGTGCGCGTGGTACGGATGTTTAAAATATGTTGCTCTTAAATGAACTAATGGCGCAGTGAAAGCTGGGCGGTCGCCGCCTTTACGGCGCTACGCGCGTTACGTGAAGTGTTTGTATACGATTCGAAGTGTCCCTTGTATGGGGGGTCCCCGTCGACGTGTAAAATTCGAGGTACGGCGTCGTTTACTGTAAGTATACGGCGCGGTTTTGTATAGGGGTGGATGTGTGTGTTTCTATAAGAAAAATTGCGGTGTATAAGTGTTGTTACTTAGGGAAATGGTTTGAGTAGAGAATTTCAAATTGATCTTAGTTATAATGGTATGATGGATTCTTAGAAAAGCATGATTAAGGCAAGACGAAAATCCTTTTCTCAAAATCTTGTTGTAGTAAAACGTTAATCGTTTTAAATCTAGCGTATTATTCTTGAGGAAAAAAATTAATTTTTTGTTTCAAGATTATACTTTTCTTGTGCCAAAATCTTATTTTTTAACGTCACAAATAGGTTCCTTTTTAGACAAAATGATGTCCTCTTGCTAAATGAGGATTTTTCTCTTGAGAATAGACCATGTTCATAAAGTTTTACTACAAAATGATTTTCCTTTTGTCACAAGAGGAAATGAGAGTAATCACTACAAATAATTAATCATATAATTAATTACAATACAATTAAATATTAGTTATACTTATAGAAAGTATAAATACAATATTTAATGATTAAAAGAAGAATTATCTCTTCAAGTTAAGTAACTGTCGAGATATGAATTTTTAAAAATCAGTTGATTCTTCTGAAATATATAAAGCCTTTTTTGATACTCCCCGGCAGAAGGTCAGAAGCTTAGTTAGTCGTGTGCGTTAAGTTACCGGCTTCCCAATCCAAAGGTCAAGGGTTCGATTCCCAACCACTGCACTTCTAGAACTATCCTCGAAAACATTTTTTCTTCGGTTTTTTCTCAAAGTTAACCAATCTTGATTAATTATTAAAATAAAATAAGTAAAATAAAATAGATAAAAAATATAAATAATAAAATAAAATACATAAAAAATATAAATAATAACATAAAAGTTAAAATTAATAAAAGTAAAATTTTTTTTTTTATTTCAATGGAAAATCCGTTTAAACTTTTTTCTCGGGGGACAAGAGGTTTCTTCTTCACACAAAACGATTTTGGTTAGAGAGGATTTTCCTATCGGTCAACTAGACCTTCTATTTCCTTGAAGAGGAATCCTCTTCATACAAGAATAACTTGCTAGAAACGGATTTCCTCTTGTGGCAAAAGGAATTAATTTTAGTAACCAACCCAAGATTATTTTCCTCTTGGATCAAAAGGATTCCGTTTGCTTCCAATGAACTTTTCTCTGAGTGTAGAAATGTTCTTTCAATTGTTGTAGATATTCAAGGATAATTGATCTTGCGATATTTTTTCAGATAGTGATTCCAATCTTCGGCATCTTTTCTTTTTCTGTATCGTCAATGATTATTTAGTTACACACGCAGAGAAAAGCCCATTGGTAGCAAATGGAATCCTTTTGATCCAAGAGGAAAATAATCTTGTTTTAGTTGCCAAAATTAATTCCTCTTGCCACAAGACGAAAATCCTTTTTTGGCAAATTATTATGGTTAAAAGAGGATTCCTCTTCAAGGAAATAGAAGGTCTAGTTGACCGATAGGAAAATCCTCTCTAACCAAAATCGTTTTGTGTGAAAAAGAAACCTCTTGTTCCCCGATAAAAAAGTTTACGTATTTCCATTGAAATAAAAAAAAAATTTTACTTCTATTAATTTTATTTATTTTAACTTTTATGTTATTATTTATATTTTTTATGTATTTTATTTTATTATTTATATTTTTTATATATTTTATTTTTATTTATTTTATTTTAATAATTAATTAATATTGGTTAAGTTTGTGAAAAAAACCGAAGAAAAAATGTTTTCGAAGATAGTTCTGGAAGTTGTAGTGACTGGGAATTGAACCCCCGACCTTTGGATTAGAAAGCCGGTACCTTAACCACACGACTAAGCTTCTGACGGGGAGTATCAAAATAGTACATTTCGAGACAAAAATTCATATCTTGACAGTTACTTAACTTGAAGAGATAATTCTTCTTTTATTCATTAAATATTGTATTCATACTTTCCATAAGTATGACTAATATTTAATTGTATTGTAATTAATTATATGATTATATATTTGTAGTGATTACTCTCATTTCCTCTTGTGACAAAAGGAAAATCATTTTGTATAGTAAAAACTTTATGAACATGGCCCATTCTCAAGAGAAAAATCCTCATTTAGCAAGAGGATATTTTTTTGTCTAAAAAGGAACGTATTTGTGACAATAAAAAATAAGATTTGGGCACAAGAAAAGTATAATCTTGAAACAAAAAATTAATTTTTTTCCTCAAGAATAATACGCTAGATTTAAAACGATAATCGTTTTACTACAACAGGATTTTGAGAAAAGGATTTTCCTCTTGCCACTGACAGATCATTTCTCTGCGTGCATATAGTCAGCAAGCGCCAAGCCCATTAATCAACCGGCGAGATAGCTTCTCGCTTTCTGGACCTAATCTCACTGCAAACATCCACACGACTGCCAGAAGTTTAACCTCGCATTCTTATACAATCTCCAACGTTACCAACCAATCACACACGCATATCAATCCCCGTCTCACCCGAATATTTACCAAAAAAAGTCACTGCCAACCTCTCGTAGATAAAAAGAACCGTAAACCACGTCGCAGTCGCGTATATTCGGTGCGTCGTCACCGGCGGTTGTCGTCGTTTGTTACTTATTCGCGACGTGTACGTATATAATTCTTCTGGCAAATGTCGCGCGCGCGAGTGAGAAAGAAAAAAGAAGCCTAAAAATAGGAGAATCAGTCGTCCATAAACGTGATTAGGTCCTTGTGGCGGCGCGCCGGATTGGACCGTAAATCTTCGGCTTCGAGTAAGAAAAAAAAAGGAAGCGTGAAGGAGGGACGGAGAAGGGGTTTATTGATGGCCGCGGAAGAGACTTTGTTTTAATAAATGTGATGGTAAGAGATATTTGAGCAAATATGGCTATTTTTACATAGTATAAGTTCGTGTATAGGATAAAGAAAAATGAAAAGGCGAACGCGAGTATACATTAATATTTTCTTGAACGCTTCACCGAATCTCTAAGTCACGGGATCTCATCGAACCCAAAGCAACCAAAACAATCCTAATTATAAAACCCTTCTTCTTCTCCTTCTCTATAAGCGCAAAGAAACTTCCTTGTCGTCCCAGTTTCCGCGCGAGGAGAGGCCAGCTGGCGAGCGCGCGTATATACAAGCAGCGTGCGCATGCATTCTGTAATGCGATGCCGCGCCGACTACCTATCCTTTCGTAGGATTTTTTTGGTTCGTCTCTCTCTCTCTCTCTTTCTCTCTCTCTTTTTACAGCGAGGAGACGCGAGAGAGATTTATTAGATATCGTAAAAGGAAAATTACGTTAATAAAGCCGGTGGTTTACGGCCCTGCGGCAGTTTTTGTTGCAATATTTTTGAATTCGCGAGAAGGAGTTGGCGAAGAATAAAAGTAAAAGATTATTATGGCTGTATTTTGTTTTTATTGTTGGGATTTTGGAGGTCGTATATCTTTCGTTCAATTTCTTATGATTTACACGTTATCTTTTATAGAGGCATTATGTAATTTTATGTTTAGCGTAATAAAATTGTCTTTGAATTTTATATCTTATATTTATGTTGCTGTATAAAAAATACTTCATAAGTTTAATTTACTTTTGCTTTAATCTATGCAAATAAATAAGTTTATTTTTAATTTTAAAACAATATATAATAACCTCGCGCGTTATAATCGCCAATTTATTTTGTTGCACTAAAAACAAAAGTTCTAAATAGTTATCGATCCGGAATAAAAAAAAAAAATTAATTTATTATTATTAATAAATGCATTATTAATAATCATTATTAATTATTATCTATTATTATTATTATTATTATTTTTTTTTTAATTCATAATTTTATTTTCAATCCGTCATACACTTAGGCTAAAATATAATCGATATAATAGGACATATCTTCCGGTTCTGAAAATAAAATCGTTAATTTACAGTATTTTTAATTTCTAACTATCTTTACATTCAATCCGTTTCATCATAAAAAAAAAAAAAATATCTCCCTACGCCAATCATCCCTCGGCACTTAACAACACAGTCCCTCCCCCTCTCTTCCTCTCCCAACATCTCAATCACCCCGTTCGTTTACCCAAGCCCCACTCAGCACAGCTTCTTTTCTCCCGATAACACCCATGAAAGCAATACCTACCCGCGCCCACGCGCTCACCTATCTTATACCTCGCTAAGTAAACGCGTCTCTCTCTCTCTCTCTCTCTCTCTCCATCGCCGCGGGGCCGGCAATATCGTTAACCCATTTCTGAGTGTGCCGCGTGTCCCGAAGGAAGACGCTATATCGATCTCGGACGCGAAATTGTTGAGGCTCCTGGCGACTACTCTCCCAAGTATTTGCGAGAGAGTATGTATGAAGGCTCGCGTGCGTGCGTGGTTTTAGGTAAATTGCCGTATGGCTTTCATTAAAGCTTTTGAAAAACTGTTCCGCGCTGCGGGTGACAATAAAATGTATTGTGGAGCGCGCGCGGGTATTTACATTTAAATGGAAGTGAGAAGTGGAGGGAGGGACAATACTTTTTGCTACCCGTATATTACAAGAGTAAAATGAGATTTCGCCGCTTGTATTTTATTCCCGGCGTATTTATAAGTCAAGAAGTCGTTAGAAGAATATAAAGTAGACGGACTTATTTTTTATGTTACTTGTGCGCCTTGCGGATTTATTATAACCAATCTTCGTATATATTTGTTTTCTTGTCTCTCTTCCGTTTCGCTTTTATTTTTCGCGGACAAAGCGCGATATTGAAGATTTTTCCATATTCCGGGGAAATGAGGGATAAAATATATATTTAATTATAATACGAGAGGCAGTATATAGAAAAGATAAACACTCGTTGTTTCATGTTCATCCTCTTTTCGACGTGTCGTTAACTTTGCGATAAACGTTTCAGGCGAGCGCGCGCGGAGAAAAAAGGTAACGCGAAAAACTTCCCATTTCCCTTCCTTATATTTCCTCCTCCTCATATTTGCCCAGAGTAAAGCAAACTCTTACTCCGTTTATCCTCGACTCACACGCATACACGCATACACCGAGCGTAAAAACCTTTACATCCCATCATTTTACATTACATTTATTTTTCTAAGAAGGTGATACTCTAGTAATGCTAATACTATACGTTTTACAATAGTGTATTGATTGATAGATATAGGTTGTACTAAGGCGATTTCTTTTACTAATCTGACTTCTCTTTATATATAGTTTCGCAAAAATTACGATGCTACTTCGCAAAGCTATCCAGAAGTGCCAATACACCTTATAGGTGATTTTACTATCAGCGTCGTAAATTTTCTTATATTATCTGCAACATTTTTCTAAGCTTCAATTTTCTTATAGGAATATTTTACGATGAATATTGATTATGATACATACTGCTAGGATTTGATTTTATGATTACATGCTCATGGAGGAAGCTCTGTGCTGGCGAAGTTTCGAGTTCTAGAAAGAATTTTTCGAAAAAACAATCGAGTCAATTTTTCAAAAAAGTCGGCACGGATCCGGGTTAGTGGGTGTAAGTGTATAACGCTGTAAATTTGGCAGTATCTATTCGATTTTCTTTGGCCAAGGCTCAAAGGTTTTCTTTTTTATGTAAGATGTTTGTGAAGTAACAATGTTGCACGGGTTACTTTTTTTTATATCGATTTTTCAGTTACTACAAAACGAATTTTCATTTTTTATATGATTTTATTTGCTGTATGAAATTCTCTACAATTGTCGTTGTAATGTTGTTATATCTCCAAAATTACGATAGATCGCGATGGAAACTTGTAGACCTTATATACTAATCTATCATTTTTAAAATTATGATTTATTTTAGGTTGATTATTTCCAGAGGAAAAAGTCGTTTTAAAATGTGTTTATTCGCTCAACATTTTTTTGAAGATTCTCTACGTACAACGGTCCGATTACTTGGTTAGATATATATTTATAAAGTTCACAGACATTTAAAGTTAATTTTTTTTTTAATATTTTTTTTTCAAATCGTACTTCCTGAACCATAAAACTCCGTGAAAGTTTCAGGCCAAAATATAAGTTCCCTTTTATTCATAAACTTTTTATTTTATCAAATTAAGTTTGAGAAATCCAAGTGCCAACGAATTCGCAGCCGTTTCCAAGTACCCCATATTGCAGTAAACATCTTTACAAAACACAAAATAACCTCACCCAACCAAACTACCATCGATTCCAGCTATAATATATACAAACCCCTATTACCACCACCTGCCACCACCTCAATCAAAATTATCACCACAAATCCCCGCTATTTTTTCCTACCCTCCTCATTTTCCTTCCAAAGCACCTCACAATCCGCCCGCCCACAGCCAAAATTAATTACCCATTCTCAATCCCCGCGCGCAGACAGCTACTCCTTCAAGCATGACCGCGCTCGGCCACGGCGGCTAATTTCCCGCGGGAGAGAGAGAGAGAGCGAGCCGCTACCGGCGAGCGCGATAACAGTAAAAACGTATAATGCGTGCGTGCGCGCGTGCCAAAGTCAGTCGCCTACTTACATGGACTGATGCTGCAGCTGCTGCTCGCTCGGCCGGCGCTGCTCCTGCAGCAGCGCGACGCCGCCGGCGGCTCCATACTTGTTGATTTATCGCTGCGGCGGCGAGCTTTTCCGCCGGCCAGTCTCTTTCTCGTAGAAGCGTATAAGAACTCGCTGACGTTGTTTGTCATTAGCATGTATACCGCGGGAAGTTTTGGCTACGATCGGTATACAACTGTGGCAGTGTGTCGCAGCAGCAGCAGCTTACGTAAGAATTCGATATCGGAGCTTTTCGAGTAACTGGCATTCCTGGGCGCCTCCGTCGGTAAGAGCTCGGATCGCTGCTGCTGCGATCGTCATCAGCACACACACGCGCGCGCGTTAATTCAAATTTCCTTCCGCTTTTTCTTCTTCTTCTTCTTCCATATTTCACTCGTCGCACAAACTATAATAACTGTATGTTGATGACGCAGGCGATCCTGGGCCAGCTGCTGTTCGGCGAGACGACGACGGCGCTCTGGTGGAGCGGCACCGGGCTCGTGCTGCTCGGGCTGCTGCTCATCTGCCACTCGCCGCCGCAGCCGGCCGCCGAGAAGAAGGAGAAGGCGCAGTGAGGAGGAGGAGGAGAGAGAAGCGCGCGCACGCGTGTTGTACACGTTCCGCGTGGGGTGTAAGTATGTGATGAATGAACGGGGGGATGATGTGGCGAGGGAATTTTTGCGGAAAGTGTGTGTACGCGGGTGATTAAGCAGTGTTTTATGTGAGGGAGACGAGAGTGATTAATCGTTCGGGGAGATGGGAAGTGCACGGATTTTGTTATCAAATGTGTGATTGGGGAAGTGGGTGATGGAGAGTGAGATATTACCGGTTTATTCATATATGGGAAGAGGAATTTTCGGAAATTGGTTATTGATTTTGCTTACGTGTGTGGTAATGTCGAGATGTAAACTTCATTTGATTGCGAAGGATTAGTTTATTTTGTAGTGAAAAAATTGATATTGAAAAGTATGATTTTGATGCACGGGACTCGAGAAAAGTCATAAAGTGAAAAACGTTTATTATAAATAGTTTTCTTCAGCAGTCAATAAGTCTAGTATTCAATGCATTTATCACTTCTATTCCCTGGTGGAAATGATCTATTTTCCGCAGTTGCGAAACTATCATTACCGCATTTTCCTCCGATTCATTCAACCACTTTTCTAAAATAGCCAGAAAATGGAATAATAATGGATGAAAAATCGTTTCGTAAATGGGAGAGAAATGGCTGATTCCTACGCGGATTTTCCCCGACGCGTTTAGCGAGAAAACACATTTTTTTAGTTATGACTGCTCTGATAGTTTTTGTGCCGAGGAATTTAAAGAGTCGCAAGAATGGAAATTCGAACGCCTCTCTATAAAAATAGCGAAGTGTCGGGATTTTTGTGAAATGAGGGGGAAGGGAGAACGGATTCTAGGATGGTCACGTTTGCTGGCTCAGCGGAATAGTCGCGTTTGTCATGTATTTCCGATAGTGAAACGTTTCAAGAATAAGATGTTGTTGGCGAAGTAGTGCTTTTTCAGTGTTTCAGTGGGTTTCGTTATACATTTTTAAAATAACTTGTATAATCAAAGTGGACTTTACTTATAGTAAAAAAAGTTTTATTTATCAAATTTATTCATGCATATATTAAAAAGAGTAACCACGCTTCAAAGGGCCAATTTTTATATTAATTAAATTTATCGCTGCGAAATCTGATCGAATTATTCAACCATTCAGATTAACAATTCGCCTTCTCTGAACGGTGTCAGATCAAATAAACGTAAATAAAACTCTCGGGCAATCCATTCAGCGCTGAAATAATCGCCAATTAATTCTCAAAGCTCAAGAATCTTATTCAATTAATTTCCACAGCGAGCGCACCTCGACATTTACTATCAATATCCAGATCGACTCGCGCAGTAAAAACTCTTTAGTATTTTTCGTCGATTGTAAAAACGTGATACTCGTTCTTCCACCCGATATATATATTCAGATTGAAAAAAATTTATGCTCCTTTCAGCGTAGCAGCAGCGGCGTTGCTTCTTCCCGAGACGCTGCCATATCCAGAAGCTGCCTTTTTCCACGCTGAATTTTGACTTTCCAAAGAGGCACGCGTGTATATATATACACACCGTTGGAGCGGAAGTTTTTTACGAGGAGCAGCTTGCCTGTGTTTTTGCCTGGCGGTAGCTATGTATAGCTCGCACGTTGTTTGTGAGTGATAGTTTTTCGTTTGTTACTACTGAATGGTGTTTTTATGGCCGGAACTTATGTTTGCGTATTTATCGCGATGCGACAATGCGATGGCGATGCAAAACAACACGAGACTTGTGCTTTTGTTTTTCTTTTAATAAAAATGTAGTATATTTTTGAAAGTTTTTGAAATAAAAAGATAATTTTAAATTCTAGAGACTTGAGGTTGGTTGAAATCATGGTTGAATAAATGGTTAGTTTGATTGAAAATGACAAAATAATTGATCCAGTGTTAAATATAATTTTAGAACGTTCCTTTTAATCTGTTTTTCACAGTTTTATACGGAAAGATAATCGTGTTTGAGCAGTCTATTTGTTAGATTATTTAGAATTTTCTGACCAATAAACAAAGCAATAAAAATTGTGTAATAAAACATTATTTTGTTTATATTTTCTGCGAAGAAATTTCGTGTTTTACAGTAAGAAATTAAACTACTACGGAAATTTAATAAAATCATTTCCAAATTAACGAGATGGACAAAATGCATACAAACCAGCCATTTACCAACTTATTCTCCCTCTCTTATGCAACGAATTCCTGTCAGAAAAAAAACTGTATTCAATAAAATTATCCTCACAAATCTCCACCCCACAATTAACTTTCCCTCAGCTTTCCCCCTACAAAAAAAAAGAAAAAAAAGTCACTTTTATTCCACTACACAACCAACCCGCGAACTATTCATTTCCGCAAAAGGACCGTTTTAATTTTTCAAAAGTCCGTAGCCGAGCGACAAAGGGCTGCTGCTGTTACGGCCGTCCAACCTCAATGAGAGGGAAAAACGCGCGCGCGGTGGCGCGGCTAATTGCAGCACTGCCCCCCACGTGTACGCGCACGCAGGATTTCCGATTCCCTTTGTTATTCAGTTTCACCTTTTTCCGGACCGCCGACGACGACCGCTGGAACTCGGCCCAGCGAATAGATGGTATAAAAAGGGAAAGTAGGAGGTAACAAGGTTTTCTTTTTTATTTTTTGCCCTTTTTCTGAGGGTTTGGGTTTCTTTTCGTTGAATTTTTCAGGTGAATTAGTTCGAGTGGGTTTGTGAATATTTTATTCGCGTGTTTTGGTGTATAGAGAGGAAATGTTGCGTGGTGGGTAATGGGGTGAATAAGGAGGACGAGGAATCTTGGAAGAAGGATTTTTTAAAGAAATTTTTCGTTACGCGCAAAGAAGATTATGGTTTTAGGCGAGCCCTTTTTTTTTAAAAAGAAAATTAATTTAAAACTCAGGTGGCTGCCAGATTATGTTTTATTATGTTGGCGGTATTATTAAAGAATCTTATTTTAGAAGTTTTATTCATATCTATTTTTAAAATATTTTTTTGTAGCTTCTATTATAAAGAAATAACTACCCGCTGGCTTATTTCATAATTAAAAATGTACTTTCTTTATTAAAAATCGTATTATATTTAAAAGTAAATTAATTCAAACCATTCCCTTGCACCACAATTCATTATTCACTTATAAACCTATGTTTAAATTCATCACCACAAATGAAATACGATTAAATTTTTTTCCCACACATCATGCAATTAGACTGACTTCTTCTCTCAACATTCATCTCTCAAAACGCGCCCATTACAGAAACCTCCTCCTCGGAAGCAACCCATTCCACGCGTCAGTATATAACTCGTCGGAAAAGCGCTAAAAATATACGCGTCGCCGCAGGGGAGCCTTTTACCGACGGTCAAGTGCACGCGCACTCGGCGATTTAGTTATTAGGGGGCTGTCCCCCCTGGGGGGCGAGGTCGCAATTTAGTTACTCTACGTCGATCCACTGGAGCATCCTTCTTTTTTTTAAGGGCGTGGGGGTAATTGAGTGGCCCTGTTTTTCAGCGAAGGATGGGACGATTGGGTCGAGGTGTGACATTTGTCGAGATGATATTTTCAGGATGGATGAGGGAGCGATTAGGGGGTGTCCTTCCTTGAAGAGATGAGTTTATTATTTGGGTATTGCGTAGTATTTTTGACGCTTGAAGTAGATTGGAATAGTTCGGTTTATTAAGGTGAATTGTTCAATCAATTTTGGATGTAATTCTACTCCAAATAGTCTTTTGATATTGTCAAATGAGACGCTATACTCGTTAAAATATTCGTTTAAGAATAATACTAAATTACTTTATAAACATAAAGCTTGATCTTTTAATCTTTCAGTTAATCGAAACTTCAGTTGCTGTATGTACATTCACGTTACGATAATCTTACACTAGTTTTATACAAATTTCCAAACACGACTTTTTCACAGTATTCTCAGATAAGCGGGTATAACCGTGCACCTAACAGTTTCTTAAAAAGTAACATATATTTCTCGACACGATTTCAAATTAGCTTCCGCCACAATTTTCTCCTTTTTCTCCTTTTTAATATGTCCCTCATTTCTCCCAATAAAACGAATTAAATATAAAAATTTATTATTTACTGCATAACCATTATTTTCAATCCGCCAAAGCTTTCCTTCAACCCCAAAATCCCCAAAAGACGCGAGTAACAACCCTCTCCTGTGCTATACAAAAAGGGTATATACACTGCACACGCACGCGACGCGATTCGACGCACAAAGGACCGCTGTCGACCGGTAATCGTTATAAGGTACTGTCTCACCCCTTAAAGTCGAGCGTAAGGGGATGGGTGTAAAAGTGCAGCAGTAACAGCGGCGCGCGCAGCTTGTTATCGTTATAGCTCTAAAGACGCGCGCGCGAAGTTTGCATTGTGTTCGAGTCAGCACTTAGCCCCTTTTTGCGCTCGCTACCCTTATATAATAAAACGAACGGTAGGGGGGAGTTCGTTAGCGAATCCGGCGCGCAATTATACGCGTTAATAATTTTCCTGATGTGTGTGTGTGTGTGTGTGTGTGAGGCTCACAGGTGGGAAAAGAAATTTAATTCTTTTGTTTGTCAGTGAGGAGAAGTGGGTTACTTTTAAGGTCGTTGAATTCGAGGGCGTTTTAATGATAACGGGCCGGAGAGATAGCGCGCGCTGCAGGCTTAATGGGGTGGAGGAGGAGTGGCCGTAAAGTCTCTTTCGAGAGAGTAATGAAATTTGAAAACTCTCGAGATTTTTCAAACGAATTCTCCTGATACTTTGATTAAGTACAATATATAAAGCTGAAGAGAGAACGATTTTAATTTCGCGCGATACCCTCGCATCAAAGAAACTGCACATCACTTCTCTTAAAATCGTATTCGCAAACCCATCCTCAATAACAGCTCCGCTCTCACCTTAAGCAAGCCAAACCACCCCCTCCCTCCCCCCCGTTACCTAACTTTTCCAAAGGTGCGTCAATACTTCCTCTCTAAACAGCTCCCCCGCCACCCCCTTCTCCTCTTATACTTTAAAACTCCAACTTTCGAAGCCTTCTTCTACCCCCCCTCCCCCAAATGCAAATACAGTTCGTCCGAAAGAGAGAGAAGAAAAACGCGGACGCTCTCGCGAGAAACGAGGTGACCCAGGTGTATGTATGTGTGTGTGTGTGTATGTATGAGTGCAGTGTGGAGCCGCGCGCCGCTCGGAGCGGCTAGCCCAGTTTCCAGGGGGCACGGTGGAAGGGGGAGATAGATAGAGAGAGAGAGAGAGAGTCGTCGCGGTGGCGAGGCGCAAGGGGCGAGTCTATCGGGCCGCGGAGGAAAGAATGGCACGGGCGAGTGAGGTAAGGTGGTGCTGGTGTAGAGGAGAGGAGTGTGTACATGCCGATGCTCGGGTGTATTGGTATGTGTATAGGTTGAAGGGGGTTGGTATAAAGAATTGACGCTGGATTAGTGTGCGCTTTTTTGGTACGATTGCGTTGGAATCGATTGTTATTTTTTTTTTAAATTCCGTTTGTTCAGTTTTTGAAGTCGTGTGGGAAAATAGGGGTAGAGAGTAGGATGTAGATCGTTCTGCAAGCAGAAGAGAATATAAGAGATTTTCATTGAATAAAAACAAAAATACTTTTAAAATAGCAAATACTCTGGTTTGGTTCAATACCGCGCTACCCCCTGTAATCTCACTCAGCATCTTTGCGGAACGTCTATTTCGACACCCCCATTCATCAGAATATTCTTTCCTGCAAATGTATTTTCCATTATTTCTAACGGCACTATAACGAATAAAGAATTGGGGGCACACCCTGCGACATAAATAAATAAGGAACCAAACAAGAGAAAAACATTCCTCTCCCGGAATCACGTACCTACACCTTCACACACACACACAATTGTGCACAGTGTATATGACAATCTACAAGTTGCAGTTCTATCTTCATTTCCAATAATACACCGCTCGTGTCGCGATTAAAAAACAGAGATACGATCCCGCCAATATTAACACTGCACTCGCGAAAACTCGAAACGCAAAACATTTGCATTCGTCGCACGCGCTCGCGTGCTTTAATTAACGCTCTACTCTCTCTCCCCCCCCCCCCTTCCTATAATTGCACTATACACACACATACACACACTTCTTATGCAAACTCGCGAAAAATCCTGCGAGAGCGCATTTACGATTCAACCGCCGGCTTTGGTCTTAAAGAAGGAGAGAGACAATGGGCACGCGCGCGAGCGCGAATAATTAAAAGGGGCCGAGGGGGAAGAGATGAAGTTTAAGCGGCCGCGGATATAACGCGGCGACCCCGTTTTCTTTTTCGAATTAGCCGACGGCGAGGTTTTTTCTCGAGATAATTGCCGCGGCGAGGATTAGGTGTATAGATCGGCCGAGTCGAGCGAACCTATTAAAGATGGGTGATGGGAATTTTCTGAGTACGACAGTGTTTACGTAGAATCTCCGTGTTTACAGTGCGTACAAGTACGGAATAGTGTGGAAGGAAAAAGAAGGAAATCAGAATCAGTATGATTTATGGGGGTCGTGTTTTTTCTTTTTGCAAAGAGGCGTCGATCATAGCTCACATTATTTTACATACTATTTTCGGAATTATTTACAATTTGGAGGCGAATGGAGTGTGAAAGATTAAAAACGATCTTTTGTGCTTGCAGGAGAAAGATAAAATAGAAAATGTGGTAAGGATTATACTATGACTTTGGTGCGGCCTGAGCTTTCATTCAAATAAAGAATTCGAGGCGAGTGTGTATACCTATGTCGACGTTGAGCATTGTACCAAATTTTCGAAAATGTCGCGAGAGAGTGAACTTCATGTTGAATGTGCAAAGAGCAACGCGGTGTGAATGGAAAAGCCTTTTATTAAAAATTGTATGGGTACGAAATCATTAGCGAAATCACTTTTTCGTCATTGTCATAAATTATAAGTAATTATAGAACAATTCTTTTATTATCGCCTTCTACCATACTGGATATATATACTTTGCAATTAACTCATAAATTCTTTACGAGCTGCGACAAGTTTAGTGCTCTGAAACGAAATTTTATCGATGAAATTAGGAAACATTTTTTCTTGGTAAATGTTACAGATGTATCAATAATCTCATATTCCTTATATTAAACAACCCCTATTTATACAAATTGTTACAATATGTCTCCTCGCAAATTACCTCTGCTGTATACCCCAAAATACAAAACCAACATCAAAGATTTACCCTATACATCATTCAAAAATTCTCCACTACAAATCATCTTCAAAGCACATTACACCCACGTACGAAACACAACCGAACCCTCAACCTGTCACAACCACGCGCCTCTATTATCTCCATCCGCCGCTTCCACCTACAAAAACTTACATGCCCATACCCCCATATCAAAAGTCCACCCGCTCTCTCTCTCTCATCCCACTTCCTCTTCTACACCCGCTAATTACCCAGCAGCAGCAGCAGCAGCAGCAGCCTCTCGAGACCCCGCCACGTGCTGTTCTCGCAGCGCCCATACATATACCACTGCATCGCATCGTATCACCGCCCCTCGACCTAACCTCAAACCCAGCCTTACACCCCCTCCTCCCCCACTCTTAGGGCTGCGCGCGCTCGCGTTATCCGTACTCCTTTTATCGAGCGGCGCCTGCGCCCTGGGCTCGCGGCTCTGCGGGCAGAGAGAGAGCGCCCGTGTGTGCATCATCATGTGCAGCAGCAGCAGCAGCAGCAGCTCAGTCTCGTCCGCGCTCCGCACCGATCGTCGATCGCAGAGCTGCCACCCCCCACGCTGAGGTATATCGTGATGTGCGAGGGTTGGTGATGAGTGCGCGCGGGATATACAGACGAGTGCGTATGTAAGAAAGAAGGAGATAATATACACAAGTGTGGATAGATGGTGGATGGTTCTGGTACCCGGTGAGCTGAGAGTCGAGGGTACCAGGTGGACCGTTTTTTTGGCACGCGCCGCAGCTGCGAGGTGTTGCCGAGACGGAGCGGTCCCCGGAGAGAGAGAGAGAGAGAGAGAGAGAGTAAGTTTATGTAACTCCGATGCCGCTATTGCTGTGTTGTTGTTGTGACTGGTACCGGGACCAATAGACGCACCCCTTGGTCTCGTTACTCTGGTAGGTATAGATGCATTTTTTTGGGGGGGTGTATAGGTGTACGAACGCTGTCAATTTTACAGGTTAATTTTGTCGAGCTGACGTGGCTCTCTGCATAATGGAAAATAATTGTTATATATATATAGGTTAAAGTAGAGAGAGAGAGAGAGCAATGATAATGCGAACTTTATCGCTATAGACGCACGTGTGTACACTTACTCTACATTTGTCAAAGTCGCGAGGCTATACTTCAGGTCTGCTCGAAACCGCCCCCCGCGTGTTCTGTGCCGCGTAAATCATTATCGTGGCACGTTATATACCTTTTCTAACGTAATTATCGTTTGACGAATTATTGTGATTTATGCAAAGGGGCGAAGATCACGCATTATTGTATATACAGGATAATTTAATTATGCACCGCCCGGTCGCACGAAAATAACGTACCAATGAAACTCAACCTCGACTTCGAATATAAACGACGCGAACTCCACTTTCATCGTCGATAACAAAAAGAAAAAAAGGACCATATCTATCACTGTTTCGGCGGTCCGCATTTATATTCGGTGCAATGGCTGACGCCGCCGCCGCCGCCGTTTGATTGATGTAGAGTCGCTGCAGCGCTTTTCCGCGTGTGCAGCGCGCGGTTGTATCCCCTCGACACTGGCAGCGATGCGATGGCGGAAAGTTTATCATTCCGCCGATCAAATTGAAGGCAAAAGTGTTCGCCAGGATCGCGTGCGCGCCCATTACAGAGCTGCCATGTAAGTGTGGCCATTCGCTCTTTGTTTTTGGCAACTTAAATGAATTTTTCTCTTTCCCCAAGGTTGCGACCGCGTGGCGACATTTTTCCGTATATAAGTGTAATGTATGCAAATCGGTGCGATGCGATGCGATATTATTATGATTATTATTATTAATCTCCGTGAGTCGAGGGTGGGGAAGTATATTTCGTTGATACGCGAGCGGTCGGTGTATATAATTTATTCGGGAATCGATCGGATTGTTAGTACTGATGTTATCTGCGCGGATACGTGCTGCTTACATATTTACTGTGTGTGTGTGCGGTTCTTTTTGATTCGGTGTACGTTAGGGAAATTTTCTGATTCAGATTGGTTTGCGTAATTGATTTTCCTAATTCACGCGGTTGTAATATAAGTGCGGTTCCCCGGTGATACCGGATAAATATTTGGCCGATGAAAAAGTGTCCCGATCGCTCGAAGCTTGTAAATATTTACTGGGGTATACTTACGTGGAAGAATTTTCGGTCGAACAACCGATCAGGAAATGGACCGATGTTTATCTCTTTGACGGAGAAACATTTAGTAGTAAAATAGTAGTTTTCGTCACTAGGGCGTAAAGTTGAACTTTACGCACCGAGTGATCGACACGCACGAGGGTCGGCGCAGCCGGCCCGAGTATTGGGCGATCACGAGGTCGTAAAGATTTCGCCCGCGTGGCGAACAATATTTTTTTTATAGTATGAGTAAAGCACGTCGTCGCATTGTTTGAGTGTGTAAAGTTGAACTTTACGCACTGAAAACGATGCGAATCGACGTACTTTATACGCATACTATGCAAAAAATTACTATTTTCGATAGTAACTAATACTATATAAAAAGCAATTTTGCTATAAATTGTAGTACTTTTCGTGAGAAAATTAGCCTGTCCCACGGTTAATATAAAAAATCGTAATTTTTACTACAAAATTTTTCTCCGTATTATTTACATAAAGACACATTTAGAGACAATTCGGTGTATATAAGGTTTCATTTACAAAATAAACTGAAAATATTCCTTTCTCCTGCATGTACACAAAAATAAAAACATCAGAAATCCTAGTACCAAAGTTCAGCATTTATATATCCAAAATCCTTTGTTCCTCTCCCATGCAACTTTACCAAAAAAGGTTTCCCCCTTCCCTCCTCGAGAAATGTATCCACAACTGCAGTACCTATACATACATACACGTGCAAATATTACACAGCTTCGCCTCTCCCCCTCGATCTAATCTCCGGGGCATAAATCCACTCTCGACTCGCGCGCTCATCCGATTCCATTAATACGCCGCGCGGGTGCAACTTTTTCTCACATTCGTCCGCACGAGAAGAAAAAATATCGCGCGCGCGCGTGTGTGATTTTAACGCTTGTTTGTTTGCGCATTCGATTCGTTATTTGTGTGTATGCAGCGGCACAGAGCGGCGCGGAGATTTTTATTACCACGGTGAAAACATTTGAAACGTATATCTTGATTGATTAATTGTTCATGTTTTATACGCTCGCGATAAGGATTGCAGGTAGCGTGTAGGAACATATAGTATAGTTCTGAAGTAACTTGCAGAAAGCGAGAGAGAGAGAGAGAGAGAGAGAGAAAGAGAGAGAGAGATATTGGGCTATAAATTGCATTATCTGCTACCCGCCTTTAATCAAAAGTATTTAATTAGCATTTAATTCGAGAAATAAATTAGGCTAATTAACTTTCGCTCCTTATGAGCTGTTAATATTTTTGTTACACGCCGCTGCTGCTAAGCGAGCGTGCGCGTGCGCGGTATAATCGTGTATTTATCGAGACGACGAAACATTTTTACAACGAGGGAATTCCTTTTTTCGTGTACATCATCGCTATTTTTGTGCTGGCTATGTACTCTTCGCGTGATAATAAATTAGCTTGAGTGTACGCAAAAAATTTTTAATTATTCGCTTCGGTGAGAACATTTATTCCCGTGAAAAGTGTGTATATTATATTGTGAGGCACGCGTGTAACCCTTTTTGAATTATTTTTAAGTTCGAGGAAACACTGGTTTATTTATTATGACAAATTTATGAATTAATTGTAGTACTTAATAATGACTTGCATATAAATAGATTTTTTAAGTATACAAAGAAAATATTCAAATACGTAATTTATCTTTTATTTCCATACTCACTCGGTGTATAATATTTTATCCAAACACTCAAATTTCTGTCTAGTAACATTCGCGTATACACCTTTCAAATTAACCGTCAAAATCGTCCGTTTCCCATTCAACTCTTACATTTCCACTCCAAAAATATACCTAAACCTGTACACACACCCTAAAAAAGGATCACTCTTCTAATTCATTCACCACACTAACGCTGGGGAATCCATTTCACGGTCTCACCTATCCCCCTTTATCGCGCTCATTCGCCCCCTCTTATCGGCATTACCGCGGCTTAGCGCGCACGTGTGCGCCTCCGTCTCCCAGCGATTTACGCGTTATATATATACAAAATATCGCTCGAAGTTGCGGATTGTAATTTAATAATTGCGGAGTAATTATTTTTCGACGTAATCGCGTATGTAGCTTAATTTGATTACGTGCTCTGGATGTTGCGTTGCACTATAACGTAGTGGGTGAATAAAGCTTTATAGCTATATATTAATTAGAATATTAAACGATGGCACTTGCTGAAAACGAGATCGCGAGAGGCCGATCAGTAATGCTAATGAGCGAGGAAATTAGCCGAATCAGCAGCATGAGGAAAAAAAAAGGATTTACCGCTGAAAATTATTATTAATCTTTAACAAACCTAAAATAGAATAGTTTTTAAGCAACTATACAGAACGACATCAACTTCTTTCATACCGAAATCCAAAAATCTTCCTTCCCATTAACCACATTTTCACGCTCCAAATGCGAAGCCATCCAGCATACCGCGACCCTCGTCTGGAAGCATTTCCATTCACCCTTCATATGAAAACCCTCTCGAGCCATAAAAGACAGACGCCGGCGTAAGTAGATTCAGAGCCGTCAAAACGCGAAAAATCGATCCTTCTCTCCTCTTAATTAGTCAAACGGACATTCCCCCCATTCCAATCGTAGCTGAAAATTGGCCGGAGGGGGGAGGCGGATTTCCGGAGAGAAGTCAAGTGCCGCTGCTCTGCGTGTGGAAAAATCGAGGGGACGAGCGTCTCTATTATGGGGTTGCCTATATGCTGCGGGTTTGATTGATTATAACGCGGAGGAGACTCGTGTATTATACAGAACGGGTTCAGCGACTTGCGCGGTGTATGTAAAGAAAGTGGAGTGGGGAACGTGGCTCGTTAAAAATTCAGATGTATGTGTGGAGGGCTGGTATGGTATAGCGGCTGTCATTTTCTCCTCGTCATTATTATGTACGGTTCATAAATCATATATGTTATAGAAAAATGAGCACGAAGCTTATATACCTATATCGTACACCAAACTTATACTCTATTACAAAAACCTGCCAAGACTGTCATCTCCAGAACAATACCCTCGACCCTCCTCGGCAGCGAATCCACTTATCGCGCGTATCTCGTGCTCGTATAATCAGTCCGGCTCTCAAGCTCCGCTCTCCTTCTGGTCCTCCAGGCGCGACCAAATCGGGATTCCCGCCGCGGCGGCGACGGCGTGTCAACAGTCGCGCGTGTGGCTATAGGTGTGCCCCTGTCTGTGTATGAGCGTGGATATATAGGTTCGCGCGTGAGGCAATCGAAAATCAATGGGCCACTTTTCCCGCCGCGAAGGTATGCACGGAGAAAAATAACATAGGAAAAATTACCATATTTGATTGTAAGTCGAGGACAGACTGAAATCCTCCATAAAATTGCCATAATTTATGGTAAAAATTGCCATAAATTTATGGCAATTTTTCCTATATTGTAAAAATTACTATAAATTTATGGCAATTTTTACCATAAATTATGGCAATTTTTACCATAAATTATGGCAATTTTGTGGAGGATTTCAGTCTGTCCTCGACTTACAATCAAATATGGCAATTTTTCCTATGTTATTTTTCTCCGTGTGGATATATGTATTTGAGATTTCTTATTTGCATTTGGGTGGTCGTGTAAAGGCGCGCGTGGTTACGGTGTAATTGGGGTTACTTTGTGTGTAATTATAGGGTGGGAGTAGAGTACACTGAGAAAAATGACGTATTAAAAATTACTATAATATATAGGAACGTGGAGACAAATCTCAAATACTTAAATTATTACTATATTTTATAGTAAAAATTACTAAGTACATAGCAATTTTTATTATGTATATATCAATTTTTACTATAAAATATAGTAAACATTTTGGTATTTGAGATTTGTCCCCACGTTCCTACATATTATAGTAATTTTCAATCATTTTTCTCAGTGTATGAAATTCCTATGGAACATGATCGTATCAATATTTTAAGGAACTCGATTAGTAAATATAATAATAATAATAATGTTAGTAATAAGGGTAGGAAGAATAAAACAAATAAATATATGTTTCTTGTAGGAAGTTTTATTGTACATAGATAATATTATTTTTAGTATTTTATTTTCAGTTTTCAAAGTTTTACGTCCTTCAGTTTTCAAGACGAGAAATAACGGAATGCAAATTAGCCTCACTTAAAAATTGAATAATTTTCAATTCAATCATCCCCCTAACACACAATAACCCTTATACAAAAGCGCGTGTCATCTTATTCCGCCTTACATTGTTATACTTACCTCGGCGGCGGTCGTTATTCTCGCTGCGGATCCTACAAGGCCGTCGTAATTTTTTGCTCAGCTGCGATCCGCGCGCGACGCGACGTCTGAAACTTACTTGCATAGCTTATATTATGTATGAATAATGACCAAGCGCGGGCGAATTTGATTACGTCGTTCACCTGCTTTTGTTATATTTCAGAGACATATTCTTTGCGATAATCGTAAAAAGTAATGCCCATCATTAACCCCATCGATTTTTCCCTCGCCGGTCTATGGTTCTAGCGAATTGTCGTAGTATTTATTGTTCGTGTGCGAGTACTGGGAAAGGATTAGCGATAAAAAAAAGCTAAACATCGTTCACCATAACGCAGAGTCAGCGTTTCCACCGAAAATTCCGGAACCATCCATATATAATATCTATACCCCACTAAATTTACAGCCCACACACTCTTCCTCTAAAATTCCTCAACCGCGCATGCAAACTAATTCGACCTCCCAACCCTCATCATCATCATCATCTACAACTTCCCGCATTCGTGCTCGCCCCTAATTAATCCAACTCCGCTCGCTCTCTAAAATAATACGCTATGTAATTTTTAATCAGGGGAGTACAGACTCGCGCTTAATTAAAAAAACGCGACACGTGTATGTAACGCTCGCGGAAAATTCGGCGGCCGGGTTGGACTAGTCTCTCTTAGTGCGCCCTATATATAGTTTTCGCGCGGGCGCGCCACGCCCTAGAGCTGAAGCAGCAGCAGCGGCGGCGTGTATGTATGTATGTATATAGGTGGTCGGTCACCCTTTTGCACCGCTGCGGTCGCGCGCTGTGGAATCCGTTGTGATGCCGAAGAGAGAGAGAGAGAGAGGGATTTCGAGTTTTTAATTGGTTGAGAACGGTTGTATTGATTTTGTCGGTCGATTTTGGTTTAGAGTACCGCATCTATGCTCTCTAAATGTAAAATTAGTGAAAAATCACTACCTTAGTAGTTAAAAGTCGTGCACTTTCAGGGGCACATTGTTCTAGAAAAATCAAACATTTTTCATTGTAAATTGTTTATAAGTAATTATATAAACAAGTGTTCTTATTTTTAGGCTTAGAAATATGTATCATAAGTATCTAAGATACAATGGAAAAACATGAGCAATTTTTACTATGAAATGGCTAATAAAAGTTGTGAACGAAAAACTGGAAAAAAGTTGGGTGGCACTATAATGACTTCTGCCCCTGAAAGGGTTAACCTTTTTAAAATAGTTAAATTTCACTATTTTACATTTAGAGAGTATAAATTCGAATACGTGAAAATAGGTCTTGTGTATGTAGAATTAGTAGATAAGTCGTGTACTTTTTTAAAATAAGTACGGACGACTATGTATACTTACATAAAATGAATATTTACTCGTTTGAGGTGAACTTCGAATTATTCGAATTTAGAGAGCACAATGACGGTTAAGTAATCGTTAAAGCGTTAGTTGTTGTACAGTAAAAAGCCTGTTACTACTTACGGAACATTACATGCACTGTTATAATTATTAACTTCCATTTGTTTATTAATCGCAAATCAATACCCTTATACAGAGCATTATATATTTCCGAGAAAACTTCATAATCTCTTTCCCGCGTTGAATTGAGTCGCGCGCGCTCGCTCGCTCGCTCGGCGCGCGTGTTTATTTCATCAAAAAAGTTTAATAAATAGTTAAGCCGCCGCCGCGTGAGCGCGACTGGGACAAATCAATAGAGTACATATTTACAAAGATAAAAGTTACTTTTATGTGCATTCATAAGCCTTCGGGTAGTAATAATAATTGAAAATCAATAACGCGAGAGGTGGAGGAGGTGGCGGGCGGGCGAACGGGGGGCATATAATATATAAGCCAGGTGGGGATTATATACGTTAAGTAAATTAGACACACTCTGATTTAGGCGAGCGGGCAATAAAAATCTCTGCACCTTTTTGTTCCGAACATTGACTTAATTTATATAAACAGTTAATTGAAAAAATATAGTTCCAGGTAAAATTTCGATTTAATTTACATTTTTTATTATCATAGGTTTACGATTTCGGAAATAATCGAAAAACAGATCTTACGTAAAATTATGCATATACCCATGACTTAACGTTATAGCAATAGTTCACATATTTTACGAAAATTATACACGCACGTAAAAATTCGCGTTACCCCGCCCAGTAAAAAAAGAAAGAAATAACGAGGCAAGGCTTCTCCTACTCACGCGCGCCCTTAAACACGACGCAAACAGCCCTCACACGTGCGTTTAAAAAGGATAACGCGCGCGCGCGCGACTCATAAAACCCACTCGCTCGCGAACCTCTCCACTCGTCCCCTCCGCTGCTGCTAGTACTACTTTGCGCCAGGCGGATTAGAGGGGGTGGGGGGAGAGTAGCAGAGCAGCTCGCGGCAAGGACGTTAATTGAGGCTCTCGCGCGGTGGCGGTCGAATCAAGAGCTCTTTTTTTTCTTTCTTTAGTCGGAGGATTTGACGGACTTTTCAGATGCTGAGGGATGTTGGTGTGAAAGGGGCTGTTTTATGGGGGATTGGACGATGGCTCGTTTGTAGTTCTGCAAGAGGTTGTTTTTGCTTTCTCATAGAGAAAGCTTTGTGTTTTTATTTGTAGAGGCGTTGTTTAATGATGTATTGGCTATACAATCGGTGTCAGAAGTTAGTTTTTATTTAAAATATCAATAATTTGTTACATGGGGTTGTTTTTTTTCGTTTTTATTTGAAAACTATGTAGAAGGGCATAAGACCAATAGTTGAAGCTCCCAAAATAAGAAATCAGATAAAAATTTTTGAAGTATTTCGACTTTTAAAAATCATGTACATTTTTAATTTCATTTATCAAGGTGCCGCATCTTCAAATTTTATTCGATTCTTGTTTTTTTGATCTTATTTTGTCCAGGAGAGAATTATTAATAGACCTACTAACTCAAAAATAAAAAAACTAACTTTATAATTAAGATAATAAACATTTTAAAATGTACGGTCAACTTAAAAAGTGAGTTCCTTTCTTATAAAACTAAACTTTAATGAAAATGTAAGACATATTTTTTATTTTGGAGTTAGTGGGTCTATTTATTCTCCCTTGGACAAAATAAGATCAAAAAAACAAGAATTGAATAAAATTTGAAGATGCGGCACCTTGATGAATGAAATTAAAAATGTATTAAGACATATGATTTTTAAAAGTCGAAATACTTGAAAAATTTTCGTCTAATTTCTTATTTTAGGGGCTTATATTGCGTATTTGACTTATTTCTCGAAACTTATTTAATAAAAAAGTAGCAAATATGGTTTTATATTTAATTATTAATAATTTTAGTAATACTGATATTCGACGCCGATAGTATAGCATACATCCTTAAGGCGAATGGCTAATTGGTAATGATAAGTATAACTGTGCCTTGGATTTTAATACTGCGTTAGAATATCTTTATTGCACTTGGAATAAGTAGTAAATGAATACAAATCATCGGGAACAGTTGTAAATGTTGCAATTACATGTAATTAATTATCAACACGTTTTTATTAATGCTTTCGTTGTGCCCATTTTAACAGTAAAATATCGAAAAACGAACTTTCACCCAAATTATATACAATCATTAAATTTTCACATTATATTTTCAACCTCGAACAGAATTGTATCATCAAACATTCCTTTCAGCATTTATAATCCCCATTAACTATAAACGCCACTTATAACATGAATACTTAAATAACTTCTGCCAATCATCATCCCCTTTCCAACCTCCTCTGACAACACAATACATTAAAATATGCTAAGCCCCTCCATTGATTTAATCCAATTCGAGTACTCGTTTTCATTAGCTCCAACGGAGCCTCCTCGACCATCCAACCCAACCTCCATTCAAATTTTCATAAAAGCATCGACGAGCATTCCAATTTGAAAAACAAAAACATTCACTCGCATTCGTCAAAAGGCTCCGTCCTGAATGCGCGCGTGCGCGCTGAATCTTTAAAGCAGCGCAAAGGAAATGTCTGTGTATATACACCACTGCTGGGTATTCTATGAAATTTGTATCGCTCTCTCGGCATAAAGAAGCGGTTTAAAGAAGAAATTGACCCTCTTGCGCGAATCCTCCCCCTGCAATATTCAATGAAAGAGCTTAGCGCCCGGTGCACAGAGAAAAGAAAATCTTTACTGTTAACGAACGGGCGTTTGGATATGGACAAATGAATGTTCATTCATAGTTAAACAAATTCGTTAACAGTTAAGTTTCAGTTGTTTACTCAAACGATTCGTGACTTAAGGTTGTATGACCCGTAACATCCCATTCAAAAGTTAGTTTTTGACGTTAAAACTGCGATAAATAATTATGTAAAGCAAATAATCAATTTCGAGTTTTTGCGATCTGTGTATAAATGCAATAAGAATATTATAAGGTTTAAAAATTGGAAATCGAACAAAAATTGTAGAATTGGCATATCTTGTTTTGAAATCAACATTATGTCTAAATTAGCGCATTTTGACGATTTTAAAACGAGATATGCCAATTCTACAATTTTGGTTCGATTTCCAATTTTTAAAGATTATAATATTCTTATTGCATTTATACATACATCGTGAAAACTCAAAATTGATTATTTGCTTTACATAATTATTTATCGCAGTTTTAACGTCAAAAACTAACTTTTGAATGGGATGTTACCTGTTAACGAATTTGTCTAACTATAAATGAAGATAAATTTGCTCATATCCAAACGTCCGTCCGTTCGTTATCAGTTAAGATTTTCTTTTCTCTGTGTGGGGGTAAACTAGGTATACACTTGTAACCTATGAATTTTCATGAAAAGTATTGTTCCCACTGGTAAACACACTGCTTCGTTCTCACGCCTCATAACCGGCGCCTACCTTGTTACACGCGTTTTTATTTTTTGCTTGGGAGTACCACACCGCGCGGATAATATACACTCCCCCTCGTTATATGCATATATAGGATACACGCACCAGTCGCGGAAAAGAATCGTCGCGCGTCAATTTTTCATAGCGCGCGCGTCAGTCAAAGTCGCGAGTGTAGTGTACTGTACCCACCGGCCGCGATCGAACGGCGCGGAAAGTCGGTCAAAACATGTTTATCGCGGGAGGACAGGTACATGCAAGAGAGAGAATGCGAATTCCGGAGCGAGCTTCTTCGGGGATCGGGTTGTGCAGGGACGCGGGGGATAGAGTTTCCGGGGTAGATGGCGGATTTTGCATTGTGCGGAGAGTGTGTTGTTATCGAATATATATATAAGGCTTATATTGTGTCGTTGGTCATAGGAATTTTGGTTGTCGGAGGTGATTACAAATTCCTACGCGGGATTTTTTCATTATTTAAATTTATTTTCAAGCTTCGGGTAGTTGTTGCTGTCGTTCGCTGTTTGTAATGGTTTGAGGAATAATGGGATGAGTTGAAGGTTAGTAAAAATAAAAAAGTTAAAAAGGATAGCGTAAAATTGTAAAGTGTGGGATACTGTACGCAATTCTGTATGGGCTCCGACGTTGTCGAGAAGTTAGTGTGATTTTTGTGTAATGAATAATAGTTATAAATATTATCGTATAAAATGTCGTTAAATCATTACTTACAGAAACTTTATGTGTAAATTTTACAAGACAAACATGTACATGTAAATAGTCATTTTTAATGTGAAATTTTTTTGGATAGGTAAATAACGAAATTAGTATACTCTACCTGTATAAAATTGAAGCATAAAATATAGATTTTGTATATATTTCGTATACTCGTCAAGTACTTAAATTATACTAATAGCATAGCATGTTTTTAATTTCTTTTTCAACCGAACATTCGTATTAAAATAGAAATGCAATTTGCAATTGCACGAGAGTCAATCATCCGGAATCGTGACCATTTTGGTTTAGCCACACATACAAGCGAACCTTTTCAAATGTGAATTTAATCCACTTGTGGGAGATATTCACCCGTGTACTTCGTAAATCGCATTTTTTATTATACATTATTAAATTCGCCAATAAAAATTAAATAATTAAAATTTATCTCCAGAATGCGATTGTTTATACTTTCTATAATTCGAGTACATGTACAAAATCGCTCGGAAATTTTTACGATCGCACGGCTTAAAGTGCGACAAACGTTTTATCGCTAGAAATACTAATGGCCAATAAATAAATCCGTGCTTTGGACTATTTTTGCCATTAGTCGCATGACGCTTAATCTAAAAATAATCTGTAAAACGTTGTGTTCCATATTCTTTGCGTGTGAAACATATGATTGTAGCTGTACTCTCACACGTGTCCGACCAGTTTTATCTATTTCTACTTAAATTTAGCGGCGTCTCGTTTCTGCCCCCAAGTGATTATCTTGACATTTCATTATATATATTTACCCACAGTTATTGATTTTTTTAATTTCTTTCTAGTTTTTCACAAATATTCAATTAGATCAACTAGATTTATCAAGTTTCAATAATTTTCACATGTTTATAGATCTGTGATAAATTTATATTATCTTTACAGACTTTACCTTTATATTATAGATTTTATTTTATTGACTTTACAAAAGTGTAACTCACGGGGAAACCCTTCTCAACTATACTTTTTTATTGCCCCCAATTATAAATAATAAACACCTCTATAAATAATAAATTCATCCTATAAGCCTTTCAGAACATTTGAAAGTATTTTTCAAAACACTGTACAGCCATATCGTCACCCATAATGCACAAAATTGTTAAGAAACCCTATAGCGAAAATGATTCTCGTAGAAAACTGTTATAAACTGTTATAAACTGTTATAAAACGTTTTGTTTGGGACGCGTATTTCAATTTATAATAGTTTTTAAGAATTTATAACAGTTTATAACAGTTTATAACAATTATTTACAGTTACTTACATTTTCGTTAAATCGTGACTGCAGATGTTAGGGTGCGCACAGAAATTATTAATAGTTTATTCCAATTTATAACAGTTTTTAACAATTTATAACAGTTTATAACAATTTCTTCATCATCCTCAAGCCAGAAGTTCGAAAGTGCAAAGCATTTCCGTACTTGATGGGAAGCGTGTTCGAAAGTGCAAAGGAATTCCGGACTCGATTGCTGTAAATAACTGTAAATAACTGTTAAAAACTGTTAGAAATTATAAATGACTGTTACAAACTATTAGAAACTGTAAATAACTGTTACAAACTATTAGAAACCGCGAGTAACTTACAAATTGTTAAAAAATTATTAATAATTTCTCCGCGTTCCTTCGTTTCTATTTAACGAAATTGTGAATAACTGTAAGTAATTGTTATAAACTGTTATGAACTGTTACGAACTATTATAAACTGTTATAAATAAGGATACGCGTCTCAAACCAAACTTTTTATAACCGTTTATAACAGTTTCTAACACTTTATAACATTTTATAACAGTTCATAACAGTTGTTAACAGTTATTTGCATTTATTTTTTTCGCTAGGGAAGCTTATGAAAAACATGTTTTTGTTAATATCTCGAAATGAAACAAAGTAGACCTACACCATTATTACGCTTATTGGGTGACGGCATCACCCAATATAATTTCATTTCCACGCAACGCACCCCAGCCTCACTCCACCCCAAAAAACTCGCCTATAATCGCTCCCCACAACCCTTCCCTCCTCCCTCCGATCAAAAATCGACTTCTCTCACCTCTCACCCGCCGTACATACACCGCATCACATGCACTGCACACTTAAACGTCCCCCTTTCCCCCCTCCTTTGGCCGGCATCATCGACCGGCCGCGACCTACAAACGTGTTATACTCATCCCTCTCTCTCTCCAGCTGTTCCAGATGAACAACGCCGCGTCGCAGCCGTAGCCTCGCACACACATACACACACGTACTCACGGAGAGAGGCGTTTGCCGAGCAGAGAGGAAGGAAGGAAAGAAAGAGATATGTCGACGAGGCGGCCGCGACGACGGCGAGGCGCAGCAGCGCGGGCCGAGCCGCGCGGCCCGGGATCCACGCCGCCACCGCCGCTGGCTGAAGACGGCGCGCGATGCGACGCTGCGCGATAAGGACGACGAGAATTCGGCGCGAGAGCATCAGGGTGCGTGTGTAGTTTGACAAGGAAGGGGTGTGCATGCGTGTAGGTGGGCGCGCAGAGGATCTGTTAAAGCCTGGGGAGAGGTTGATGGGGGGTGCTAAGTGGCCAGGTAGCGAAACGTGTGTGGGGTTGTTGTTTTTTTTTTTTTTTTAATGGGTTTTAACGGGGTTCCACACTGTAAAAAAGCCTTTTGTAAAAATACTACGTTGGAAGTATGTAATCAGAGATACCTACGTTGGAAGTGGTAAAATTAATACAAATCAGGTAATTCACTAGTTTGAAGTTAGTATTTTTACTGCATTGAAAGTAGTAAAACAATTACTACTTTCAACGTAGGTCTCCTACTTCCAATGTAGCATTTTTACAATGTGGTTGTAATGTAGTTCAGATTTTACAGAAACGTAGTAAAATATTCATGAAATTTGTAGTTTTACAACTTCAAAGTAGTGAATTTACCGTTGTCTAGTGGAAAAGATGATATTTCATTTTACTAATCAACTGTAAATCTACGCGGTTTTTTACAGTGGCATAGTCCTACCATTACCGACTGAGCAATTCACACAGTTTCAAGCTGATTAAAAATAAAATACGTTGAATCACAAACAATCAAGAGAACACTCTTCTGTGTTTTTTAATGTTTTACCACCTAGTCAATATTTGGAGTCGAAATATCAAGTCGCTTTTCCAAAAACTTTAAACGAAATTAAATTTCGCTTTGTTCAAAGTTTTTGCAAAAACGACTTGATATTTCGACTCCAAACTTTGTCTGGGTGATAGAACGTTAAAAAACACAGAAGAGTCCCATATGGAAAAAAACAAGTGTAGTAAATTGTAATGAACTGTATAAAACTACAAAAGTGATGGTTTTCGAACAGTTTGCATGGTTAATTTCTACGATTTAATACGTTTTCGTACGGTTTTGTAGTACAGTTTCCTACATTTACTATTTCGACAGGAAAAATTTGTTATATACGCAAAAAATTTACGAATCGTAGTAAAATGTATGAAAGTATATAAACTAGTAAGAATCCATAAATAAATGTGCAAAACTGTACGAAACTGTAAGATTCATTAAAACTTACGGAAATTTACGTTGTATGTTTTCTTACATTTTCTTACGTTTTCATACATTTAAGTTTTTACAGACAAATTTGAGAAAATTTATAAATCGTATGAAAACGTATAAAACCATACAAAAATGTACAAAAATGTACAAAGTCGCACAAATTCTGTCCGAAAACCAACAGTTTCCTACACTTTCCTACATTTTCCTACATTTATTATTACCATACGGGGTGTTCTCTTGATTTTTTGTGATTCCTTAGCGGAAATAGGATTTGCAAATAACTGTTAATAACTGCAAATAACTGCAAATAACTGCTAATAACTGCAAATAGCTGCAAATAACTGTTAATAACTGCTAATAACTGCAAAAAACTAAATATACTGTCTCAAACCTAACTGTTTATTTCAGTTAGTAGCAGTTATTTGCAGTTATTAACAGTTATTTGCAGCTTTTAACAGTTATTTGCAGTTATTATTTCCGCGTTTTTGGAAAAGCGACTTGATATTTCGACTCCAAATATTGACTAGGTGGTAAAACGTTAAAAAACACAGAAGAGTGTTCTCTTGATTGTTTGTGATTCAACGTATTTTATTTTTAATCAGTTTGAAACTGTATGAATTGCTCAGTCGGTAATGGTAGGACTATGGAACTCCGTTAAGTAATTAATCGGAAGATGTGTACTTAATGAAAGAGGTAAATTTAAATGGAAAGGATGAAAATTTTGCTGAATTATTGGTAGATGTAGTAGTTCCAGTGAATGTTAGCTTATGAAGTATATTGAAGGCAAATATTCTTTTTCATTTGGTAAATGGACAAATAACCGCGTGCAATCAAAAAATAATTATAGAAAGTTTTCTAATTTCCTGGTCATTTAGTATGTTTAAAATTTCACCGTAGCCCAGAATTTGATTCATTTAGAAATAAGATTCAAATAAAAATGGAAATCTTATACAGGATTTAACAGATTCTTCAGAACAGGACGAAAAGCGGGGCGCCAGTAATATGATATTTTTTTTTTTAGGAATGTTATATAGGAAATTTATACGTATTAATAATATAGTATACCATTTTTATACTTTTGTTATTTCCATATTATCTATCACGTTTACGCGCGCACACGTATTACACATAATTTGCACGAGATATATAGCTTAGATAGTTTAGATAGCTTTAGAGATACTCGATTTAAAATAGTTTATTAAAACGAAACTTGGCTTATTAACAATACTATTAATATTTGAAAAACTTTTGCACGGTGATTATACCTATACTATGATTCGAAGTGTAATATTTTCAGAAACGATTTTTAAATATAAGTAGCATCGTTATTAATAAAGAATATTTTATCTATTTATAACCTTAGACTTATGTATGTCAACTTTTTTATGTACCATCACACATATCCACTTTGCTATTATATATTTATACATTTATTAGATAACTTTATGGATTATAATAATCGAATGGTAGATTTTTTTTTACATTCAAACGCATTTTTGCACTATATTTTCCACAATATCTGTGTTACATGTTAAATTTAATACCATAGTACACTTATATCAACTAGAGCTTCATATGTAGACTTCAACAATCATAAAATAATCAATTCAAGTTTTACCCCCTCTAACTATCGTCACTCGCGCAGCCCCAGATAAAATTATAACACATCATGCATCGCATACACACACATACATATATGTGTTTTATATGCATACGCTATAGGCGTGTAGGTTTATATAGGCACACAAAACTTGCATGAGCACGTGGCTCTCTCTCGAAATCACATTAGAGCTAATGAAATTTACATACACACAAGACACACACACACACACACACACACACACACACACACACACACACACACACACACACACACACACACACACAGGCGACGCCGTTAGTATACATATACGCTCGAGTGATTATTTATAGCAACCCCGTGCAACACTCGCGGAAGAGAAACTCGATCAACCGAGCTGTATTAATATATGAAATTTCTCTCGAAGAGTACATATAGCTTTGCCTCAAAATAATTCGAAATTCCGATATACTGTGAAGACGAATACGACTACGACGGAAGGCGCCCCGCTTTCGAGCGGAAAGAGAGAGAAAAGAAAAACGTGCCGTCGTCATATACACACTGTGTGCTGGTGATGACGTCATGTGTCGCGCGAACTGCCACGTACGTGACAATGCACCTCTGCCGTGCAGTGGGTGTATATAGAGAGAGCTTGTCCGCTCGATTTGCCCCGCTCCGAAGTGTAAATGCAATTTTACGCGCGGTGTACATGTTGTCGAGAGCTCACGTAAAAATTGTGTAAGGGAAGCGTCGTATTGTCACGTGCGCGCGCCTGGAGCAATAATTTTGAGAAATAATTATAGTGATTTTTCTTTATTTTGTTATTGAAAAAAATACCGTGGTCAAGTGTAACGGAAAATATATAATGTTGGCGAAAACGAATTAAATGTTGGAATTTGCAATTTTTAATTTTTTTTTTTTTTAGAGTTTCCGAGTCCCGGAAAACATGACGATATGTGTAAGATGGCATACAAAGACTTGAAAAAAAAAAAAAAAATCTGACGTAATTTTTCTTTTTATCAAACCAAAAATCTCTCCGCGCCGCCCACCAATACACACAGCATAAGCGCACCCGCACACCAATATATTATAATCTCTTAAACAGCTGAAAAAAAGAAACCGCACACGATATATTTGCACGCACACAGCCCACCAGCACACACAGAGCGCTGCTAATATACTTACTGCGCACGCCGATGACCGAAGAGAACCACCGCCGCTGCCGCTGTCGCCACCGCCACATATATGTCTCTCTGTGTGTATCTTCTTTATAAAAATCTCTGTGTGTCTCTCTCTCTCTCACCCACACATCGCCGTGATTGATTGTGTACTACATCGCACGCGCGCACGCATCATCGTCATGATCATCATCATCATCTCTGCACAGTAGAGAGAGAAAGAAAGATAAGCGACCGAAGAGATAGAGCAAAAAAAAAAGAAAGATGATGTACTCGGAGCCGAGTGTCGGCGGCTGTGTAACCTCGCCCTTACGCAATTGCAGTGGGGCCGGTTCCTCCTCCCAGCTACAGCAGCTACAGCTACAGCAGCTACAGCTGCAGGAGCAGCTGAGCAGACGGCGGGCGATCAAGAGGGACAATATGGGCAATGGCATGAATAAGGTGAGTTGAAGAGATAGCGGTTGTCCCGAGGTTGGTTGGAAATATGCGGTGGGGGTTGCGATAAGGTGAAAAGTTTGTTGGTCAGGGTAGGACGAAGGAGTAAGTGTATTTAATGTTGTTGTAGAATGAAATGTAAGTATGTGCGTGTAAACTTAAGTGCATATATGTTGAAATACAAGAATAAAGATGTAATTATACCATAGAAAACATATCGTAAATTTACTGCATACATATATTTTTAACTAGGGTGACTTCACCAGTGAATGAACGAATAAGGAAATTTCAATTATTGTTATTTAGTTAAGAGAATTAAAAATAGATTAAAAGCAAAAATCTTTTTTAATTAGTATTTTAAAATCTTCAAACTTTACGTCAGTAACAACATTTTAGATAAAGAATAAAAGTAGAAATTTTGTTTAAAAGAAATCTGTAAATATCTCCTAAAAATCAGTAAATAAACACGCGATCTTAGTATCTAAATACGTTTCGCCAGTGAATGAATACTTCGCCAGTGAATAAACACTCAATTTTATTCTTAACAAGATAATTTCTTTTATGCAGAATCTTTATGTAAAATGAAATAAAAATTTTCAAAGATTCGAAAATTATCGTCATGTTAGATAAACAATACATAGAAAGGCTTGATATTTTCATATATTTAAAAAACATGTTCGTTAACTGGTGACTTTTTGGATATTGGTAAAGTCACCCTATATGTAAAAATGTAGCGTTTTTTTCTTTCGTATCAGATTGCAAATTGGCAACCGATTCCCAGTTACCCACTCTCGTGTATTATTGTGTTCTGTATTCATCTTATTTACAATTTTATAAAAAATAATATAAAGAAAATAATAAACCAAATAAAGAAATACGTAAATAAATGTAAGAAACTCTACGAGAAAATAAATCAAAAGCTTAATTCCACACGTAATTTGGACGGAAAATAGTGTTTTCAATGTGACGTTGGCACCGCAATATTACTTATTATATACTTTGGAATTGCGATGACCGTTACATAGTAATTACAACAACTACATACGCATTCTGCATTCGCCGGGACGTGACCGCAAGCGCGAAAGTTGCTGCTCGCTCGCAGAGGCCGCGGAGCAATTGTTCGACCTGTACGACGGAATAAATTACTTTCATCTTTGCTATGTGGACGCGGAGTCAATTTGCCTCTCCATAAATCGCGCTAATAAATCTGGAAGACTACACACACACACACACACATACACTCGAACTAGTGCTCAATTTGCAGTATATACGCAAAAGAGGCCATTAGGATAGACCGCTGCGTAGTCTTATATCGGGATATTACAAATTGACATGTCAAAAGTTGATTGCTATTAACGCGATTGACGGATTTAATAACCATAGAGTCAATTTTTTCGTCGACTCCCTCCGCGCGCGCGCGCACGCGTTATGTTTTAATTACGCGCTCGTTAGATGTTAATCAATCTTTCGCAGCGAACTAACCTCTTTACGGTCTTTACGGTCGTTCTCTTGATTAAAAACACATTAGGAATATTAAAGCTACCTACCCCCCGCCATCGCGGATATAATGAGCTCTTAGCGGCACTAAAACGTCGCTGGACACGGTTACCTTAATTTAGTCTTGGGCGTTATAGTTATGAGAACGACTTAATCGTTGGTTATTGTCTTGGAACAATTTCAGGCAATGCAGTTTACACGAAAATAGTATAACATAGATGAAAGTAAAATCAGATTACGATTCAAAAAGGTTTTGTAAATTTATAAAGAATGTTGCTTCGACGAGTTGTAAAGTTTCTTCCTACTTGGGAGGTTGAAAGGCGGTTGGAATATTAAATTAATTTATGTTCCCGTAGCGTTGATTGCGTATTTCTCAGGCTTTATAGGAACGTAAAAGTTCGCTATAAGTATACACAGCGCGGGCAGCTTCCTGAAAATCTTTTGGAAGTGAGTTGTACCGAACGAACACGCGGCCTATTATATTTTCACTCTATATCAACATCCCATTTGGCTTTTCTCATTCTTCTGTTTGAAAAAATAAAGTCTCACGTAACCGTCTAATTTCAAAAAAAGACAAAACAACGCTTCAACAACTTATCTTCACCCCCATAGACTTTCGCCACACTTATCTGTTTACACGACGTGAATTCTGAAAAACAATCCCCAGTCGCACCCTCCCAAAAACCGCCAGCCCCCCTTAGAAAGACTCTTAATTCACAGCCTAAAGCCTGTCGCTTTGGCGCCGGTCCAACCTTTCCCCCCTCTGATTTATACACATGCGAGCCCTTCCGTCAAAATGCCGCGCTCACGCTGACTCCGCAGTCTCTCTCCGTGTTTATTGGCTCTCGCCGCGAGAGTCGGTTTGCATCTCGTGTGTGCGCTTCTCCTTGTTTTCCTCGAGGGCTGTTGGGATGTAAGAGAGAGAGTTTTTCGAGAGAAAGTTTGGTATATATGATTGACGGGGCTCGAGATGTGCAGTGGGGGTTGTTACACGGGGAGAAATGGTTGAGTAAAAATTACTATACTGTATTGAAACCGGGGGACAGACTCAAATTATCAAAAAAATTACTATACTTTCTAGTAAAAATTGTTATAAATGTAGTAAAAATTACTAGAAATATAGTAATTTTTACTAGAAAGTATACTAATTTTTTTGATAATGCGAGTCTGTCCCCCGGTTTCAATACAGTATAGTAATTTTTACTCAAACATTTTTCTCCGTGTAGGCACGACCGCTACTCGGGAGAGCGAAAATTGTCGGAATTCAAATACTGAAAATTTAATGCGTAAAAACCATTTTGCACTAAGAGTGAGTACGTTTTAAACGTTTTCTGAGATGTATATGTGTCTGTATGTCCGCATGTAATCAAGTTACCTGATTATCTCAATGAATTTCCGATCGATTCCATCAGAATTGCGAGCAAATGCTCCTTTAATTGTACCTACCCAGTGGTCTTCTACTGAGAAAGATCGATGAAAAAGTTTAGGAATACGAGCACAAAGAAAAATTTCAAAAAATCGATTTTTAAGCATAATGTCTAGAAAAATTAATTTTAAGTTAATATCTACACATCTATCTGCTAAAACTAATTAAAAGACACCTTTTTTTCTGTTAGGCATTTTTTGTTACGAGCAATATTTACCAATGCAACTGCAAAAAACAGCTATAAAAAGGTTAAAAATGGACGATTTTCGGCTATAACTCGACAGGATTTAATTTTACACAAATATGTTAAATGTAAAAGTTGTAGATTATAATAAAACAAAACTTTTTCCTATTTCATATTTTCATGTACAGCCAATTCTTAAAGAGTTAGATCTGTAACAACGATTTCAAACGCTTAAATATACATAAAATGGACGATTTTCGACTATAACTTAACAGGATTTAACTTTACACCAATATGTTAAATGTAAAAGTTGTAGATTATAATAAAAAAAACTTTTTTCCATTTAACATTTTCATGTACAATAAATTCCTGACGAGTTAGACGTATAGAAACGATTTTTAATGCCTAAATACACCTGAAATAGTCGAATTTTGCTTATTGTTCAAGGATTTGACTTTACACAAAAATACAAGATTTTCCTGAGAAATGCGGTCATACCTATAATGTAAAAACGAAGTTTTTACATAGACAGCGGGGAGTTGACGCGCGATAGCGTGCAGGGGGGCGCGGCCTCTCTAGTTTTTCAATTTTGCAGATACGGATTCTATTTGAATGCTGTTTTGGGCAATGTTAATTAATTGCCGCGGAGGGTTTGAAGAATTAGCACGGTTGTATGGAAAGATTTGAATAAGAGGCGAATGCATGAATGATATTTGAATAATTAGAGCGGTGCTGCGAATTGTGGGTTGCAGTAATATAAAGGAAGTGGATGATTTCTTTTTTAAGAGAAACAAAATATTCAAACGAGTAAGAGAATAATAATCCTTTGCTACGAAGGTAATACAGTATGCATATAAACAAAAACTTTGAAATTGTAGAATAATGCGTTTTATACGCTGCGATATAATATTAATGTAAAATATCTTGTGGATTCAGACAATAAATTTCAATGGAAAATGCTTTTTCCAAAGATGTAAATTTTATGTACATAATAACAGTGTTCAGTTACTGAAAGGTTAGCAACGGTTGGAAGGATTTTGAGAATTCTAAAAACAAATCTTTAAAAATGAAATTTAATTATTCGAAGAAAAAAAGATTAATGGATTTTTATAAAAAAAATACTAAATTCAATTGCACAAAATTTCATGACCCTATGTATAAGTACCTTCCAGCAGATCTAAATATACCGTTTGTTATTTCATGCGCAAAAGGCATTATCCTCGATATTCCTATCGCCGGCATAATATAGCGCAAAAATAACTTATAAATTTATTGAAGAAAATGAGATGCGACCTGAACGAAAGCCAAAAAGCATTCGGATCAATGTTATAAGGAATGTATATGTGTAATCTGACGCAACATAAATCACGACAAAAGTTGTACACTTTCGAAATTCCAAATCCGACGCATCGAGCCGGTCGAAAAATCCTCCGTCCCTTAAGGACGTATGGGCTATATACTATCGGCGTCGAATATCAGTATTACTAAAATTATTAATAATTAAATATAAAACATATAAAACCATATTTGCTACTTTTTTATTAAATAAGTTTAGAGAAATAATTAGTCAAATGAGCAATATAAGCCCCTAAAATAAGAAATCAGACGAAAAATTTCGACTTTTAAAAATCATATGTTTTAATACAGTTTTAATTTCATTCATCAAGGTGCCGCATCTTCAAATTTTACTCGATCTTTGTTTTCTTGATCTTATTTTGTCCAGGGGAGAATTATAAATAGACCCACTATAAACTCAAAAATAAAAAATAAGTCTTACGTTTTCATTAAAGTTTAGTTTTATAAAAAAGGAACTCACTTTTTAAGTTGACTGTACACTTTAAAATGTTTTTTATCTTAAATATAAAGTTAGTTTTTTTATTTTTGAATTACTATCAATAACTCTCCCCTGGACAAAATAAGACCAAAAAAACAAGAATCGAATAAAATTTGAAGATGCAGCACCTTGATCAATGAAATTAAAAATGTATATGATTTTTAAAAGTCGAAATACTTCAAAAATTTTTATCTGATTTCTTATTTTGGGGGCTTCAACTATTGGTCGTGTACCCTCCTACATAGTTTTCAAATAAAAAAGAAAAAACAACCCATATAACAAATTATTGATATTTTAAATAAAAACTAACTTCTGACACCGATTTTATAGCCAATACATCCTTTTGCAAAATACCGAGTAATACATGCTGCCTTCATTAAAATACTTCTCGGTGAGTTTGGGTCGTCGTCGCCGCGGCGAAAACAAATCTCTCGCAGGCGATTAGCCCACGAATTATAATCCATCCTGCAGCAGGCCTCTCTCGACCCAATTCGCTATTAATAAACAACTTTGAAACTTATTTCGCGAGAACTTTGCGCGCTCGAGTGTCCTGAAGAGGCCCACTTTGATTTTCTCTCTCGGCCCGCGAGGGAGGGAGTAAAAGAGGGCGATTTATCGTTGTTAAGAGAGTGGAATGTGGAACTTTCGGGTGTGTGTGGGTGTGTTGGTGAAATCGTTTAAAGGGCGAATTTATTGAGGCTGGGCAACTGTTTTTAGGAGAGGAGAATTTCCTGTAGGTGCGCAGTAATTAAACGGTCGGGTCTTTGATGCTCGCGGTGCTTTGGCGGTGGTACAAATTACTTTCGAAGTTTAATTTTTTTTTTAAGTTAAAATTGATTTTAAAATAGCACGGATTCCGAATGCTTCGGATTTTTTTGTAATTGTGACGTTACTAAGAAGTATTTTAAGAATTTTATTAATCAAAACTATTATTTTGAGCTTAAATATTATAGATAGTTTTTTTTGCTTCCTCCTAGAGGAAGCTTTGTGATAGTAAAAAAAGTTTTGGAGAAAATGTGTTAGGAATGTTGTTTAGCACATTTGGAATCGAAATACCCTATTTTTAGAAAATGTCCGTATGGATGTGTGTGCGTGCGTGCGTATGTGTGTGTGATCTACTCGACCGATTTTAACTAGAGAGGTATTATTTTTTTACATTTTGCTTTCACAGTTGGGGTCAATAGTCTATTTTTGTCAATTTCGATTTTCTTTTTTTTATAGCCATTTTTCAATTTTGAAAATTTTTATTTTCGTATTTTTAAATATTTAGAACTAATATTCTTAATATATTATGAATGCACTTTATGCAGAATAAAATTCTCTACATTAAAAAAAAAAAAAGTCGGTAGCTATATTCTGTCATAAGTTATTGATAAAAACGTCAATTTTTAAAAATAGGTTATATTTCAAAATTGAAAAAAAGATATTGACATGAATATTTTTTTGGTTAAAAAAAATATTGAGTACTATAATTTTCTAAATTTTCATGTTTTTTTATTGATTATTCTTTTTGGAAAAATGTGACTTCTTTGTCGTTGCATAACTAGGGTAAAATTTACTTAATCGCTTTGCAATTCCGTGTAGGGGTAGATTTTGTATACGAATCGAGTCCTTTCTTTGGGCAAAAGGATTGGTCCATAAATTTCAGAGATATTTGAGGTTAAAATTTTGTTTAACTTTTTCTTTAAATCGTAATTTCTTGAGAACAGATCGATGGATTATCCTGAAATTTATGGACGAATTTGCATTTGAGATAGGCAATATGTGTGAAAAATTTGATCACAATTGATCGATTATTTTCAAAGATATTTAAGATTGAAAATTTTCAAAATTTTTTTAACAGTTTTTTGAAATTGCAATTTATTGAGAACGGTTTGTTTTTATATATAATTTAAATATTTTAATTATTCTTACGTGTGGATTATTTTATTTTAATTATATATTGGACAAATTTTAGAAGTAAAAAGTTTGATTATTATGCATTAATTATTATCTATTTCTTCTAAAAATATAACATAAAATTCTGTAACATTATTTATCCATTTAAAATCATTGATTATTGTATCATTTATTTGAATATATTTAGCATTCTTCATTAATATATTAGTATAATGTTCGTCATTAATTGTATTACCATGATGTCATAAATAAGTGCATTAATTTTCAAATTTGGCTTTAAATATTAATTAAATGAATCAATAAATTAATTTTGAGGAAGCCATGTGCCAATTAATTGGCAGCGTTTTTTTAATTTTTGTAATTACCATTTTCATAGGTTACTTCTAAAAATGATAAATATTTTATCCTTGTAACTGTATTTGAGATTTTTTTTATTAATTTTTGAGTCATAGAACTTTCAATTGCTTTCTACAGGGTTATACAAATTTTTAAATTCGTATTTCTCTTATATATTTTCACTAAATTCCGACATGCAAGAAACATTTATTTATAGTATGCCGCATGAGCAGCTAACAATACAATACGTCTCGTAATTTAAAAGGATCCAATATTTACATTAAACCACATCATGCATCCATTTATTAACTCTCAAAGCAAATAATAAATTATGAAATGCACTCAATTATTAAATAGTTATAAAAAACCACTGCCAATTTATTGGCCCGTGGCTTCTTCAAACTCAATTTGCTTATTCCTTTAATTAATTTTTAATAACAAAATTTATAATTTTTGCAACAATTTATGACATAATTATAATTAAATTCATTTATGAAGATTAAAAAGTATTCATCTTTAAAATATGTATAAAATATGAATAAAATAATAGGTATGATTTGTTTTTTAAATTATGTGTGACAAATAAATAAAATAATTGATTGTAATATTATCGTCAAAATCTTTTAAAATTCCTAAATAACCTTTACTTCAAATTATATTTTCTTTGCGAAATTTCACACATAGGGTACGCACGCATAGCGCATAGCGCATGTCATTTTCATTTTCTATATAAATGCGTTCCCGAATAATTACGACTTTAAAAGAGGGTTAAAATAGTTTTAACCTCAAATATCTCTGAAATTCATAAACGAGTTCTTTTACCCTAAGAACTCTTCTAATAAATAATATACAAACTCTACATCTCCACGAAATTTCAAAAAAATTAAAACAATTTTAATGTAGTTATATTGTGCGACAACAAAGAAATTTTTTTGTTGTTTTTTTTTTCAAACAAAGTCATTTTCAAAAAGACTAAAATTTTAAATATCAAACATCTCAAAAAATAACCATATTATCTGGATGAAATTTTACATAGGTATTGCCTATATTGCATACAAAATAGTCTATAAATTTCAAGCTGATACATAAAGTCGTTATTGAGAAATTACGATTTTGAAAAGAACCGCAAAAAAATTTTAACCTTAAATATCTTCAAAAATCATGAGACAATTCTTTTACCTAAAGCACTTATACGATAATATATCGACGGCTGAGAGGAAAAAGAACGTATCTCAACGGGCGGGTAAAGAACTACGTATCTCGGCGCGCGGACGAAGAACGACGTATCTCGGGGCGAGGATGAAGAACGACGTATCTCGGCGCGCGGATGAAGAACGACGTATCTCGCCGCGAAAATGAAGAACGACGTATCTCGGCGCTTTTACGGCCAGTACACGGCTAGTATATACGGCGAAATACGTCGTTCTTCAGCCGCGCACCGAGATACGTCGTTCTTCATTTTTGCGGCGAGATACGTCGTCCTTCATCCGCGCGCCGAGATATGTCGTTCTTCTCACATACATCTCCACAAAATTTCAACATGATTAAACTAATTTTTGTTTTCTCTAGTTATCATTATGCGACAAAGAAAATGACTTTGTAAAATACGAAAATTTTCAAAATCAAATATCTCAAAAAGTAATCGTACGATCTTGATGAAAATTCGCACATATTATCTATATCATATATAAAATTGTCTATAAATTTGGAACTGATACATGAAGCCGTTCTCGAAAAATTACGATTTGAAAAAAAGGTTAAAAAAATTTTAATCTCAAATATTTTTGAAATTTCTGGTCTAATCATTTTTCCCAAAGAACTCGACCAAGAGCTATTCAAAATCTACCTCTTCAAGGAATTTCGAAGCGATTAAGTCAATTTTACTCCCGTAATCGTTGGACATACAAAACTAATTTTTTTCATATTACAATTTTTTTCTCAAAAACTAGTCGACAAAATGGATTCAAGTTTTTACAGATTATAGCTATTTATATTCTGCATTATCATGATTTTTTTTCTAAAAATTGACCATTTATTTTTGGAGTTACAAGCTTTAAAATAAGGCTTTCCCGAGTAGTGGTCGTGCCTAAAAAAAGCACGTTTTTGTTAATAACAAAAGAACCGTGATAGATAGAGATTTTTTTTTTAGAAAATATAGGTATTTTAATGTTCTTTCGAGTGCTATCCATTCAATTCAAGTATCTCGATCTTATCATTAAAAAAAGCAAAAATCAATTTTGAGAAAATCGAAAATTAGAAATAAAACAACGCATCGGCGAATCAAAAAACGAATTTTTGACCCGCCATCACACAAAAAAACAAAAAAAAAAGAGATCTGTCCGGTTAAAATCGATCGAGTAGAAGCTGAGATCCAGGCGTACACACACACACACACACACACACATACACACACACACACACACACACACACACACACACACACACACACACACACACACACACATCTATAAAGACATTTTTCAAAAATCATTTATTTTGATTCCTAACACTTCGAAAAATAATTAGAACATGTTTTTACAGCAACTCAAAAAAATTACTATCACAAAGCTTCCTCTAGGAGGAAGCAAAAATCAATTTTTTCTATAAAATGTTATTAAATTTTGACATCAGTTGAAACAAAAAGTAAGAAAATAATTATAAGATTCACATGATTTCCCAAATAGTAACATTTATTAAAAAAGCTTAAATTTCTTTTCATCTACATTCCCCGAAACCTCGTTAAAATTCCCTTAGAAATTTAAAAAAATGATTTCGAACATTCATCTCATCGCCAAAACTCCAGCCCTTTATAATCACCAAATCCATCCCATCCAATCATCCCATCAATGCCTCAAATTCCCAAACTCCATCAACAAAAAAAAAGAACCCCTCTTCCTTTCACTCGCCCGAAAAAAAAAATAAAAATCCCGCTTCAATCACCACGCGTGACTACTTAATCCAACTCGGCTGTGTCGCTCGCGTATCCGCCCACACATAAATATGTGACACACGTTGTACCAATTCGCATTAAAAAAAAAAAAAAAAAAAAAGAAACAGAGAAAGAGTATGACACTAATACACGGCGAGCAGCGCGTATCTGCAGTGGCAGCAACGCACGCGCATAGTCGCCAGGTATAAGCCTGATATTGCTCATGTAGAAAATTTACGGCCGGCGTTGTACTTTAATTGAACAAATGTATCGGCCGCTCGGGTATCTATCCCACCGTGCGCGTTATAACGTTTAATCTCGCGCGTAAAAGCAAAACGTATACGCGAGGAGAGTGTTTCAATTTTAGAGGAATATTGTAACTCTCCTCCGCGACGCGGAACGACCAGAATTAAGATGTCGGCCGGGATAATGCACGCGACGCGATTCGGATAGCTTTGGATATTGTGTGTATGTGTGCGTCGATTAATTGAACAAAAAACAAGAAAAGGTTGTAGTAGGCGGGGGCGATTCGATAATTTGACGCGGACCGCGTTTTGTTTCCTCGAATTATAAAAAAATTTTATAAAGCCTATTAAGCGATACGCGCCGGAATGGCTCTCTCTCTCTCCAGATAAATGTTTATACCGCCGCTGTGTGTTTGTGTATATAGGTGGAAAGTTTTCAAAGTATTCTGCGACACGAGTAGCTCTCGTTCTATTAAAAAAGGCCGCGGAGAATTAATTAGCAAATGTGTGTCGTTCCCGTTGTTTCTTTTTATCAAAAATTTTCGACTTAATATTTATAAAGCGGGCGCGTGCGCGCGCTGCTTCGATCGCGCTCGCGCGCGAGTTAGTTTATGAGAATAATAAACAGAGTGTAATGGTCGTGGATTTGTTTATGGCATGTACTCTTCCGGAAAACAATTAAAAACGATTATTTCGTCGTTAAATATATATCGAAATAATAATTTGCCTATATTGGATTAACATTTCCACTTTCCAGACCGATATATGATGCAAACGTGAGAAAGAGATTGAAAAAAAAAACTCATTCGTGCCAATCAAACCTGCCACTTATAATCTATATACATTGAGAAAACTGTCGTAGGAAAATTTACTGAAAAACTAACAAAAATTACTATATTTGATAGCAACGCGGGGATATAAGCAAATTATAAAAAATTTTGCTATAGTTCAGGAATATTTACAAGGTATCTTAATAATTTTTACTACTACACATAGCAAAAAGTGCCCTCTACATGTAGTACTTATTGCGTGCACGCCGGGAGCACGTGTCTGATTGAGGTTATGTTTCTCCCGCAATTTGAGATTATCTTCCTTTTAAGTTATCAAAAACATCGACAATATCGATTCAGTTGTTTTATTTTTACGTTGTGCAGGTGAGCTATGAGTTATTTCTTTATATTATCATAGTTATTTATTGCTATCAAATAATCATCAAAGTTCTCTCGTAAGCGAAGGTAGCCAATGTATCAGTTCCAAAATTTTGTACTCAAGAAGCTCACGTGGGTAAGAGGTTAGCGCGTCTGCCTAGCGTGCGGAGGGTCCAGGGTTCGAATACACAACCACCGTAAAAAAAAATTTTTATTTCCTTATTTATTTCTTGTATAGCTAAATTTAATTAATAATATATTAAATATTGTATAAATATTAGGTATCCTATAGATATAAAATCATGAAAATCAATTTTTTTTAAGTTTAAGCTTGGCTACAAAAATTACTATATTAGTTAGCAAAAGTACCTAAATTTCCATGATATCCCATCGTTGCTATAAAAAATAGTAATTTTTATTAGCTTTTCAGTAAATTTTCCTACGACAGTTTTCTCAGTGTACATACTCGGAAAATTAGCGTTCCGGAAAATTTATAGCCGCTTCTTAGAAAACACACACAAGTAGGAAATAGGTTAAATAAGTCGCGTGGTAGTATTTTGCCGAAACAAACTTTTTTTTCTCGCCCGCGAGTTTAATAGGGCACGCAGGCTTGCAATATCGCCAATTGATATTTTTTCATTCACCTTGTGTTATCGAAATGTCGCTCCTCGGCGAGTGACAGAGCAGCGCATACACGGGGGCTAAGCTTTTTACGCCCTGTCAATCAAATTCGCCATTCCCAGTCGCCGGGAGATTCGCTCCGATCCCCGCGCCGGCTATATTTCAATTAGCCCGCGCGCGCGCGGTGCAAACTATCGACATAAATAACGCCGACGGCATAAATATCAATAAATAGCTGATTATGGAGAGACCGCGGGCGCGCACCGCAGGATTGCCGTTCGGTAGCAGTGCTGTAATGCTACGAAAAATGAAATCATGCAAGGGTCAAGTGATGGTCCGTTTCGTTTGTAGGTGATATTATAGTCCCTGGGATGGAAATTGAAAAAGAAAAATAGCCAGTTCTTGGCTAATTTCTGCCAGTTTTTAGCTTATGTATGACTAGAATTCGCTAGTTTTTTTTTTATTTCTATCTAGGGATGAAATTATTAAGAGATAGTAAATTTTGCATGATTTTAAATCAGTGATTGCCTTTCTAACGGTAACCCTGACACGTCAATCCCAAACTATCAGTGCAATGGTTATCCATCATTTGATCATGAAAACGTACCGTTACTAAATAACAAACCTCATCACCACCAAAACAAAGAACTTCTCCACCCTATACATTTTTACGTTAAAAATATACGCTTCCCTTACCGACCAAAACTACCGACCAAACTACCAACCACCACGTGAAAGCAACACCTGTTTCCCGCGTTGTGTCCACCTGGCCAGGTGGGATCGGAAACTGGAGCGGCGACGGTCGGCGCGTACGAAATCGATTTTCCCCGCCGAACAATGCCTCCGCTTTATACATGCATGTATATGTGTACGTACCTATATACGTATACGTACAAACGACGACGGCTCTATTTTTCCTTCACACGCAGTGGTGGTGTAATAATAAGCAGCTTCTAATTGAGCTGAGGATTCGGTAGTATAAACGCGGGCTAAATAGCGGGCCGAACGCGATCAATCGAAAGCGCGCCGTTTCAGTTAATTTTTTTCTTTCTTTTTTTTCTTGGATTAGCTTTTGTCGCGGATGGTATATAATTCATTTTGTTTTGATTTCTCTCGCGGTCTCAATTAAAATTTTTTTCTTTTTTACATTTCGAGCTGTGTATATACCTTATTATTCGCTCCTGCGTGATACGAATGGAAAAATATCATATGAGGTCTCATATAAGATCCCGTAATATATAAAATTGCAGATGAGATCTCATGTGAGATCTCATATGATATTTTCACGCGGGTAACCCGCAATTTATACCATAAATTAACGAACCCCTCGTCACCTTCGTCTCTTATACTACAACGGCTACGGAAGAGAATGAAGAAAGCCATTGAAAGATTAAAATTTCTCGTTTATTCAGACATCTCAGATATATAAATATATATATACTATTACAAAACCAACGGCTGAATTTACAGGCGTGCGCCTATACTCGTCATCACAAAGAATAAAACAAGTGAAAATTCTTAATCATCATATATCTGAAATCATCATCATCAGTATCATCATCGGTGTATGCGTCTGTAGGGGAAGGTTAGGTAGTAGACTCTCTTTCTCTTTCTCTCTCTTTCTCTCACTCACTGCTTCTTCGAGGACGGCTCGAACATGCGCACGACCTTGTCCTCCTTCGACTTGGTAACCGGCTGCTCATCCTCCTCCTTCTCCTCCACCTCCTCCTTCGGCTTCTTCTGGTAGATGTCCTTCTTCATCGGTTCCTCGTTCTCCTCGTTCCCCTTGTTCTTCTTCTCCCCGCCCTCCTCCTCCTGCTCCTGCAGAATGCGGGTCACCTTCTTGTTCTTCATCTTCTTGCTATCCCCGTCGTCATCACCATCGCCGCCTCCGATACGTTGACTCTTCTTCTTCTTCCTCCGGCACTTGGTCTTCTCCTTACGCGAATTCTTCGGCAACGGCGTCGACCCTTTCCTACCCTCGCCGTCCGTGCTCAAACTGCGCATCTCCTTCTCCGGTTCTTCCGTCGTCACTCCCGTATTAGTCGCAAACTCCTCCGTTATCGGTTCTGGCGTAGTCGTGGTGGTGGTCGTGGTCGTCTTAGTTTGGAGCGAGCGTTTCGTCTCGAGTCTCAGCGGCGCCGCTGTGACTTTTTTGCGACGGCACTCGCTGCACTTCCTACGGGGCCGCGTGCAATTGGCCAGCGCGGTGATGTTGATCCCTCCCTTCTTCAGGATCCTCAGCTTCTCGCTATCTGGCAGCCCCTTCAGCCAGTCAATCAGCTCGTCCTCCCTCATAGCGTCGGACATCGAGCAATCGCACTCGCCGGACTTTCCCGGCTGCAGCTCCTTCGGCAGCAGTTTGTTGCTCCTGCCCTCGGGCTCCGTCGACGGTGCTGGCGTAGTCGTAGACGTAGTCGTAGTCGTCGGTTCCGGTGTCGTCGACGTTGTCGTCGTCGTGGTGGTAGTCGTCGTCGTTGGCGCCGCTGTTGTCGGGGCTTCCTTCTTCGGCTCGGCGGTGGTCGTCAACTTCTTCTTCCTGGGCGGGTCCTCATGGTACATCCGCGCCTGGGTGTCGTTGCCGCTAGACGGATCCCCCGCCTCCAGCGACAGCATGACCGTTGGCTCGGCTTCTGGAGAACACGCGGTGTAGTTATATATATATCGCTTGAATGGATAATGCGCTGCCCGATCCGAAAGTCCTTTTAGTAGAGGCGAGCGCGCGCAATTTGGCCACCGGCCAGGGGATAAAAAAAGGACTCTAACTATCCTTCAACAAGTTTAATCTATTTCGGGCGGTCTCTCGTCGCTAGATTTATACGAGCAATCGTATAGAAATATTTTTAACGCTATGTGTATATATATAGACGTGGAAAATTGATTGTAATGTACGGCAAGTGTATGTATGTATACATATAATACTTTTCTTATTGCGGGCGTGCGCGCTATTTCTATAAAGTAAAATAACACTACATGTATATACCGAGGGAGCCGCAACACTATTAAAAAGGCCTAAATAATAAATCAAGCGCGAGAGCGCGCGAGAAAGCTGTACGTGATGCCAACGGGTGTGTATATATACGTGCTTCTTTTTACGGCCAGTTTCGCGCGTGCGTTAATATTCCGCCTAATAATCGATTTCTCTATAATACCAATCAAAGCGCGTCGCCCGTGTCGCGGCAATAATAATAACAAATAACAATAAGGAATAATCACCTTTAGTGGCGGCAGGCGGTGCAGCCGCGCAGACGCCGAGGACGAGCAGCGCGAGCCACCACCTCATACCACGTTCGGCCATCCTTCGTTCTCTTCTTCTTCTTCTCTATACGACCCTTCTCGCTCACTCGCTCTCTCCTGTCCGCACCTCGTGAGCACCGAGTGGCGAATGCGTGTGTGCCGCGCGCGAGTTGTGTGTGATCGAGCGGAGGCCCCGTCGCGAACTGGACGCTCGCGTCCGCGTCTCGAGTACACGGCATGTGTACTCGTATGCATGTGTGTATGTGTGTGTGATAAGACCGGGATCGTAAACGAATGAAAGAGTGAGTGAGAGAGAGAGGGAGAGTTTATTAATTTGTACGAGCGCGAAGAAAGAGGAGAGGGAGGAGAGAGGCCGATAAATTCGGTGCCGATATGTTATTCTAACGACGAATGCGTACAGGAGAGAACGTGCAAGGCTAAGGTCGGTGCGGATGGATGGAGGAAGGGGAAGAAGAGGAAGAGGTGATGATAGGTGTTAGTGGGCGTGGAAATGGACCTGAAATCTGTTAAAATTAGAAAATGAGGGGAGGATACGCGGACAAAAATGATTCGATGCGAGGTTCATTTTACCTGCAACAATGAAGATATCGATACGGCATTGAAGAAAAATATAGTCTTCCTTTTCTTAAAGGGGGATTGGCATTATATTCTAATAAATTGAAACAGATTTGAAACAAATAGAGTTTCTAGTTTTTCTGAAAAGGAGGTTCTCCGCTTTGGAAGGATTTGCGGTGGGATACTCCTTTTCGAAAAGGAGATTTTCCTTTTTCTTTAATGACATTTTAACTTTTGCAAACGCAGCGAAAACGGCATTTTGAATTCAATGTTATTTCCGCTACAAGCAAAAGTTATTTTTACTTACCTTTTACTACTATTTCACCTGCTCCCCGAATCATTTGATCATCTGATGTAAACCGGTTGGATTAAGTGCAAATTTTTTTCCGTGTGGACACATCGAACTACTTCTTCAGCAATTGAAACAAATTAAAGTTCTGAAAGATATATTCATCAATCTGATTCTATTAGATCCATTCTTTGTATAGTTTTAAAGGAATGGAGTCTGCTGTTCTCCACAAGTAGAAACGTTTAGTTAGATCGATAGTTAATATAGTCTATTCTTTTAATTCGGGCACATTTATTTGAACCCTTTGAAAGCTAAAATAGTTGAAAATACATTCAGTTGACAAAGTCATTACAAGTGTTGAAACAATTTTAAAGATAAATCTGAGAAGGATTTTTAAAGTTTACAAAATCCTACCCCAAAAGTTCGTATATTCTTAAAGATGAGTTTAACAAGTGAAGAGATTTTGATAGACATGACATTAGGACACTTTTACCCCGTTACAACTTTATTAAACATTAATTATTTTAATGAAATCATGGTAAGTCAAATTTTTGATTTAGTACTCGAATGCCAGCAATATTTATCGACTCAATAAATTCCTTACGTACGTGGGCGACCGGCAGCATTGCCTTCATCCCGAACTCTACCCTTATTCTACCCCATTTATAAAATTTCTAGAAAAAAAGACAGCATACAAGAAACCCAGGAACCCCGCCAAAGTATTTCCAACCAACGTCATATCTATATACATATAATATTCATCAAATCCCCCCATGATACACACACACACATATATAACATATACATATAGAGAGAGCCTGCTGTTATCCGGTGGACGTAAAATCTCGCGGTATACAAGCTCGTCGCGCGCCGATTGACGCGAATATTGACGTATCAAATTATATATTTTTTACGTCTCCTCTTTATCGTCGCACTCTCTCTCTATATGTACGTGTATATATATCCCCACCTACCCACGATGTACACGCGCGCGTGTGCTCATGTGCGATTGTCGGCAGGTTCTGCCAGGCCTTTACGTGGGCAACTATCGGGACAGCAAGGACGCGGCCCAGCTCGAGCGCTTCGAGATCACCCACATCCTCGCGATCCACGATGCCGCCAAGCGGCTGCACTCGGTGAGTACTTAGCGCGTGTGTGCAGTGAGTCTCGTAGTTTATTAGTAAACGGGGTTTCGTGTAGAAGGTATCTGAGTGTATTATGTGCGTAGCTAATTTCAATTGGGTGTGAATTGTAGCTTTAACGGGTTTGTTTGATAAAGGGTATAACGTTTGTTAAAAAAAAACATTCGAAAGTTTGAAGACTATATCATTTTTATTCATATTTTTTATGAAATACACTGGGCGATCATTAACGATTAACTGGAATTTTATAGAAATTTCTTAGACTCCAACGACGAAATAGGCAGAAACGTGAGAATTTCTGAATTTTTACATTGATCGGAATTCGATGAAATTAGTAATCTGACATTGTAACAACTTTTGTCGGATTCTATAATAAATACGATCCATTCATAATAATACACTGATAGAAAGGAATATTTCAGCCAAAGCCTTGTGACTTAACAGTTAAGGCATGAAACTAAAATTATTAAAAATAAGATGATATCGTTAATAAGTAAGTCAAATTTCATTAAGTATTAAAAGTTAGAGTATTTCTACAAAAATGTATAGTGTTTGCAATACTTTTTATACGTTTCAAATTGTTTAACACAATATAATATAACTATTGGTCAGATATGTGAATTAGACGTTAAACAAAATGTTGACAAGCGATGTCAACTTCATAAGAAGTTAATACTTAACGAAATTTGACTTGCTTATTAACAATGTCATCCTATTTTTAATAATTTTAGTTTCATGCCTTAACTGTTAAGTCAAAGGGCTTTGGCTCAAATATTTCTTTCTATCAATGTACAAATTTTTCATACCTTTAGATTTTTGATTTTTGATATGCATGACAATAATTTTTTTTAAACTTATTACCATGATATTTTTCATATGGGGAAATTTTTTACAGGTGAATAACTTTTTAATAATTTGTTAAACTATATGTACAATGTATAAATGTTCATCAGAGTTAGTAACAATGGACTGAAAATAGAGTTAGAACGCAAAAATTGGTATACAGACTACCCCTTTTATCTTTGTCAATAAATTTTAACCCGGTATGTATTAGGCTTCAATAGACAAAAGTTCTAGGCAGAACTTTGCTGTATATCGATATAGATGAAGAAACTTGACCGATAATGTGAATGTACCAGCACATAATCGATGCTCATATTTCATCCAGTTTCTAATCATATTTTCCTACCTAAATCACAATCCCTACCTTATCACTGGCCGTTCGCCATTCAACCCCCACACTGAGAGAAATGTTGTAGGAAAATTTACTATAAATGTAAGAGAAATTACTATATTCTATAGGAACTTTGAGACAGACTCGAATTATCATAAAAATTGCTATATACTAGTTTTTACTATAAATTGTAGTAAATTTTATGATAATTTGAGTCTGTTCCACGGTTACTATAAATATATTAATTATTCCTAAACCATTTTTCTCTGTGCATGATCAGCAATTACCTATATACTGTACCATATCCACCTTACACGAAGAAAATTTTTTCTTGTAAACTTTATTTTTTTCATAAGAAAATTTACTATTTTCCAGGGTGTAGTGCTTGCACTGAGAGAAAAGAAAGGTTATAATAAACTTAATATCTTAACTATAAATATATGGAATTGAAAATCAGACCAACCCTACATATGTTAATAGTTAAGATATGACGGTTACTAGAAGATACAGAAATTTGGATTGAGAATGTATCTTAATTATTAATATACGAAAGGTTATTGTAACCTTTTCAAGACGGAAACGTTTAAAGATATCAATATATTGACTATTAGAATTATTTCTCTCAGTGTGAACACACTTGTAATATACGAGTTTTACTTTTTGAATAAAACTTTTTATAATTTTCGCAGCGAATTTTACTGTTTAAAACAATAATTTCCATGATTATTGTAGGTTGTTGACTGATACTGTGCCATTTTGTTTTAGCAGTCACAACAACCACTATTTCAAAAGGTTAAATTTGCTATAAAAATCATACAAATTATCATTCAAAAAGTAACATTTTCTGCGAAAATCATAACAATTACTATTTTTCAAAAAGTAAAAATCTCACAGGACGATAGAAAAGTTCCCAAAAAAATTGTTCTCCTTGTATACCAAGACCAAATATACCATCAGCTGTCCAACCTCATCCATTCCGCCCGTTGGTTCCAGGACAAGCACTACCTGTGCATCATGGCGGCCGACACGCCCGATCAGAACCTCTCACAGTACTTCTCGATCTGCAACGACTTCATCCACTCGGCGCGTCTGCGGGGCGGCAACGTGCTGATACACTGCCTCGCCGGGATGTCGCGCAGCGTCACCGTCGCCGTCGCCTACATCATGAGCACGACCAATCTGTCGTGGAAGGACGCGCTGAAGGTGGTGAGGGTGGGCAGAGCCGTGGCCAATCCAAACGTCGGCTTTCAGCAGCAGCTCGAGGATTTCGAGTCCACTAGGTTGCCGGATGTGAGTGATGTTTCTGTTTTTGAGATTAACTGGCTTGAACAAACGACGGTATTTGAATGTTTTTGTTAAAATAAAGTCTTTGTGGTGGTTACAAGGGAATATTGCAACGATTATCTTTTAAGTGTGTAGGGGAGAGTCGGGTATGCGTGGCACGGCGGGTAAAATTGGCATTTAAATTTTTTTAATATTATTGAATATTTTACTATAACTCCATGTGTAACTGATAAAGAATAATTCTTCTATTTTTCTCCATGAAAATAGCATAAAAAATATTGTTATTTACAAAATGTGATGTAGTTAACATTTTTTACAGAAAAGCGAGCTTTACTTCATTTTTCATTCGCATGGTAGTAATAGAAAAATGAATATTTCTTATTCGAAAATAGGTACATTCGATAGTTTGCAAAACAAACTTACAACAGCTTTTTCATTTTTTTATGTTGGGTATATTATAGAAGGTTTTATTAATATTTAAAAAATGTATCTATATGGTGCATGCATGGCACCCGGGTGGGACACGTGTGGCACACTTGCCACTACGGACTCGCCTACCTTTGATTTTTCTTCTGATCAGACGGCTTGATTAGATTTGCGAATTTATTTATATACCATGATAAATAATATAATATATTATTTAGTTACTTACTATTCATTAATATTTTTATGAATTTAAACTTTTATATGGTTCCTTCCACAAAAAGAATTAGATATGTTTTTTAAATTTAAGCATGTAATTTTTCAAAACTTTTTGGATAAAAGTTAATAATATTATTTATTTATTATTAACAGGAAATAATATATTTTTTAAGTTATTGTAGTGTACTCTTAAAGTAATTTTCTAAATAAAAGTATTGTCAGGCTCCTTAAGTTAAACAGTTAGGATAGAAGTTAACAATATTATTTAGTTATTATTAATAATAAATAATATTTTTGCAAATTATCACAAAAATTTTTTTTTTAGTTTTTCTTAATTTTTTAAAAACTTAAAGATGAGAATCTTTAAATGATAATATAATTAATTAGATTGTTCATTTAATCATTATTAACAAATTGTATCAACAATTAAGAATCTTTGGTAAATCTACACTAACCATTTCTCCACATTGCCAAAATTGTGTTATCGCAAAACTTCAATAATTTTTTTAAAGTTAAATTAGTTATATTAAATTTGTAAATAACAATTAAACGAACAGTCTGCCTGTAGTCATTAAACATGCTTAAATTTTAAAAATATTTATCAATTCTTCTTTTGCAATGAATCTTATAAAGGTTTAAATTGATAAAAATATAAACGAATAGTAAGTAAATAAATATTATTTATCTATTTATACTATTTATGAGAAATATATTCGCAAACTTGGTCAGGCCAGCTGATCGGAAGGAATTTTAAAATTAGGCAAACCCGCAGTCGCAAGTGTGCTACTCGTTCCCTACCCGCTACTATGGAGCACGTAGATCATTTTGACTAGTTTTACGTTTCTATTTATAACTAAAAGTATATTGAAAAATAATATTATTTGACTATTGATACTAATTCTCAATATGTTTAACTAACTATTTCTTTTTTTGAAATTATTAAAATACTTAAAATATCAATATAAACTTATCCCAAAGTTAGGGTGCCACACATGCCCTGCTGTCCCCTACCGATATTTACATGGCGTTGGCCTTCCTTTGAGAGTTTGATTCAAATTTAAATGCACATTTTTATTCATTAAATTAGTTCGTGGTGAAGTATAGCAAAATACCAGATAAATAAAACTTTCTCACAAATTAATTTATGATTAAAATTCGTGAGTTAATGAACTTTAACTCTCTTCTTAACTAATTACTCTTTTGAAAATTAAGATAATTAAGTCATGAAAATAATTATATAAAAAATGGAAAACAATATTTAAAGTAATAGAGTGAAATGACAATAGAAGACTTATCAAGAACAGCATCAGCTACTTTCCATATGGAAATAATAAATGTAGGAAATCATAGAAAACCGTAGAAAATTGTAGGAAAATGTTGGAAAGTGTAGGGAACTGTTGATTATTGAACAAGATTTGTACGATTTTGTACATTTTTGTATGGTTTTATACGTTTTCGTACGATTTATCAATTTTCTCAAATTTCTCTGTAGAACTTAAATGTATGAAAAAGTAAGAAAATGTACGAAAACGTAAGAAAATGTAAGAAAACGTACATTTCCGTAAGTTTTAATGAATCCTACAGTTTCGTATAGTTTTGTACATTTATTTACGGATTCGTACGAGTTTATACATTTTATTACGATTCGTAAATTTTTTGCGTATATAACAAATTTTTCCTGTCGAAATAGTAAATGTACACAACTGTACGAAACCGTACGAAAACGTATTAAACCGTAGAAATTAACCATGCAAACTGTCCGAAAACCAACACTTTAGTACTTTTGTACAGTTTCTTGCAGTTTTCTAGTTTCGTACAGTTTATTATGATTTACTACACTTGTTTTTTTCCATATGGGCTGTATTAACTTAATTACATAGTTATACTATAATTGACAGAATATTTTCTTTGCAAATGTCTTGAACTTTTGCGCTATTTTCAGAAATAACGAAGATATAGATATCCCTTAGCGAGAGTATAAACTTTTCACGTCATTTCAGTTGGCGCAGCGTATTTTTTGTCGGTTAGTCGACGCGAGACTCGACAGGTTAATTTAAAGAATTCAAAAACATCTGTAAACTCGTTCAAGTTTGTTCCCGATCAAAAGTGGAACAGATATAAAAAATATATTCACGACCAACCCTATAACTTGTTTATTCTTTTAAGCACTAAGAATCCTCGTATTCTTCTTTCAATAAACACATTTTTTTTACTGCTCAAACAAATCCCGAAACTTCCCCAAACAAAAATAAAATGACGAACAACCTCATTCGCAGCATTGACAAATTGATAACGAGCCAGAAAATACCTCCCACATCACTCAATACACCGCGTGTTTAGTCAATACCCGGCCACCACGTCTCGTGATTAATACTTCTTTTTTTCCCTCAACCAACCCCCTCTGCTCCTCTAAAATAATTCCGCCCTGCCGAAACCAAACACCAGCGAGTCGAAACTTTCGCGTGCGCGCATACTTATAATACGCGTCTCGGATCTCGACGCGAGATCGATTCCTTCGCGCAGCGGGGCTCCATTACAGCGCATATATATACGTACAGACAGAGAAAAAGCGTTGTAAAACGCTAGTAAAAAGCCGGCGCTGTATCGATCCACAGATTTACCTTTGCCCTTTTCCCTTCGATTTTAAACTTACGGGATTGTGTGTGTGTGTGTGTATATGTGTATGAGGTGGGAAGTATTCAGGTTTCTGCGAACGCTATTTTGTCGGGGCAGGAAAATGAGGTGCGGGTGGTGATGGAAAAATTGCTGGGGTTGGTATCGAGACGAGAAATATTGTGAGACAGAAGTAAAATGTGTAGAAGTGGTATTTATTAAAAAGATTGATTATTTGGTATATTTCTTAAGATATTCTCTCTAAATTAAATTCAGTGAAAAATTACTATTTTAGAGTGTAAAGTCGTGGGCACTGTCGAAATAGTGCGTATGCACTTTGAAATAGTGTATATGTATACACTACTAAATAGTAGCTATACTTATAATTCAGTGTATATACACCATTTCAGAGTGCATATTCAATATTTCGATAAGATCCGACTTTATACTCTAAAATAGTGATTTTTCATTGAATTTAATTTAAAGAGTTCTTATCATTTAGAGAAATGTTATCGAACATTGATAGTTTCAAATGTGGCATAAGTATATGTAAAGTATTTCATTACTATAGATATCTGATATCACGTACGTTGACGTAAAGAGTTGAGAATGAATGCAGTTAAAGAAAATACTGAATCCGTAAAGAATTATTATATATTCATCGATATTATTTCTATTTTTTCGTTTTCTATTTCAATTTTTAACATTTACTAATTGTCAAGTATCAAAACAATAAAAATATATCCCTTCACAGTAAAACCTAAATACTTGATTTTTGTTTTTTACAAAATGGCGAAATATATGCAGACTGATACAATGAGAATAATATATTTTGCACTATTTCATAGCATTATTAATTATGGAATAATCGCATTGGGAGGAGCCTATAACAACAGCTCAAACGTGCTTCAAAGAGTGCAATATAGATTAATCAAAATAATTAACAAAAATAGATTCATGCAAAATAACCCAATGAACCTAAGACAGTTATTTGCATATACTTCCCTAGATTTTAACTATAGTACACTGAAAGAACTTTACTTGAACTCCAATAGTAAAACAAGAAAAAAAAGCATTGCTATTCCTAAAAGAAGTAAAACTGTTAGCGAAAAAAGTAGTTATATTACTTCAATTAAAATTTATAACAGTCTACCCAATGACATGCAGACTTTAGATCAAACAAAAATCTCCACCACTAATTAATCTTAAAATAAATATAATTTACTTTTTAATAAGATATAATATATTTTGTTACCATAAAGTATATTAAAGACAAATTGACTATTGCGTTCTTTATTTTTAGTTATTTAGTTTTAAGTTAGTTTTTAAGTCCGGTACCGCAAACAGGAAACTGTGCTTTCCTCTGCGGATTTACTCATACATGTAAATGTAATGTAATTACTACTGGTAAATAAATAAATAAATAAAACAGTTTATACAACAGTGCAAACTTTTTCCAAATATTTAAAATTTTTCTAAAGAATATCGTGTACGAAAGTATGTACAACTTTAATTCTGTTTTTCGCAGGAGAGGCGGCGGTTACGCGAGCGCTATCCCAGCCTGGCGCTGTCGGCCCAGGACGCGGAGGCCTGCCGGCTGACGCTGATCAACTACGAGGGCCTCGCCCTCTCCAACGAGATCTGCGAGGGCAAGTGCGCGATGGGCCGGACCTGTCCCACCGGCCTCTGCCGGCAGCCCTCTAAGAGGTATACCAAAATTTTTCATTTTTTGTTTTCGATTTTTATTATACTTATTCGTTTTGTGTGGGAGTGTACAATACAGAAGTATAGACGCGTAAGATAGCTACTTTAACACGTAATTAACTTTGGTGGAATGGCACTGAGGGTCTTCTTTTGATCGTGGAATTAATGCAATTGAATATAGTGCTGCTAAGGCGGCAGTGATCTTAAAATACGGTTACCGCTGTCGCTTTTGTCATTGGATATCGTCGCTTGAATGATGCTAACTGTGATGAAAGGGTTGCTTTGTTTTTTTTTTCTTTTTTTTTTTTTACATTTTTTTAGTTCTGGTCGAGATTTTTATGAAGTGGTTCATAATATTTCGTACAAAACTCGAAAAATATAAGAAATTAAATAATTTTTTTCTACAAAACAATTTATTTAATTTACCTATTTCATTGTACCTACAAATATTTAATATACTGTAATTTTATTGAGATCAGATTTTAAATCGGAAAACGAACTGACGAATAAATAAATATTTAAGTTAATTAGTTGATAACATAGTTTGATTAATAATATATTTTAGGAATATTAATACATTTTCATACATGTAGGTTTTTGAACTCTGATATTTTTCACATCTCTACGCTTGTTCAACAATATTAAAAAAGTTCTGACATGCCCAAACATTTTCACATTGTTTGCATACATATGTATAGTGTTGGAGGATATCCTAACTTCATGGTTAACAGCCTTTAGATTTACAAAGTATTTGAATTTTGTTATCAATCATCGTCAAACAAGTTCGTGGCAATACTAAAAGAATTCAAGTTTAAAATTTCGGACACTCAAAAAGCACATCAATCAGGCATTTCTCAGCGCACTTTACGCCACTCATTCCATCAATTCGGCGAACTTTAAATTGATTTTTCCCGAAACTAATAATCGAAAGTTCAAAAGTTTTCTGGCGCTCGCTACGGTTTTGACCGATAGCTCGAGAATTTCACAGGCACTGCGTGATTTGCAGCTTTTAACATTGATTTTTTAATATTTAGAAGATTCTTTTAGTTTGATTTTTTTTAATATTCTTTTAGTTTGATTTTATTTGAATATTGTTCTGAAGTATGCCATTTAAAATGCAGCCCTTAAACGCGGAAAACATGGAACTCAATTCGTCGAACTATACAGCCGGGGATACATTTACTTAAACGATTTACTACACATATTTCACTCACGTAGTTTCTCTGCAATTTTCATCGTATATTTTTAAGAGTGACACATCGAAAATCGATGGAAATGTACTTCGAATTCCTCGAGTTTACGTGAAATATCGTCTCGCTTCTTATGAAAATCTACGAGCAGAAATCAGTAGTTTTCTTAAATTTTCCATAATGCCACAAATTTTCTTCCTCTCCATTAAGCACTTTATCTCATTTAATACTTGTACTATTATAAAAAAAAAAAAGATGTACGCAGAGATAATTAAGTCTCGCGGGGTATTTGTAAAAGTATCTTGGAAAAGCTCTGTCCAATAAAGCATGCGGCCAGAGTTTCGCTTCTGCAGCACCTCTTTTTTCCGCGAGTTTATCGGTCTGACTAAACTTGGCACGTATCTACTTAAGGGAAGTCTTAGAGTACGACACGCCACGAGTTTCACTTCTAGCTTTGTGTGTATGTACACATATATGTAGCAACTTTTTACGTATACAGGATTAGATGTATATCATATCGTCCTATTAAACATGTTCTGAATCGGATTACACAAATCAATATTTTACGTGAATGAAATTTTTCAGTTGTTCTTTTATATTTGTCGCATCGAGGAAAAGAAAATTTAATGAAAACGGGATTTTTATTTTTAGTTATCTATTGAATCACTATAAAGTCAATCGATTAAAATTGCTTTCTCATTAGATCGCATGTATTTCTAAAATAAAACATTTGAAAAATTCAAACGTAAGAATACATTTTCCTCTTTTAATACTTATTACACATTTCTTATCATTTAAATAATATCAAATTGCTAAAATATATTATCAAATAACTGTAAAGACGATAAATTATTACAAATCGTTTTCCTATTCACTTGTTAATAAATATTAAAACAAACAATACCCACATTTTTGCGATTAACAACTCAAATTCTGATTAAAATTATTAATTTCTTATCATTTTAGGGTATGCTTTCTATTTTCTGAGAAATCATTAGCTTATATATAGGAATAGCATTGGCCTTATCAATAAAACAGTAGTTTATTAAAATTTATCAAGTTGTACTATTTTTTAAACTTTACCGTGTCAACGTTTGCCACTTTTATGCAAATAATACTTGTTAATTACTTCTGCCTTGTCCCATATAAATCTGGTGTAAAAAGAAAAGAAACCTTACGCTTTCTCAAACGTTTAAACATTTATACATTATTAAGTATTCTATAACGAAAGTAAAACAACTTCTAAAGGAAGTCCCTTTTCATCATAGATCTGAACGTGTTAAGGTACTCTCTAAAGTTGAATTAGTGAAAATTGCTCCACCATTTCAATTAGTAGAAAAAACTTCTAATTTATTAGTGAATATTCACTATTTCATTTAGTAGTTTATTAAAACTACTATTTTGATTAGTAGTTTTTACTAATTTAATTAGTAGTTTTTAAAAAACCACTAATGAAATAGTGAATATTCACTAATAAATTAGTAGTTTTTTCTACTAATTGAAATGGTGGAGCAATTTTCACTAATTCAACTTTAGAGAGTATGCTATAAGCAATAGAAACATTTAATGTAAAATACCTTTACAGCCCCAATTCAAAAGTGCACCTCATTCTTTATTCTACACGTGACAACTTACAGATTCTATATGTGATGTATACTCGCAGGAACTTGAGGAGGAAATCGTCGACGAGCAGCCAGGGGAGCATGGGCGGCGGCAGCACCGGTCGCACGCCACCGACGACGCCGCGGCTGCTGCCCTCGGCGCCACCCTCGCCGGCGATGCCGCGCTCCGCGAGCGTCCTCTCCGCCTCGTGTCGGCCGCGGAGCGGACCCGCCGGCCTCCATTACTACACGGGCTCCGCGCCCACCTCCAGGTACATGTACATTAATTTTTCTTTTTTTGTTGGGCTTGAAGTTGATGACGTTTTAGCGACGAGGTAACTGTTACATTGACTTTTTGGGACAAAGTGGAAAGTTATTGTTAAGCAAGGAATTAATTCGTTGATGGATGTAGGTATAAAGGGAAATTAATTGTTTATTTTACTGGTTTGGAAATTATAAATTATTATTTTCGAAATAATAGTTATATCGATTCACAATCCGACATTTCAAGGTTAATAAAATTTTACGAATTAGATAGAAGTGAGTCAAGAATAATAAAGATAGTAGTATTTAGTTAATATGGAATGCTTTATGAAGTATGCAATTGTAGTAGAATAAGTTTGTATAACGTTTTATTATGAGAAGGTTTATTAAGAATAAATTGAATGATTTGTGTAATTAAAATTAATTTATTGGTAGGTTTATACTTTGTAATTTTGACCGAGTAGTCATTTTTTATATATAAAAAAAAAAAAAAAAAATAATCGAGTAAATAAGAAAATAATAAATGTTTGCAAGAAATGTCAATTTTTTTAAATTAAACAATATTAATTCGTTATCTTGAACAGAATTTTTATGCGTTGTAAACCGTAATCAAAAGTTAAGATAATATAATAATAAGAAATGTTTCCTTTTTAATTTGAATTTTCATGTAAGAGAGGTAAAAGTAATCACTTTCCGACACTGGCCTTGACAATTCGATGAAAAATAAATTAACAATAAGTAATTTACGCAAGCATCGAAAAGCGTAAACAAAAGTATATTAATGCTCTCATTTTGTCTGGGCGAATTCAGTAGATATTCGCGTACGCAAGGACACGTAGATGACGTGGAAACTCATATTGAGGAAGACGTAAGGCAAGTCATGGGTCAGACATTTATCAGTGTGGGCACTAACACGCGCACGTGTATAACGCTTTCACCGAACATGTAGTTGTTCTTACTACACTCGACAAAAAAAAAGCTCATTTGAATAATAGCCACGATGTCGTCCGCAGTGCAGTTCGAATTTGCTGAGTCTTTCTCTGACAAATGACAGGAGGAAGAGCGAAATGTATTATATTGAGAGTGAAAAATTGATTGAACTAGAATATTAGTACCGCAATTGGATCAAATGTCATATAAATTCGTTTTTTTACATCGCTAATATATTACAGTTGACAATTTACAAAGTATTAGTAGGCTGGTTGTAAAAAATGGCATCTAAATAACGAAACACAACGCTTTTTAGAGCTAGATTTTTTTTTTCACAAAAGTTGGTAATCTTGTGATAGTTTTTAATATTATTTTATTTTTATTTACTAGTTATTATATAGTAACCGTAGGAAAAGTTTATAATTCAATGTATATAGAAATACATCAAATTTGTTATACATGTAAAAAAATAAACCCTGACAATACTAAATCGGAATTTTGAAATCCTTACAAGTTATGTACAAAAAATTATGGGCTATAAAGTTTGGCACTGATTTAACAAGCGAAACGACTCAATATTTTTGCTTGACGTTATTCCATTAACATTAATAAAAATCCACATTGCGTCATCAAAACCACAAAAATATGTAAATTATTAAAGTAGTTTTTAAAATTTTCGTCTTACCGATTTTATTCATTTTTTTTATTTGTAATTATACTGATATTCGGGCCTAATTTTTCATCCCTTCATTCTCGCTATCACAATCGCTTTAACTTACTTGTGTTGTATAAAGTTTGTTTTCAAAATGATCAAATTCATTTAGCACTGTGTGTATTGTTTCCTAGATGATTAAAAACTAGGTTCGCTTTCATTTAAACGTGAACAGTTAATGAGAGTTTCAGTTATGGAACGCATCGTAAGAGGATGATGTTGAAGTCAAAATGCAGTTGCCTAAATTGTATATAACACTTCTTATTGCATTTTATTCGGAATACCTTACAGAAAAACAGCTATCAAAGATTCGAAAATGAAAAATAAAAAACTAGTAGTTGAATGCTACCTTCGACATATCCCTTTCCCAAACCAAATATATACATCCCACTGAACGTACAAACCTTCGAACGTCTCAACTTACGCATATCTCAATTCTCACAGAGCGGTATCGCGGGTCGACCTGTCGTCAGCAGTGGCCTGCAGCAGCAGCAGCGGCGGCGGGAGCACCTCGAGCCTGTCGGCGATCGGCCGCTCGACGGCGGTGAACAGCGCTGCGACGTCGCCCCGTCGTTACGTGCCGACGATAGCGAGCTCGGCACCGGCGACGCCACGTGGCACACCGCCCGTCTCGCCCCAGCACTGGCCCAGGAGGCTGTCGGGCATGAGGCCCGGTACGCCTCAACTGCCCCATATACCCGGGTCTGGAGGTGGGGGCAGTCAGCTGGCTACGGTCAAGAGCGAGGCGACAACACCGATCACGTAGCATATGCTGGGCTTCCACGGTGTCCAGGTGGGTGGAAGCAAGGTGCGTTCGGGGATATATGGGGTGTAGATATAGAGGTGTGGTAGTTTAGTGCTGTTTGTGAATATTGTAGTTTTCGTCTGTGGTTTTGTGGTGATCTGTTGGTATTGGTAGACGTTTTCGTTTTGTAATCTTTGTTGACGAAAATGTTTTGGAAGTATTCACAATTTAAAGTTACCATGTTTACCCTACGAAAATATCTTGTAGGATTCCATGTAAGAATCCTATAGGAAATCTTGCAGGATTTTTTCGTAAGGGATATAAGCGCAATACCAATAGATTTATTTTTTCATACTGTCGATTTATTTTATTCCAAAATATTGAATCACATATTTATAATAAAGCGGTTCGTTTTGTATTGAAATATGTAATTATTGCTTTATCAACTAGTCTTGATTTATAAGATATTTGTAATAGTAATTATGAGTTAAAAATATTTTTAATTTTAGCAATCTTCTTAAAAACTCTTAACTTATACTTTTTAAGAACTGGCATTCAACGTATAAATGTATAAATGAAATCAGTAAAATCTATAATGAAATCATTAAGAAATCATATGATCTTTCTAAATCAATTCCTAGTTTTTGATTACAAAAACGAAAATTTATAGTGCATGCTACATTTACGAATAATAAGCACCTATTACAACTTGAAAAAAAAAAAAACCTTAACGATTTTCACAGATGTACGGATACGGTTATGGGTACGGCCGCTCGAGATCCTATCAGCACATCTGCCGGGACACCGGGTGTTTTTGTTACTCTGGCAGCTTTGGTAGCTACAACGGCAGCCGATACTAAAAATACGGACTCGCCCTGTCGTTTTAACGCAATCGGTAAGCTCCTCCTTTCATTCCCTAGTGGAAATATTATTTGTTCAAAACTATTTAAAACTGTTTAAAACTATTCATAACTGTTCAAGTCTGTTTAAAGCTGATCAAAAGTACATATTTTTAGACATTTAAAACAGTTTTGAACAGATTTAAACAGTTTTGAACAGTTTAAAACAGTTTTGAACAGTTTAAAACAGTTTTGAACAGTTATGAACGGTTTTAAACAGTTTTAAATGGTTTTGAACAATTTTGAAAGTTTTAAACAGTTTTGAACTTTTGTTTTAAAATAGTATTAATAATTAAGAATTTCAATTGTTCAAAACTGTTTAAAACCATTTAAAACTGTTCAAAACTGTTTAAAACCATTTAAAACTGTCCAAAACTGTTTAAAACCATTTCAAACTGTTAAAAACTGTTTAAAACTGTTCATAAATGTTCAAAACCGTTTAAAACGGTTTAAAACCGTTCAAAACTGTTTAAAATCGTTCATAACTGTTCAAAACTGTTTTAAACTGTTCTAAACAAATTCTTGTTGATTAATACTATTTTCATACAAAAGTTAAAAACTGTTTAAAACTGTTCAAAACTCTTTAAATCTGTTCAAAACTGTTCAAAACTGTTCAAAACTGTTTTAAACGTCCAAAAATACATACTTTTGAACAATTTTAAACAGTTTTGAACAGTTTTAGACAGTTTTGAATAAATGATATTTCCACTAGGGTGCATCCCTTCTTTATACAATCATTTAACTGAATCAATGACTGTCTTTGATTTGCAGTTTTGTTCGACGCTCGCCTCGCACAGACCGCCGCGGAGGCCGGCAGACGTCGTCGTCGCGCCGACGCAAATGAAAGTATATAATAAAACCAACCAAAAAAAAGCAGAAGAATTTTCTCGCACACGCGCGTACATTAAACCCACATGCGATCCTACGGTCGAACCACTTCGCAGATCTCGATAAAGTAAGGACGTAGAGAGGAAGCAGATGAGAAGAGTAACGAAAAAAAAGTAACGTAGACATACGTAATAATAAAATAATGATATGACGATGAAAAACAAGAAAACAGAGGGAAGAACACGCGTATATATAAACATGTACTCGCATTTTTCATCCTGCGTTTATTGCGCTTCGCGAACGAGAGGGAGTTGCGACAATGAGTTTGTTATAATTACGTATATTCGTTGCGCCTCGGAATCGCCCAACTGGGCGTGACGGCTTATATAATGTACACACATACACACGCGTTATTATATTATCATATTAATATATATAATATTAATATACTTTCTCGCGCGACGCACAAGCAAGCATGCAAGGAGGGTTTAAAGGCTCCGGGAGATTCCTCCAATTGGTTTTAGCTCAACCGTCCAAAAACTATAAAAAAATAAATAAATAAATAAAACGTTGTTGATTCGGCTTCGTGCAGATCGAGGCAGTTGTTATAAAATTCATTGAAACGAAGTAATAATGTTATTTAAGACAATGTGGTGGGGTGGATGGAGGAGGAAGAGGAGGGTAGAGGTGTGTTGTTGCGTGAGGTGGAGAGGGTTTTGAAGATGTATTTATTGACGTTAGATAGGAGTAGGTTGTAAATAATATCAATGTGCGTGCGCGCGCAGATATGTAGCGAAGGATACAGAGGATATCGTCGTTGTTGAATTGTAATTAAATAAATAAATAGGGTGACTCACGTGATGGGGAATTTACGGAGGTTGTTGAGAATCCGGCAGGAACTTTTTATAGTTTTGTAAGGAAAATTTGTTATTAAAATTTATGGAATGTTATTTTTTTTAGTCTAAAAGGCAACGTTTTTTAATTCTAGTGATTTCTGTTGGAGTGTAAAAAACGTTACAAGGCCTCTTTTAGGGAAGATCGAAGCTCATATAGAGTTAAGAATTATACATAATAACTGCATTTTCATATTTTTCCATATTTTTCTTATTTATAGTACTCGCTTTTGACATTTCTCGTTGTTTAAGAACTTATAATAAAAACTGAGCAATTTTTGGAAACTAAGAAACAGATTTAAAGAGTTTTATTGTATGTTAGTATGGGATTCTAATAAAATTTCTGTCAATACCCTGTCGTCGGGCGATAAATATAAAATTGAGCCGAGGACGATCGCAAGACGATCGCGTCTCGGGTTCACGATCTCGCAATCGCGACAATATTAATTTATACATAAAAATAAAGACAAAGTGGTTAATTTGCTATAACGAACATTACAAAAGATGTTGTATCGATATGTAAGTCTTGTATTTTTTGAAAATTAGGAAAGACGAAGAAAAAATATTTATTGTTGAAAGAGCTAAGCCCTTCATACATATATTTTAGAGGATGTATAACGTTTTAAGAACACGAGCGTCGCACGATCGATCGTGCGACGTTGCTTTTACAACAAAGATAAAAAAAAAACAACAACCGGTTATTAGTCGAGTGTAATAACGGAGAAATAGCTTTCTCTTTTCGATATGTACATATATTTTAATCAATCGAATATTCTCAAACTTCGTTCTTTTTCTCGGAAGGAAAATGTTAGATTGTTAAATTGCATTTTTCAGTAAGGATGAAACTAAAGGATGACTATAAAAACTAATTTTATAGGAGTACTTCGTTTTAACGAAACATTAAAGCTGTTATCAAAATTTTAACTTTGCTCCGAAATGGCGCGAAATTTGAATTTTTATATCGATTTTGACAGTTCGTTAAATATTTATTCTTTTTTCAATTTCAACGGCGATTGTGAGCTGATAAACCATTACACTATCTTCAATCTCTATAAGCCACAATTCGTTCCATACTTCTTGTGTTGGTAGACGATTAATAGATAATCGATGATGCAATAGTTACCATATATATATATCTACCTAAATTATTTACCATCAGTACAAAATATTGTTACCACGAAGAAGAAAATGAGTGCAAATACAACGCAAACGTTGCTCTTCTTCGAATAATTTGTAAAATAACAAAGAGAGTTACATTAGCCGAAACAAAATTTTCACTCTACATACTTTATTTATTTTTCTAATAGTTATATATCAGAGACGGGGCTTTCAATAGTATACCAAGAAATCGAATTCGACGTTTCTGGAACATGATTTAGTCAAAGCTTAATATAATTCCCTTACCCCTCTACACGATATTATAATTAATACTGCGTCGATTGCGAGGCGGAAGCACACCTGCACAAAGTAAAAAGAAAAAAAGAAAACATATACCTATATAAACCGTAAAAAAAACGAGCAGAAAATCTCAATTGAAGGGGGGAAAAAGAGCGATGAGCGAAAGTACGGACTCTATGCTAATATACATACACTCCTACGTACGACGCCTGACACTTGCGGTGAAGTCTAAAATATTTACGATAATATGTATGCCTCGAATCGTGCGCACGCGAATATCACACGCAGCCACACGTATTATACACATTATATATACACATACACACGCAATGGAATATGAGCAAAGCCACAAAGCAAAGCAAAATAAAATATCACTTTTAGACTTTTAGACGAGAGCAAAAAAAAAAGCAAGTATGTATAATCTAAGTATAAAAGATTCTTCAAACTTTTCTCTATAGCGCTATACTGCGTCTTTGTAATGTTATATATAGGAACGTAAAGAAAAAAAAACCAAGCGTATATGAGAAAAACAGGCGAAGTGCAGTGTTGTAAGACAATTTTATCCGAAGCTTCGTCGATTTTGCATATGGGAATTTCCCCTAAAATAGGGGAAAAAGCGTTGCATTTAACTACATTTCGTTATACACACGTTGACGTATAAATAATATGCCTTTAATCAAACGCAATATGATTAAGTGCAAAATGATGTGCATTTACGAAACTAAACTTTGTTTATCTTTACCGTTGAGTTGTCGTTTGTGTCGGACAAGACAAACGTTTAATTGTTTGTTCAATGACGTAATTTAACGGCTAATTTTTCGGGCAGCCCAAATGATATGGGTGTTTTTTGATAGACCGTAGTCGGTAGCTTTAACGACTAAAGCATTATAAGCCACGACTTTTTTACGAAAAGCAGCTGTATTTAAAGGGAGAAAATATTATATACACCATAAGTATATGTAAAATGTAAACAAAAAAAATGAATAGGCTCGCGCATCGACAGTTCGAGAGACGAACAATCAAAGGATTCTTTCTTAGAAAGCGTCGCTGTTCATTTTTGTAGGGACATGAGTGTTATCCGAACTATGAATTATTATTATTACGCGAAGATGAGAGATTTTTATCTCGGATATCTATTCATATACATAATAATGCGTTCTACCTAGTATAACCTTTTAAGTGTATATCATCGTGTCAGGGAAACTCTTCGTCTTGAAACTCGTTCGCAATGGTTTTCCGGGAAAAATTAAATTTGAAATTCACAAAAGTATCATTTCTTTTTTATTCAACTATAGAAATGAAGCACTGACGTGATAATTATTTCAACCTTAATTATATAGCGTTTGAAAAACGGAATTAAAAGAGTTTCCAGCGAGGACTTTCCCGTTATGATTTGACCGACGAATCATGAAGAGAAAAAAAAAGCTTTGGACCAAATCAGCGTAAAATGTGTATCTCAAACTCATATTTTAACACTCTAGGCTAAACGAGACCGATAGGAAAGCGATATATATGGTTTTTATCTTTGTAGAGAGGAGCGCGCGTGCCGCGGAATGTATCTATTATAAACGAACACACAAAAGTCGAGAGCGGGAAAACAAACGAGAGAACAAAAAAAGAAAGAAAAAGAAAAAGCATAAGCGAAAGGCAAAGGAAAAGGAAACGAGGGACGGGGAGAATGAGAGACAAAAGGAGGACACTTTTAGCTGCGAGTTTTTCTCTCCCGCGTCTGTACGACACGCGCATTCATATACATATACAGACACACATAAATACAGACGTACATCAGGCACACCATTATTGTATGCGAGAACACTTCATCCAATAAGTTAGAAACACACGTACATATACATACACATATACAAACACGTGCGCGAGTATTTTTGATACGTCTGAATTGATCTGTGATGCGAAAAATAATAAAACACACACACTCACATACACATACTGTAACACACGTGCTATAATACACGTCGTCGCTTCCGCTTGAATCTTCGTTGTGAGTGAAACGAATATTGTTAAAAAGAGGAAGAGAGCGAGTGAGAAAGAGAGACAGTATGTGTTTTAAATGGGAGTAAATAGAGATGAAAGCGCGCAACGCGTTGTTACGTATAGTCGAAGGGTCGGGGTGAATTGGATATTTCGCGATGTCTTTATACAGTGTACTTATATTGATTTTTGTTTTGTAATAATAGGAGCATGCAATGCGAATCTGATTTTTATAAGGAGAATAAATAATAGGATCGTTCCCTTTTGTTTTAATTTTACAATTTTAGTGTTAAACTTTAAATTGACGCCTTGACAAAACAATATAGAAAAAAGAACCGTGATAGGAAATAAGCAATAATTTTCTTTTAAGTATACCTTTAAGAATTGTTATTAGCTGCGTAATTTGTTATTTGCTTGATCAGTGAAAAAAGCAACCAAAAAAGAAATCCACATTGTGATGAATGTATAATTGTAAACGATCTGTTTGCATTTTTTTAGCAGTATAATTGTAATAGCGGAGCGGAAGATGAAATTTGTGAAATATCCAATTGCAAACAATGAGTCAATGAACACATATTATAAACTAAAACAAAGAGATCGAGAAGAAAACGCGCAAAAAATCTTCGATGCGGCTTCAATCGCCTTAGGCAGCATATCTTGACTTTTATATGTATTGAAAAAAATCTACACGTCGCTTAATATAATAAAAATAATACTAATCGTAGAAGAACGTTGCGGTGAGAAAATCGACGAGTTCGAAAAGTGGATTTTACACAGTTGAGAGATGTTGGTAATGAATGAGGGAAAGTCGACGGTAACATTGTTGAAACTGCGAGAAAACAAGTTCCTTGCATTTGTAGTCAAGCAATATAAATGTTTAGCTTAAAATTGAGGTAGTACCTGTTGAAAAGGATAGCTGACACGTCAAATTCGATTAAAAACGAAAGAATCATATAATTGTACTGCTTGAAATTTAAGCTGTCGAGCTTTACCAAGTCCTAACAATATTCTTGCAACATATATATCAAACCAAAATGTTACGTCGACGTATACAATATCGTTGTAAATCAGTGAGCGATGATTGGACGATGAGCAAGCGCAGTATAAGTACTTCGAAAGAGTTGCATCGTTGGGTTAACTAGTACCGATATCGTCGAAGGGTATTTTTAGCTAAAAAAAATTTAGGTCTTAGAAATTCGAAGTATTTTTTCATAAGAGAAATAAAAATTAGCATGAATAAAGATGAAAAAAAAACACTTTTAAATGTTCAATGACCAGTCGACCGCGGCGCGCGTGGCTACCTGCGAAAACGACGCTATCGATCGCGCGTTTCAAGGTAAAAACAATCAAAAATGACGAAATTCTCTAATATTACGTATTAACAATTTCGATTGATGAGCTTTGTTTTCGAGGTAGGTACGTACGTTCGCACAAAAAAAAAACATGCGGCGAGCTTTCGTTGAAGAAGAAGTGTAGAAAGAGAGCGAACGAGTCAATTTTTTCGCGGATCTTTCGACGAATCCTCGCTGAACGCCGAGTATACACGTACTCTTACATACATTTGACAAAAACAAATAAAAATGCGCAGTTTCCGTACCTGAGATTAGATGAGAGAACAGGAGAGACGACGATGATGTTGATTGATTATATATGGTGATGATGCGACCACGACAACAACAAAAAAACGACAAAAAAAATGATAACAATGATTAATAGTCATATCTCGCGCGAGAGTCTTGTTCTTTAGTTTCTTTTCGGCGTTGTATCAGCCCAGCAAGTTTTATTCTTTGAGAGCGTTCGTCTGACGTACATTTATGCACCAAATGAAACAAAAATGATTAAAAAAAAAAAAAAGATATTGAATGAATAAATAAACATTCGTTCCTCCTGACACGTGGTTATTTTATTTTCCTCTCAAACTACTTTTTAATTAGGTTTTCTACACAATGGTTTTAATGTGATATTGTACTGTAGCTTTGGTCCAGATTATTCTAACAGGTATAACTACAGCTATCAAATAAATTAAGTCACGTTAATTTAGTGGTTTTTTGTGATAACATTAGTTTCTTATATTTTAGTGAAATTCGTGGAATATTATACATGATTACCTTCAGAAATACGAATATGTATAAAAGAAAACAAGAATTATGTATATCATACTATTTACAAATTCAACCTATCGATAGCTCTTCAGAGCCTCCTCTATCGCTTTATTTAGCTTCAAATTTCGCCAGTCCAGTGAGATATTGTCAAGGTGATTATCAAAGTCGACTAGATTCCTGTATTCCTCGTTCCTCATAATGTAGTACATTGCTTCTAAGAGACCAGCTCCTCCTTCATAATTTATGCTGTAATAGAACAATATTTGATTTTCATTTTAACTCTTGCATATAGAACAAGTGAAAATAATTAATTGTATTGTTAAAACAATTGAGTATAATAAATAAAAATAACTTGCCTAGACTTGTCCCTGAATTTCCATTTGCCATCTGAATGCTGTGATATTCTTAAGGGATTTGTATTCATGCCAATAGTCATTTCTTTATTATCGACCACTGCAATAACTGCATGATTGAAGTTTTCAGCGATTTTCTCTGAAATACCTCTGTGTGCAGGTTTGTCAGTACTGTAAAATGAATAAAAACTTTTAATAGAAACAGAAAATTTTTAAATGAATAATTAAATAATTTAAGTAGTGTTATACCTGGTATCATTGATGTTTTCATTGGCCAAGTAATAACCTGCTATGACTAAACCTTGTTTAGTTGCAAACTGCTCGACCTATAAAGTTAAAAATTAAAATTATCAGCTTTTACTATTTAAAATAGTTATTTATTATTGAAAAAAATCATTTAAAAAAAAGATTCAAACTTATCTTACTCCAAAACACAATCAATGACTAACAAAAATAATTCTTAGATTCATAAATAATTCATAAAATGACTAAACTGTTTAGTAAACATAAAATATAAAAAAAGCAGGCAATAAATTGGATGATACTTCATATCACATCAAAAATATCAGACAATTTTGAAAGCCAAACATAAACAATGTCTAAAAAAAATCCCATAGAACTGACATCAGTGACCTCGCAGCTGCCATGAGGTTAGTCACATAAACTAGCTAAACCAAGCCTTTCGCACAAACACTCAACCTATAACCTTTGCACACCACAAAAACAAAGCCAAACAGGACTAACCATCGTCAGGGCGACCTCGGACATAGGTGACACATGGAGGCACACATGGAACAGTGGCACCGCGTCGACGATCTGGAGCTCGCCCGCGGACTTACCGCTGCTCAGCTTCCCCAGGAGTAATCCATTAATCCCGCAGTGCGGATACTTGGCAGCATGGAGGACGATCTTCGCGTACGCCCGCCCGGAGAACGTAATGTCCCCCATCGTCCCCGAGACAGAAACCCAAACACACAAACACTGATGCACCTCTTGGACGACGACGACGCCCTTTCTGCGAGGTTATGATTTATTTACCCATCTTCTGCCACGTCATTTTGGAGTACGGGTCACGTGACACTCAAGAAACCAATGGCAGAACAAGGGCTCGGTTGTCGGGGCAACCATCAGCTGAGCGGCCTCGCGAAGAATTCAAAACAAAGCGAGAAAACGGAGTCGCTTGGATATATGATGTGCCCAGGGCCATTTAAACGCGTGTCCAGGTTTTTTAATTAAAGACACGCATAAGTGAGAAAGATGGCGGAACGAGACGGAGGCTGGTTCTGGAGTAGCTGCGCGGTTCATGACCATGAGTAGTTGAGCGGACTCGCTGGATTTTTCTGTAAGAGATGCGCGGTTCGATATGCTTTGGTATAGCGTTAACGTTAGCGTTTTGTTTTAATAATAAGGCTACTCCGAATGGACAATAATTAAATTTGTTGCTAACAAAGTGTTAGTTTTTTAGGGTACAGAGAATTTGCGTTTGAATAATCTTTTAATAATTTTTAGATTATTTATAATTTTTTTTTTATTTATTTTTTTTTTAATAGAAAATAGTAGATCTTAAGGATTTTTAATGATGATTTTGATGAATTTTTAGGGCCACGAATGCAATGGATGACTTGGATGATCTGTTGTTTGGTAAAAATGTTAAGGGAAAAGAGACTGAACCAAAAAAGAGAGTAATGTTTAAAGGTATAATTTTCTATTGGTACAAATTCATATTTTATGTTCATTATTTGTTGTTGATTAAAAATGAAATTTATAGATTTTGAAAATAGCGATCCCCATGGAGATTTAAATTTCTCTGATGACGAAGACTTCCAAGAATCTCTGAAAGAAAATCCTACAGCTGTTATCAAAGACAGCAAAATAGCAAATTTATTTGGCATAAATTATGATGACGAAAATTCTACTCCTATTAAAGATTCTGAAGTAAAAGATACCGAAGAGGCCACGCCAAAATCGCCAGTACTTCCTGCCAAAAATCCCGTAGATACAGTAGACAAACCCAAAGCCCAAGCACAAGAAACAGCTCCAAGAGAACCCGAACTACCTACCTATCTCAGAACACCAGCCAATGATCCAGTTGGTTCGAAGCCAGAAAATCCAGCACCGATAAGCGCACCGAAAATGAAATCGATTTTTGACGACGACGACGATGTAATCTCCAATTTGCCGGCAAAGCCTAAAGCGCCGGCCGCACCCAGTCAAGCGAAAAAGTCTTCGTTGATGGAAGATTTGTTCGGCACTAGGCCGAAATCTAGTCCGCTGCTCGATACGAGAAGGAAGAAAGATACATTTAACTTCGACGTGCCTGCGACCCGCCCGAGTCCGGGAGAATCTCTTACTGGTGAGATAATTTTATTTCGAAAATAATTCGGTCGATTGAAATACATTTATAATAATTGTAAATAGGTTTGGCAACTGAGAGCACTAGTAAGACTTCAAGTGCAACTGGACTTTCATTGGGTGGACAAAGGGAAATACAGCCAAGGAGAGGTAGAAGAGCTTCAACAGTGCAAAATGATCCTCTAGGTCTTTTATCAGCATCTAGTTGGCAGGTAATTTCAAATACAGGTGATTTAATATTTTTGTTTGAATGAAAAATAATTTATAAACATTCACTTTAGATTGATGATCCACCTAAGACTGACGAGAAGAAAGCTCAGACTTCAGCCTCAGAAGTGGCATCAAAATCTCCAGTCATTGAAGATCTACCAGAATGGCTTGGAGGCCCAAAAGTTCCAAAAGATCCAAAGCAAGAAACAGAAAAAATTACCCAAAGTGAAGTTCTATCTAGCATGAAATCTGCTGAAACTTTGAGTAAAACTTCGTCAGCTTTGACAGATCCATCTATCATTACAACATCAGTGGCTGCACCAATTATTTCATCAATGACTGGTAACAGAATTCAAATATCTAAAAACCTTAAGTAGACCAATAAATAAATTCCATTACATAAATGTTTTAACTAGGGATTGGAAATGTTGACCAAAACCTGGTAACAAAAATGCTGGGCATGGAATTTGATCAGCAGGCAGCAATGATAAACATGCAACAGCAGGAGCATGAACTGAGGACAGCAGCAGCCATGTCTCAGCAGAGTGATAAGCTGAATTACCTCTTAGAAATGCAGAAAGTTAAACTGTCTGAGCAGGAGAAGCAGTTCAACATGCTTATTTCTAGGCAAATTGAGAGGCAAAGTGTGATTGAAGCCCAGATGAAAGCACAGCAAGATAGGATAGATGCTTACATACAAGTAAGGAGAAAAAATGTTGTATAAAAATATTTTATTTTGTATAATGTGAAGTTAACAGGAAAAGTTATTAGACACTAACAGCTCAGCCAATTGCAATATCTTCACTGCCCTTTTCAAGGACCAAAGAAATGAAAACGGATTCTTTGGAGCATGAAGAAAGTAAGGTGGAATCAGAGAGTCTTATACAAAAAGTTCAATTGGAAAAGCTTTACTTGGAAAACACTTTGGAGACTTTGAGAGAGAAGCATGAGAAAGAAATATCTATACTTGAGGATTCCAATAAGTAAATTATAGTTTTATTTAAACGTAATTATTAAATTGATTACATAACTATCTAATTTTTTGTAAATTCAGAAAGCAAATTCAGTTTCTTGAAGAAGCAATGGTCCATATGGAGAAAAGAATGCAGGATGATATAGAATGCCTTGAAACAGATTACAAAGTAAAGATCGAAAAGCTGAAAGAAGAATTGGCTGAAAAGGAAAGAGCACACAAAGAGGAAAAGGAAGTACTCAAGGTAAAATCCAAATTAAAATTTATATATTTTACTGGATAAACTTGCTATTTATAATTAAATTTTAGGAAGAAAATGATAAACTCGTTCACGAAATTCGCGAACGTCATTATAGAAGTTTAGAAATTCTGCAAAAGGAGCACATTGAAACAATTGAAAGGATAACAAAGTCTAAGGAGTCTGAACGTCAAGCAATTGAAATAATGAGAGTTGACGGTATAAACGTCGAAAACGTATTGAATAAATCACAAGTGATTGTAGAAAATCTTGAAGAATTGCAAAAAAGATTTGAAACCAGGGACAATAGCTTTATAGAGTCTCAAAATAGCCATTTAACAGTTCAAGAAAAAAATATAGAATGTTAGTGAATTTAAATTATACTTAAGTATACATTTCGACATATTTACTATATAAGTTTTTACTCTTCAGATTTGAAGGAATTACTTGAGAAACAAAAAGATGCATTTGTTGATGAGAAACAAAAACTATTATTAACTGTTCAAAAACTTGAATCTGACACTGCTGAATTAATAAAAGAATTTCAAAAACAAAACACTTGTTTCAAAGAAAGCGAAGAAATTCTCAAATCAAAAGAACATGCCCTTCTAAGAGATAGAGAAATTTTTGTTGAACAGACTAAGTGGGAACGTGAGAGATTAGAATCAATGAGAGATGCATGGACAAAAGAAGAAAATAGACAATTAGAGTGGCTTGCCCAAGAAAGGCAAGCTGTAGCTTCAGAAAGGGGAAAGTTACAAATTTTTAATAGAGTGAAAATTGGAGTTGATGAATCTGCTAAAATAGAAGTAAGTACAACACCTAAATAATACAGAATTTATTATCTGATTATTGAGAAATATATGGAATACTTTATATAGTTAGAGGCAACAATAAGAGCTGCTCAGGAAGCTGCAGCAAGTGCCAATCAAGAAAGACTGAAGTGGCAAGATAAGCTAAATGAACTGGAAATACAGAAAAATGTCATTAAAGAAAAAGAAAATCATCTTATACTAAAAGCTAAAGAACTTCAAGAATTTACACAGGTTTGTAAAGTAACTAGTTTAATGAATCATTTTTTTAATAGACTTTATATGAATTATATAAAAATTAATTTTCAAAATCAGTCAGCAGTAGCTAAAAGAGAAGAAGGACTGCAGGCTTTGAAACAAGCACACTTCATTGAAGAGCGATACAAGGAAAAATTCAGTCAATTACAAAAACAACAGGAGTTGTTAACTGAAAGAGAAAGCAAAATAGCAGCTGAAAAGATTGAGTTAGCCAGGTACAATTGATAAAATTAATTCAATTAATGAACAAATAATGTAAATAATAACGAATTTTCAGAAAAAGACTGTCACTTCACATAAATGAACTGAATGAAATGCCAGAAAAAGATGTATTCAGTCAAATTGAAAGTAGACTTAATCTAGAAGAGCGATCCAACATTTCAGAAGTGCCATCAAGTACTCAATACAGAACTCATTTTAAGGTAATTTGAAGGTACTTTAAGATAACTGAAAAGAAATTAATAAAAGATAAATTAAATTAAGGAAAAATAATTTTTCAGGATATTGTAGATCCACATCTTGTTTTGTTAAAGTGGGAGTTAGATAATAAGTTGGAAGGTGCAAAAGACTTTGCTTTGTCTACTAGCTAATAAGTATAAGTATAGAAAAAAATGAATCGTTATTTTTTATATAAAAATAAAATCTAATTAAAATTTCATCAATCAGTTATAAATTTTTATCTTACCTTATAGTAAGGTTTCTAACCTTGAGATCTATAAATATAATTGACCTTTTACCTTGCTTTGGATGAAGTTTAATGGTGACATTTATTTTCCTTTTTACAAAATTTTACAAATTTATGATTTGCCTGTTAATATTAGGTTTTTTTTTTAATGTAGAAAAATATCTAATAGGATTGTGAACTGATAATTTAAAAAAATATTGAATACTTTAACAACTTCTAATAAAATGATTGATTAAACAAGATAAAAATTGTAAAATACAAAATACTTTAATATACATAGTTACTGCTATCTACATTTATAAATGTTAGATTTTTAGAGATTTATTTAGTACAAAATGTATAAAAAATAAATTAATCACTTTGATAAAATGTTTAAAAATGTTGTATATACTATTTATGTAACAGCTGGCAGTTAGTTTTATAGAGATTTAATCATCAGGCTTTTGTGTAGCTGGAAAATCATAATATGGAAAATAAGTATCTATGTTTTTATTTATAGGTAAAATTTTGTTACTTACTCAGAGTGTCAAAGTTCAAATCTATTGGAGGGATTTTAATTTTATCTAAAGAAATAAAATAAATTTATTATAAATTCATAAAACATTATTATCTCAAGCATCATTCAAAATTACCTATGTATTGATCACACAATTCTTGAAATGAACCACTATCATTCAAGGCATCCTTCTCTGAATCATTTTCCTCTTGATTAACATTAGTTTTATCATCTGTAGTACTTTCTTTTGAGTTTTCATCAGTTTTGCTCTTTGATGCAGGTGACTGTAATTATCAAAGATTTTATATAGCTAAATATTATCTAAAGTTGTGTACTTTAGAAATCAATTTATATTATACATTATTTTGTTGGTCTTTATCAGATGTATCGAGCCGTGATGTTTGATTCTCGTTTTTGGCATCTGTGAGGGTGGTTAGAACATCCACAATCGACCTACGACATATGTAAAAATGTATTTAAAAAATGGCTACTACAGATATAAAAAGTTCATACTTTGTACATACATGTTCTTTAACTCGGGTACAAGTATGTCACTCTGATCATCAATCTCATCGAGGGTCTTCTCAATCAAAGCTTTGTTAGCTATCAGCTCATCCAGATTGTTGATGATAATGTCCATCTGCCTTTTATTCTCCTCTGCAACCAGAAAACACGTTCAATAACATGGAAACTCACATGAGACAATGAACCCAAGGGGAAAAATTAACCTTTCAAATTGATGAGCTTCTTCTGCAGCTCCTTGAACTGTTTGTCTTGCTCTGCCAAGTAGTTCTCATCCTCTATCCTCTGGACCTCCTCCTCGCTCCCGAGCTGGACCAGACGATCTCTCATCTCCTCCATGTTTTCGGAGTACTCTCTAATCTGTCTCTCAGTCGTGAACGAAGAACGTTAAGTATATTGCGATCTCACAAAATTTTAAATAAATTCGCTTGGGCCTAACTTAACCCGTATCCAAAACACTTTACTCATCAATCTTCAACCTGCTAGCCCTAGCCTGCTACGTTATATATTTCGCACACGCTATAAATGCTTCATATATTGCGAATGTAAAGATGTAAATCTATGTACGCGACCGTCACGCGTGTTCGGGACCGTCAGCGCTGTGCGCGCGCGATTAAGGATTCGCGCGCTTTTCTCACATGGCGCCGATGCTAATAGTTGGCCTCGGCTCCGCGACCCCGACGACCTATGATTTTTGCGAGCCAAAAGGAGAAGCCCGCCGGATTCTTCATGAGGGGGAGACGCTCCTCGTTTTCGCACATTTTCGTGGCACCTGCGCCGAACTGCTGAGAATTTTATGTCAACAGTCGGACGTGTTTTCATTGAGGTTATAAAATTTTGTTTGTTTTTGACTTTGGAGCAAAATACGAGGAAAAGGTATATATTTTTTTGATGGTTTACATTTCTTTTCATTGATTGCTATTATTTAGTATCTGTATGAAAAATAGCATACATGACAATGATTAAGCATGTTTTTAATGCTTATAGCTTATAGGTAACAAAAGAAATTATTGATTTTTGAATTTATCTATTAGACCCCTAATTGGTCTAGTTATTTTATTTAAATTTTCGATGCTTATCTTATTTTGTTATTATTTTGTTTTAAAATTTTTTTATTTTATTGAAAAACATGTCAATTAATTGTAAAATCTGTAAAATCATACATTTTTTATTTTACAATTATTAGTGATGTTTTATCTGACATTTTGTCTTCTAGATGGGTATTACAGGCCTCCTTCCATTTTTGGAAAAATCCTCAAAGAAAACTAGCATATCAGAATTTGCTGGAAAAACTGTAGCAATTGACACATACTGTTGGCTGCACAAAGGAGCATTTTCTTGTGCTGATAAAATTATAATGGGTCAGCCTACTGATGCGTAAGTTCTTCAGACTGCAACTAAAGGCCAAATAAAATTTAATAAGAATTTAAAATTATATTCAATATGTTACTTAATTTGTTTTAGGTATGTAAAATACTGTATGAAGTTTGTTAATATGTTACTTGGTCATAAAATAAAGCCAATCTTAGTTTTTGATGGGAGGCACCTTCCAGCTAAAGCAGAAACTGAAGTAAAAAGAAGGGAGTAAGTTTCTGTTTACATAAAATTTAGAAATAGTTCCAAAAAATCAAAAGTAATAATTTTCTGTTTTTGTCAAAAGATCAAGAGATAGCAATAGAAAGAGAGCAGCTGATTTAATTAAAATGGGCAAAATATATGAGGGAAAGAATCTTCTAAGAAGATCTTTGGATGTTAGCCATAAAATGGCTCTGGAAGTAATCAAAGAATGTCAAGCTCACAATGTGGATTGCATTGTGGCTCCCTACGAGGCAGATGCTCAACTTGCTTACCTCAATATATCTGGGATTGCTGATGTTGTAATTACTGAAGACAGTGACCTTACTTTGTTTGGTTGTACTAAGGTATAAATTTTGCTTGTTTTTAATCCTATAGTTTCTACAAATTTCTTCATAATTTTTCTAATAGTTCAAATTACATTAACAAAACAATTATTTTTCTAGATATTTTTCAAAATGGATCTGTATGGATATGGAGTTCTAGTTGAACAAGATCGTCTTCATTTAGCAATGGGACTTGGACTCAACAACTTCCATATAGACAAATTTCGTTATATGTGTATTCTTTCTGGCTGTGATTATCTGGCTTCCCTGCCTGGCATTGGCTTGGGAAAAGCTTGCAAATTTATTGTTAAAAATACCGATGACGATATTTACAACGTAAGTTCCTCCATAACAAAAATCTTACAAAGATACAAAAAATCAAATCGTAAAATATTTGCAGGCTTTACAGAGGCTGGCCTTGACCCTGAATATGAAATCGCTCGTGGTGACAAAGGAGTATAGAGACAATTTCATGCGAGCGCTGGTTACGTTCAAGCACCAGCTCGTCTACTGCCCGTTGACGCGCAAACAGGTGCGCCTGAATCCACCTACTCCGGAAGTAACTCCGGAGCAGCTCCAGCACGCCGGAAGTGAAGTTGATACGCAGCTCGCTTGGCAGCTGGCACTTGGCAATTGTGATCCATTCAATATGGAAAAGCTCCATAACTACAATCCCGATAAGGTGAATGGAATATACTTTATTTCATGAAAAAGAAAGTGAAGGGAAAATTAATGAAAATGTACTTTTGTTTAAAGCCTCGTAAGCTACGTTCAGCCTGGAGCGAGACAGCCGTGGCGAAACACACGAGCATTTGGTCGAGCGATTTCAAGATCAAAGCGGTAAAAGAGACGAAACCTAAAACTGTCACCCCAAATGAAGAGAGGCAATTGCCAGCAAGGATTGCAAGTACTCGCGGTCAAGTTGTGACGCTGAAAACAGATGCTTTGAAGAACTTGACACCGAGAAAACGAACATTCGAAGGTAAGTTAATTTTTTACATTTTAATTAGTATTGAATTAAAGTAAATTTAAATATAATTAGGAACATTTTAATAAAGTAGGTGAAGAAAAATTGTTTAATAATTTGCATAAAAGTTTAAGAATTAAAATAATGGGAATTTAAGAAAAGTTGTACATAATTGTATTGCATATTAGTTTTACTGATTTATTTAAAATAACATAAAACAAAAATGGTGAATTCTACATTTAAAACAAATAATCTATTTTGTTATACTATTTTTTAAAGCAGAGGCTGTGAATAGAAATAAAATTATATATATTAAAGAAGTTATTTGTTTTAAAAACACTATAAATAGTAGCCTTGTATACTACAGCCTTGTACTAATTTTAATTTAAATAGGTTAATTTAATTTATAAACTGTTTTTTGCTTTATTTTTAAATGTTAAATTACCTGTTTTCAAGTCATCTACTCATTTTTTAATACAAAAACATCTACAGCCATGTAGTAGTACCCTATCACATTGAATGCTTAACTGATGATCTTTTCAATACTGATGACTGATACAAAGCATAATTTTGTATCTTGAAAAAACATATTTTAACATCTGCCTTAATTTCTGAATTTTAAAAAAGTAATATTCTACTTTAAAAAAAAAATTTAATTTTAATATACACTGAATGTAAAACTGTTTGTAATATTAGTCATATTGTATAAAACATTTGTAGCTATTTGAACTTAAAATAATATTTTAAAGTATGTTTGAGATGTAAAAATGAACATAGAATAAAAAAATTTTGTATTTGAGGTTTCCTAAAAAATATTGTATTTATTCCTAAAAGTAAAAGTAAATTATCCAGCTTATACTTTTTAATGCAGAGTATTCTAAAAATGAGAAATTGATATTAAAGTGCTTTATTAATACACTATGATATTCAATAATAAAGAAGTGGAATCATGAGATTATTGATATTCTTACCATTAAATTACATATAAATCATTAATCAATGTTTTATACTACATGACATGATTTTTCTTTTACACACAATTAAACATGCATGAAATTAACATCTATGTCACAGTCTTTCTTTTTATCAAATATGATTTTATCTTACTTTTAATAAAAGGATTACGTAAGTATATTTCCTTTTGTTCAAACTGAATATTTATAAATACTTTAAGTAATAAACTTACATTTTAATTAAATTTAATGTTTATGTATTTAGAAAAAAAACAAAAAAAGAAAATAAGAAAAATGTTACATTTTATAAAAGAAACAAGTGTTTGGTATTGTCTGAGCTATTTTTCTCAGTTGTTTACAAATAGAAAGTTTTGTACATTTTTATAATCATGTAGAGATACTTATCAATCGGTATAAAGCAAATTATCATTTTAGAATTTCATAAATCCTACGAACACATTAATGATCATTCAAACAAAAACAAGCTTCTAATTGGATTTGTCTAATTTGATAATTATTATGAATTTTATTCAAATTTTTGAAAATCTTTTCTTATCGGCATTAGCTTAGGTTCACCATTGATAAATTTAATGGTCATAGATGGATTTTCTTTGTCTACATTAATCTTATCAAGTTCCTCTTTGAGCTCTTTTATTTTCTTCTGTTGAAATTTAGTCAAATCTGTCTTGACAGTATATTGTTTTTCAACAAATCTTCTATTTTTCATTACTGTGATTACATCTTCTTTGCAGGAAAGGCTAACTCTTAAGGGACGACAAACATTAGGATTTGATCGTCCAAGTCTTCTCGTGTCCATCTCATCTAAATCAATATTAGGAATATTTCCCAAAATTTCGCGGGCTCGCGAAGCGTCTCTTGCAGCCACTAGCTCATTGAATTTATTAATATCTTCTACAGTTGAGTAATCTTGTGATATTCTTAAGTTATCTTCGGGTACATTATAAATGATTAGATTCCTTGACTTCATGTCTCGCTCTTTTAACTCAACCATGATTTCAGAGATTCCGACAGTTTGATCATTTGTTGATTTAGATTTTATATTCTCCAATTCATTTGCAATACGTGTAAGATCTTCTCTTAAACCACTTACATCATTTTGCACATTCTCAAAATGAATGGTTTTGCTTTTTATTGTATTCATAGATGATTCCAATTCATTTATTCGTGGATCAAAGGTATTTAGCTGTGTTGAGACTGTATCTAATGAACTTGAAATACTGGAAATTGACGTTTGAAGGGAAGATATCCCTTGCCATACAGTTTCTAATGTAACTTTATCACTATTGCTATTGTTATCATTATTTCTAATTGGAATCTCATTTATTATGACTGGATTGTTGTTCGGAGTTGAAGTATTTACATCATCTTCGTCTAATATTATGTCATTACCATTGTCTTCATATTGGTTTACATTTTCTTCGATGATTTCAATATTTGTGTATTCCTCTTCAATAATCTGTATCTATATAACAAAAGAGAATCAATGGTTTATGTTAATCTTGAAAAAAATTTTAAAAACACGTAGCAGCATAGCATGCAACTGGTTCATAACTTACCTCATCTTCATTGCTGTTGTAGTCAGCGAGGGGCTTCTCGATGATTCCCAGACTTTCCAACTTCATGACTTTCCCGTATCGCATATTATCGTTCTGGCTACTGGTGGCGGCGGCTATCGGTATGCCGCTGTTGTTGTTGCCGCTGTTACTATTGTTGCCGCTGCTACTATTGTTGCCGTTATTCAAGTTATTGAGGTTGTTCAAGTTATTGACGTTGTTCAAATTGTTGACGTTGTTCAGATTGTTAACGTTGGGCTGTTGCTGCTGTAGCTGTTGTGGTTGTCGTCGCTTGTTCCTACGGGTGCGCATGGGATAGCTGTTGGAGAATGGCGACTGGTTCGGGCCGCAACAGACGTTGAAGATGCCCTCGGGTGAGATCTTGTACCTATGTGAGCAGGATAAGTGAAAGGGTGTGCTACACTTTGCGCATCGGATCACACCGGACGCGATGTTTCGTCCGCAGGAGCGACAAGAAACCATAACCTCGTTTAATAAGCGCGCTCGTTAGCCCGCTTTCGATAACATGCGCCTTGTTCTCGAATCCTTTCACCCTCGCTTCGACGACTCGGGATATTCCCGAAACCACGTCGATGTACTTTCTTGAGGTTGAGCGACAAAACGATGACTGTACAGATGCTGAGAAGATAATTGTATATCTGAGAGTTTAACAAATGTATCACAACCGCAATTAGACTGATGCTGGCGCGTAGAGAACGGCTTCCTCTATGGCATAGCACGCGCCGCCATATTGTCGACTTGTCGTTGTGTCTTGTGTGTGTTCTCGTGCGTCTTGACACTCTCGACGGTCTCGAAACAATTCGATCGTGTCTGTTCGAGGAATCGAAAAGCGCGCGTCAGCGCCGTGTCACGGGAAATACCTAGAATGGCGCGAAAATTTAACTAGTGGCCTTTCTGCTCCGGTTTCCAATTCTTAATCTTAACGATATTATATATCATCTAGTTATTGTTACAAAACTTTAAATCTATTATTGACTATTGATTAAATGTAATAGTATTCTTTTTATCATTAAATGAATTCTTTTGTTTGCAGAATACGAGTCGGAGTCTATGGATGAAATAATACAAATGTACAAAGAAGAACCAAAAGAATCTACTGAACCAGTCAACCCAATTTCAACTAAATCAAAGCTAAACATTTCTTTACCAGATGAACAAACATCACCTATATTAGTCAGAAGGTCTAACCCATTCAAGAAACCTAGCGAAACATCACCGAGTCTTTTGCAAAGGGTAAGAAGGAGACTCCCAGTCAAGAGTCGACTCAGACCAACTGTGATAGATGAGACAGCTGTAGCACAGAGCAAGTTCTTTGCCACAGGATCTAAAACTGAAGCTAAGGAAGAGGAGTTAATGGACGTTGCTGAATCCATGGCTGTTAATATTGACGAAGAGGATTATAAGGAAAACATGAAATTTCCTAAACGAAATGTAATCATCCCTGAGACTGAAGCCTTTGAAAATGAAGTGGTAAGGACACATTTTTTATTGTTACATAATATTTGAGATAAATTTATTATTTTAATTTACTGAATTTTTCTGCTTTTCAAGTCTATGAAAGAAGATGAAGAAATTGATAAAGATAGTGGATACAAAGGGTCCAGTGATGGTGGAGAAGCAAATACTTCAGCAATGAGTTGTGATGACTCTGCAATTGAAAAAGAACCCCTTGATGTTCTGGATAATAATGCTGAATCAAAAAGTACTGTCTTCCAGGAAGAATTCCATGAAGAACTTAAAATGGATGAAAAAATAGTGATAAATGGAGAACAAGAAATGGATTTCACGATAACCCGGGAAATCTTCTCAGAGGCCAAATCAAGTTTGTTTATGTATGAAAGTTCAGCTTCAGAAAAAAGACTGAAAAGAGATAATAGATTCGTACAAAGTAACTCAAGACTGTCTCAATCATCTGTAATTAACTTTGTATTACAATAATTTATTACAATTTATGAATTCAATAATTTTGTAAACGAACTATATTTTTATACAATAATAATGGTTAACTTTCTTAATAGCAAGGATCTTCGTCTCGCCGTGTTAATAGGAGTAACTCAAAAAAGACTGCAACCATTCAGGGTCAACAAAGCTTATTAAATATGTTTGGCTTTCAAAAAAAGTAAGAATCATTTATTATCTTTTACGAAAATTTTGATGGAATTTATTAAAATGTTATTTTTTATTTGTTTCAGAAATGGTCTCAAACACTAGATCGAAATAAAAAAAATTTATGTCCTTAATAAAATATCAAAATATGAAATTTGGCTCTAACGTTTTGAGAAAAAGCAGTATTAAGACTTGCCCTACAGGCTAGGGTGCAAATGCATTTATTTTACTTCCATGTGTGCCAATCAATGTTAAGTTATAATTACATAAAAGTATTGTTTTTGACTCTTATGGTGTACATACCTGTAAATAGTTTTATATCGATTATGTAATAAAATTGAAACGATTTTTATCCTAATAAATCGAAATAAGTATGTTGAGACTGCGATTTTTACTTTTTTCTATGCAAGATCGAATACTATACCTAAATATACCCTAATTTCCATCATAATCTAATTTTAATATTCTCTATTGGAGCGACATCTAGAAAATTGTAGCTCCAAAGTACAACTGTACAAGTACAAACACTTTACTGTAGTCTGGCGCTTGCGCACTAGAGGCCTTCGCCGATTGGGCGCTTGAGCGGTTCTAGCGGCATGAGTATAGTGCGTTTAAACACCGAGCACACAATAGTAGGCGGGTCACGCGAGAACCAAACATACAATGAAGTTACGTAGACTTGCGAAACTAAGCGAGACAATTATTAAAATTATTTCTAAACCCAAGTAGGCGGGGGACGCGAGGTTCCTGCATGTAAAAGAGTTACGTAGAACTGCAACACGATTATTTAAATAATTTTTAAACCCAAGTAGCCGGGGGATGCGAGATACACGCATATTAGGGAATTTTGTAGACTTGCAACAATAAGCAAGACAATAATTTAAACAATTTTTAAACCCAAGTCGCCGGGGGATATGAGGTACACGCATATAAGGGAGTCATGTAGACATGAAAAAATAAGCAAAACGATTATTTAAATAATTTTTAAACCAGAGTATCCGGGGGATATGAAGCCCTCGCGTATAAAGGAGTCATGTAGACATGAAAACATAAGCAAACCGATTATTTAAATAATTTTTAAACTCAAGTAGCCTGCGGACGCGGGGTCCACGCATATTAGGGAATTACGTAGACGTGCAACAATAAGCAAAACAATTATTTAAACCATTTTTCAACACAAGTAGGCTGGGGATATGAGGTCCACGCATATAAGGGAGTCAGGAAGACATGAAAAATAAGCAAAAAACATTATTTAAATAATTTCTAAACTCAAGTAGGCCGGGGTATGAGGTTCACTCATATAAGAGAATCATGTAGACATGAAGAAATAAGCAAAACGGTTATTTAAATAATTTTTAAACCCAGGGTACGCGAGGTCCACACGTATTAGGAAATTGCGTAGATATGCAACAATAAGCAAGACCATTATTTAAACAATTTTTAAACCCAAGTAGCCGCGGGATACTATAAATAATTGTATGTTGCACATGCATCTACGTAATTCGCTAATGCGCGTGGACCTCATATCCCCCGCCTACTTGGGTTTAAAAATTGTTTACATAATGGCCTTGCTTATTGTTGCACATCTACGTAATTCCCTAATAATATGCGTGGACCTCGTGTCCCCCGACTACTTGAAAAATGCGACGGTGTACTTAGGCGATGAACGCCGAGCCCAAACACCCGCAAATAAAATAACTATCAACCTCCTCTCTCTTCCTCTCGCTCTCTCTCGACACACTTAAGGCCCAATTTCATGCGACGAATAATTCGTTATGAGTGGAAGTCATGTGGTCACTCGCAATTCGTAAAAGTTTATTCACAAAAAGCGAAAATTTTTCTGCTTTATGCGAATGTTCGCGAAAATCACGGAATACAAAGAGTAAATAAAAAATATTTTTTATAAATAACAAAGCTGTACGAAATGGAAGGGACGAATGCGGTAAGTAAATATAAGAAAATAAGTATATTTTTCTTATTATAAATTTTGGGTTATAAATGTACATATATTATACGTGCTTTTTTTCGTATACTTCCTTTTCTTACTAAGCAAGATTATTGCAGCTGCTGCTACAGATATTCTCTTGTGGTAATACTGATTCATTTGTAAATAATTTATTTGCTGTTGAATTTCATTATTATATTTTTCAACATCCGAATCTTCAAACTCCATTGTAATAGTTCTTAAACTTAGAAATACTTTTGATTTTTGTGTAGGTATCTTCTGTTTTCTATTTTTATATGACAATATTTTGCACAAAATTTTTTTTTACGCTGTGTTCGACTCATTTGTCGCTCCAAAAACAAAATCAGTTGGTCACTCGTTCCAATATTTCGCTGTTCGCACCGAATAATTTTCTACTCGCAAAAGTAAATCACTCGCAAAGTCGCAATTCGCAACGAATAATTCGTTGCATGAAAAGGCGCCCTTACCGTCCAAAAGGAGATTCCGCTGTAATGCTCCAAAATGAAAAGTTAAATGAAGGGATAGTTTATATGACGGACAGTTTAAGAACAAAAGTATTTTAAGCCGAGAAAGAAAACACAAGACCCAATTGATATGATATGTACTATGAATTATAAAATTGATTAGAACATTGGAAAATGAAGCTATTGATGAATAAGATGGAATTAGACGATAATGAGATGTCCTTTAACCAGTTCAAATAAATGATGAAATTGATTAAAACTCATGTTAATAAATCTATAAAACTCTTCATGATCCTTTAATGCAAAATATTTAAATAAAGTGCTATAAGCACTATGAATATTTCTTTGAGGTATTGCTAAATGTGGTCGAACCCACCACCTTCTGCAAGATTGTTGTTTCTTTTTTCTTAATTTTTTTAACAATTTCAATAACTTTAATGAAATTATACATTTTTCTAATTTTTTTTATTTTGGCTTCAATCATGATCATGACCATGAAAATGATAGATGTATGACATAGATCTATAGAATTGTACCGTTAGCAATGGAATATAGAAACGGAACTATGGACCAGCGCAAGCAGAGAACCGCGCGGCGTAAGGCTGTGTCTACAATACGATGTAAACGCTAGTGTAAATGCGCACGTTTTAGTAATTTTAGTAAAAATCAAGTAATATCTAGTAATTTTGAACCTATATTACTAGATATTACTTGATTTCCACTAGAAATTACTAAAGCGCGCGTTTACGCTACCGTTTACATCCTATTGGAGACACAGCCTAAGACGGCGCAGCGCAGCGCGGCGCTTATGTACATTCTCCCTTAGGCTGCGTCTACATACGGACGGAAACTGCGCGCGCAGTTCATATGCGAGCAGAAATCATAGCCAACTCAAAAAAATGTTGTTAGACTCGCGAAGAGACTTAGTTTTTTTTTACTATAAGAAAATTCGACGTAACCTATAGTCAAGAATAGTTTACAGAGCAGAACAGTTTATTTTTTTTACTATAACAGTTGTTAATGCCATTTTTTTATATTGTTTATTGGAGAAAAGACATAACTTGTTTAGTAATTGGTGAATATGCAATTATTCAGAGCCAGAACAGTTTTGTTACGATGGATGATTTGTATTCATGCCATAGACATTGTTTCAAATGATATTTTGAAGAAATATCATACAATTCGTAGGTGGTGGGTAAAACCACATCTGAAAGACAATGTGAGAGAAGAATATGGTGCATTTGCAAACATGTATTCTTATTTCAAAGAAAATGACCACGAAGAATTTAAAAGTTTTGTGGGAGTGACTGTTGATCAGTTTAATGAACTGTTAGAGTTGATCGAACCAAAGCTGATAAAAGGGGGTTGGCGAAAGGCACTCTGTCCAGAGCTACGTTTAGCAGTTGTATTAAAGTAATTAAATCATATACTTCATATAATAATATAAATATTTTCTATTTTCAAATTATCTAATATTATCAGTTGATTGTATTTTTATAAATGTAATAATAATAATAAATAGTATAATAAATTCTTGCATGGTAACATATATCGCTTTATTATAATTTAAATGTTGTGAGGATCCTCGTGAGGGCCAATTCCCAGAAATAAATTTGAAAACAATCTTGAATACTAGATTGCAACGTTTCGTCAGGAAGTTCCCTGACCTCTTCAGGCTTTATTAAAAATATATAGAGTTAAAACACATACAAAAATAAAAATAAAAAACTAGTCAAATAAATTAAAACACTATCTATGCAAAAACCTTTACCTATAAATCGCTACGTCGATACTGGTAAGATACCAGTAGAGTCGAAATGGTATGCAGAACATAATGCACGCTTCGCTGGGGTTTATATATAATCACGCTTGTTTACCTTTTTAAATGTAACGTTCTTAACAGCTTTTTGTATATATTATTCAAATTTTGTGTATCTTCTATTCTATTGATAGTGTTATGATTTAAATTAATATGTAACATTTCGGAAATAATTCGTTTCGTGTAATTGTTTTCCTATCTAAAATTTGGATGTTTTCCAGTCAACGATGTGTTTCATAGTTCTTTGGTGTGTTGCTATCACTGATTTGTTATTCTTATCTCTTTCATGCTCTTTAATCCTATTTTTTAACATTCGCTTAGTTTCGCCAATATAAGTCGATGTACAAGACATACAATTTATCTTATAGACTACGCCACATGTTTCTGATTTTTCTATTTTATCCTTTCCTAATTTAATTATATTGTTCAATTTTTTGTTGATCAAAGGTACTGTGCGGATGTTTTATTTGTTTAAAATATACGAACATTTTTTATAAAAGGTATTATTATATGGAATGGAGATTGTAGTTAGTGAACGGTTCTCATTACTAGTCTTTTTATTGTGATATTTGAGTTTTCGAAGTCTATTTCGTATGTGTATGTTTATAAATTCGGAAGGATAATCGTTACATAAGAGAAGTTCTGTAATTTTGTGTATATTCGCGTCATGAAAACAAGTATCGGATAAAAGAATTGCTCTATCCACCAGGTTCGCAACGATGTTTATTTTTTGTTGTATGGTGTGGTTAGAATTATAATTTAACAGTCTCGATGATGCTGTTGTTTTTTGATACCAGTTAGTCAAAATTTGATTGTTTTTTCTCGTAAGACTGAGATCTAAAAAATTTATACTATTGTCTATTTCAGATTCGAATGTAAATTTAAGATGAGTATTATACTTGTTAAACACTTGTAGAACTGTATCAACTTGATCGCTTTTTATACATAAAATTGTGTCGTCTACATATCTAAAGTAAAAGAGCGGAATACAATCGTGTGTAATTTTTAATTCGCGCAAGCAGTCTGTTTCTAAATCTTCCATAACCATGTCAGTGAATAATGGTGAGATAGGAGAACCCATAGGTGTGCCAAATATTTGTTTATAAGTTCTATTGTTGAAAATGAAATATGTGTTGTCAAATAAAAAACAGACTATATTCCGAATCTCATGAAAAGGAATTTTGCATTTATTGTGAATATGTGTGTAACGTCTGTCTATACTTTCTAATACTAAATCGCACGGTATATTTGTAAACAGAGAGCAAACGTCCAAAGATAGAAGTACATATGTACTGGGTATTGTAATTTTACTGATTTTATCTTTCATCTCGAAACTATTATTAATATGAGAAAGCGGTTTCGGAATACAATTTTTTAATTCGTTGTAAATGATCTTAGATAAATAATATGTTGGGCTACCAATAGTAGTTTTTCAAATATATTTCTGGGAATTGGCCCTCACGAGGATCCTCACAACATTTAAATTATTAAACATGGAGGGTGCCACTCAACATAATACGATATTCGGTCTTCGATCCACAAGAGACCAGACTCCATATCAGGGGGAGTTTTTCCAACACATCACCATAACACATGGGTACGGTATCACCCGTCTCCTCAAAACCTGGTCAAAAATGAGACACGAGCTCGCAAAAGCTAAGGCCCGTAACAATTTCCTTCTCAAATGCAGAAACCAGGATATTTTTCCAAACAACGTTCGAAACGCAGTAAAACGCCTCAACTGCACATCGTTCTACAGTAAGTGCTGCGCTGATCAACTTAATAACTACAAGAATAAGCTACATTACCGTTATTTAAAACTCTTACTGAAGGACATTCACATCCACATTTATTTTTTACATAAACAACTTAACAAGCTTAAATTTAAAATTTCAAAATCTCCTGTCGAACACTCGAAACTTGAAACCTTCTTTTATTTAACTGAAAAAACTAGTTTCCACATTTACTCAAATTTAAGAAATAAATTACAAAAGAAATTACACGCCCTCATTAGTATTAATAGAACAGTTAACAAAAGTTCGTTTGAAAAACAGAACTGGGTAAAAAACCTAACCAATACAATATTACCCGAATCTGTTCTTAATATTGTATCACTAGGTCCAAAATATAACGTAAAATCAGAAATATCAAAAACAGATATACTAACAACAATCAAAAATGTTGAAAGCAGCCTTAAAAACTTAGAGTTGCATAACGATATTAAGAATGAAATCCGAGCGAACTTAACCACTGTTATTTTACATAATCAAAAAAAAGTAATACATACAGCACACCAAGAAAAACTTTTCTCTACAGATTTAGCGAGAACGAAAAGTTTTCTAAAACATAATTCTAATATATTTTTCACACACGCGGACAAGGGTAATTTAACCGTATGTATGAATGTGTTGGATTACCAGAGTAAAATGATAGACTTATTGAAAGATAATAATACATACAAACTAATAAAGAAAAATCCATTGCCAAAGTTACAATCAGATGTTCACAAACAATTAGCGCATTTAAACAATAACGATTTCTTACAAATAAAATATCATAACAACCAACTCACACAAACCAACACTCTACTACCTAGAGCATATGGTCTTCCAAAAAACCCATAAAGAAGGTATTCCACTAAGACCTATCATTTCAACTATTGGTAGCCCAACATATTATTTATCTAAGATCATTTACAACGAATTAAAAAATTGTATTCCGAAACCGCTTTCTCATATTAATAATAGTTTCGAGATGAAAGATAAAATCAGTAAAATTACAATACCCAGTACATATGTACTTCTATCTTTGGACGTTTGCTCTCTGTTTACAAATATACCGTGCGATTTAGTATTAGAAAGTATAGACAGACGTTACACACATATTCACAATAAATGCAAAATTCCTTTTCATGAGATTCGGAATATAGTCTGTTTTTTATTTGACAACACATATTTCATTTTCAACAATAGAACTTATAAACAAATATTTGGCACACCTATGGGTTCTCCTATCTCACCATTATTCGCTGACATGGTTATGGAAGATTTAGAAACAGACTGCTTGCGCGAATTAAAAATTACACACGATTGTATTCCGCTCTTTTACTTTAGATATGTAGACGACACAATTTTATGTATAAAAAGCGATCAAGTTGATACAGTTCTACAAGTGTTTAACAAGTATAATACTCATCTTAAATTTACATTCGAATCTGAAATAGACAATAGTATAAATTTTTTAGATCTCAGTCTTACGAGAAAAAACAATCAAATTTTGACTAACTGGTATCAAAAAACAACAGCATCATCGAGACTGTTAAATTATAATTCTAACCACACCATACAACAAAAAATAAACATCGTTGCGAACCTGGTGGATAGAGCAATTCTTTTATCCGATACTTGTTTTCATGACGCGAATATACACAAAATTACAGAACTTCTCTTATGTAACGATTATCCTTCCGAATTTATAAACATACACATACGAAATAGACTTCGAAAACTCAAATATCACAATAAAAAGACTAATAATGAGAACCGTTCACTAACTACAATCTCCATTCCATATAATAATACCTTTTATAAAAAATGTTCGTATATTTTAAACAAATATAACATCCGCACAGTACCTTTGATCAACAAAAAATTGAACAATATAATTAAATTAGGAAAGGATAAAATAGAAAAATCAGAAACATGTGGCGTAGTCTATAAGATAAATTGTATGTCTTGTACATCGACTTATATTGGCGAAACTAAGCGAATGTTAAAAAATAGGATTAAAGAGCATGAAAGAGATAAGAATAACAAATCAGTGATAGCAACACACCAAAGAACTAGCTATGAAACACATCGTTGACTGGAAAAACATCCAAATTTTAGATAGGGAAAACAATTACACGAAACGAATTATTTCCGAAATGTTACATATTAATTTAAATCATAACACTATCAATAGAATAGAAGATACACAAAATTTGAATAATATATACAAAAAGCTGTTAAGAACGTTACATTTAAAAAGGTAAACAAGCGTGATTATATATAAACCCCAGCGAAGCGTGCATTATGTTCTGCATACCATTTCGACTCTACTGGTATCTTACCAGTATCGACGTAGCGATTTATAGGTAAAGGTTTTTGCATAGATAGTGTTTTAATTTATTTGACTAGTTTTTTATTTTTATTTTTGTATGTGTTTTAACTCTATATATTTTTAATAAAGCCTGAAGAGGTCAGGGAACTTCCTGACGAAACGTTGCAATCTAGTATTCAAGATTGTTTTCAAATTTATTTCTGGGAATTGGCCCTCACGAGGATCCTCACAACATTTAAATTATTAAACATGGAGGGTGCCACTCAACATAATATCGCTTTATTATTATTATTTTCCTCCTAGATGTTCAGAGTACTGTGTACAGATATTATGTTTATGATGATCAACAGTCACTCCCACAAAATTTTTAAATTCTTTGTGGTCGTTTTTTCTTTAAAATAACAATACATGTACATTTGTAGGCATATTGTCTAATAAACAATATAAACAAATCAATAGCATGAACAATAAACTCTTCTGCTCTATAAACTATTCTTGGCTCTATAGGTTACGTCGAATTTTGTTATAGTAAAAAAAACTAAGTCTCTTCGCGAGGATAACAACATTTTTTTAAGTTGGCTATGATTTCTGCTCGCATATGAACTGCGCGCGCAGTTTCCGTCCGTATGTAGACGCAGCCTTAGGGAGAATGTACATAAGCTCTGCGCTACGCTGAGCTATTGCATTGATTACTTGTAGACCTCCTCGCTGATTGGCTAATATTTAAATGTTAGCCAATCAGCGACGTTGTCTACAACTAATCAATGCGACAGCGTAGCGCAGTGCAGCGTAGCGCAGCTCAACGTAGCGCAGCCTGCGCAGCGCTTATGTACATTCTCCCTTATGCCCTGTCTACAACCACCGATTTTTTTTTTTGCGCATGCGCAAAAATCACCAGAAAGGGTTAGTGATGTAAGAAGAGCCAATCGTAAAAAAATTAACCCTAAATATTGAGTTTGCGTTGAACACACCTAAAAAGATCAAAACATGACTACATGAGTTTCTGCTTTCTAACATTAACAAAGAGTCAAGTGTTGGAAGAAGATTAGTGATTTAGAGATTTTATTATAAGAAGATTTTTCAATTAATGTAAAATGGATGATCATAATCTGGTTGTTGAAGTACTGGAAATAAGCATTAATTACCTTCGATTAATACAATTACTAAGAAATCGAAAAAAAAATTCAGAAGATGGTGGTGCAAACCATTAATTAGAAATAATTACTTAACAGGATATGGTGCTTATGAGAGAGTTTTTACATATTTTAAGATGAATGACGAAGAAGAGTTCATGAATTTTACTAGAATGAATGTACAAGCATTTATGTATTTATGTAATTTAGTTAACAAAATATAGTCGGAGAGTACCAATACCTCTCCAGAGTTAAGACTGTGTATAACGCTAAAGTAAGTAAATATAATAAATGCAAGTTTAGATTGAATGTTAATTTACATATATTTTTACAGCTATTTAGCACATGGCGATTGTGTACAAAAAAATGCATTGTTTTATGCAATTGATGTTTCAACTATTCACCAAATCATTCCAGACTAGGTTTCAGTTTAGAAAGCAGAAACTCGTATTCTTTGATTTTTAGGTGTGTTCAACGCAAACTCAATATTTAGGGTTAATTTTTTTACGATTGGCTCTTCTTACGTCACTAACCCTCTCTGGTGATTTTTGCGCATGCGCAAAAAAAAAATCGGTGGTGTAGACAGGGCATTAGGCCAGGGCCACATATGTGAATACGCTTGCGCATGAATGCGTACGACGCGGCGGAATCACTAGACGGCCTAAGCGAGACTCGCTAGTGCCAACTGTACAGGAAAGTCAGTATGACTTCGTGAACCCTCTCAACAATAGAAGTTCCTCACGAAACCATAGTGACTTTCCTGCAAAGTTGGCATTACAAAGTTTTCCTAGTGACTCCACTGCGCTATGCGGATTCGTACGCAAGCGTATTCACATATGTGGCCCTTCCCTTAGGCTGTGACTCCAATACCCATACAGCATGAAAGAAAACTGAAATAATTACATGAAATAATTCATGAATTAATACATTGAAATGATTTAGAAAGAATTTTAAAAGGAAAAAAAATTAATTTTAAATTAATTTTTAAAATAATATATGGAATCCTTACAAAATACTTTCAAAAATCTTCCAAAAAAATAAAAAAAGTGTTACCAAAAAATAATTACACGAATTAATTCTGAAAGGACTTTGAAAAGATTTTTTGAAAGAATACATAAAATAATTTCGAAATTATTGCAAGTATTCTTTCATGCAATAATTCAGAAATAATTTCAGAAAGATACAAATTAATCATTCACAAAAATAATTCAGTATCTATTCAAAAATCTTACATGAATTATTTCATGAAATCTTCTGGGAAACTCGTGTGAATTAATACAAGAAATAATTTTGAATTCTTTTGAAAAAGATTTTTAAAATAACATTTTTTAAAACAAAATAGCAAAAAAAATAATTACACGAATTAATACTGAAAGGACTTTGAAAAGATTTTTTGAAAGAATACATAAAATAATTTCGAAATTATTGCAAGTATTCTTTCATGCAATAATTCAGAAATAATTTCAGAAAGATACAAATTAATCATTCACAAAAATAATTCAATATCTATTCAAAAATCTTACATGAATTATTTCATGAAATCTTCTGGGAAACTCGTGTGAATTAATACAAGAAATAATTTTGAATTGTTTTGAAAAAGATTTTTAGAATAAAATTTTTTAAAACAAAATAGCAAAAAAAAATTACACGAATTAATTCTGAAAGGACTTTGAAAAGATTTTTAGAATAAAATTTTTTAAAACAAAATAGCAAAAAAAATAATTACACGAATTAATTCTGAAAGGACTTTGAAAAGATTTTTTGAAAGAATACATAAAATAATTTCGAAATTATTGCAAGTATTCTTTCATGCAATAATTCAGAAATAATTTCAGAAAGATACAAATTAATCATTCACAAAAATAATTCAGTATCTATTCAAAAATCTTACATGAATTATTTCATGAAATCTTCTGGGAAACTCGTGTGAATTAATACAAGAAATAATTTTGAATTCTTTTGAAAAAGATTTTTAAAATAAAATTTTTTAAAACAAAATAGCAAAAAAAATAATTACACGAATTAATTCTGAAAGGACTTTGAAAAGATTTTTTGAAAGAAGACATAAAATAATTTCGAAATTATTGCAAGTATTCTTTCATGCAATAATTCAGAAATAATTTCAGAAAGATACAAATTAATCATTCACAAAAATAATTCAATATCTATTCAAAAATCTTACATGAATTATTTCATGAAATCTTCCGGGAAACTCGTGTGAATTAATAGATTTTTTTAAAGAAAACATAACAATTCAGCAATCATGTCAAGAATTATATCACGAAATAATTCAGAAATAATTTCAGAATGATAAAAATTAATCATTCACAAAGATAATTCAATATCTATTGAAAATACTTTCATGAATTATTTCATGAAATGTTGCGGGAAACTCACGTGAATTAATACAAGAAATAATTGAGAATTCGTTTGAAAAAGATTGTTAAAATAAAATTTTTTAAAACACAATAGCAAAAAAGATATTTACACGAATTCTTCCTGAAAGAACCTTGAAAAGATTTTTTGAAAGAAAACATAAAATAGTTCAGAAATTATTGCAAGTATTCAACACGAAAAGGGCAGCGTCCGTATATAAGAGGCATCGTATAATGTATTTATTTTGTTTTTAATTCGAATTTGTTTCAATCAAATAAGTCCTAATTAATACAATATTTAATAAACAAAACTTACTAAATAAGTATATACTAATTAAACAAAGTTAATATTAAAAAATAAAGAAATATTATAAATAAATATTCTAATTTATTTTGTCAGTCATTTTGCACTATATAATGAAAAAAATGAAATGATTGGAAAATGATTGGATTTAGTCGTCCATTGTTTTCTACATTCGTATGATCCTATTAAAGAACGTATTAAAATGTGTGGGGGGTATATAATTTTTCGTTTTTGTGAACTAAGATAGATTGAAACATTTACTAATTGCGAAAAATATTAATTTGAAAAGTTAATGTAAGAATATAAAAACTTAAAATAAAAGGAAAAAAAACATTTAAAGATGAATAATATAGGTACTTAAAATAAGCAATATTTTTTATTATTATTCATAATAGTATTCTTTCAGTATGACAATGTTTAGAAGTCCCCTCAAAATCGACAGAAATATTATTTATACCTCTGCCAAGAGTAAAGAGCCTTTGACTCTAAAAGTTGATTCTAAATTGAAAACACTACAAATAATAATAACGTCGGTAAGGTAGAGCTCATTCTATTCATCTCTGCATTATATGCAATTATCATTTTTTTATTTTTATCGAATTTCGGGAAAAGAGCTCTTTATTGCCCTTCGTAATGACAAAAATACACTATGTGTAAATTTTCAAGTTATTGCTCGTTATAGATTTTACAGGAAACGGGTTGAAAAATTTTCTACCAGTTTTTTATGAAAAATAATGAACAGAATTTCTGAAAAATTTATAGGTGTATTATTTATGCAATTACGGAGTGCAGTGAAGAGCTTCATTCATCAAAAGTTGAATCTAAGATCAAAAAATGTAAAAACTCATAACGTCGGTAAGGAAGAGCTCCCTTTATACACACACATTTCACATCGACTTAATACAATATTTAATAAACTAAAAGTATTAAATAACTATGAATTAATTGATCAAAGTTAATATTAAAAAATAAAGTAATATTAAGAATAAATTTTCTAATGTATCGTATCACTCATATTGCAGTATATAATAAAAAAAATGAAATGATCTAACAAGCGAGCGATAGCGTAATGGATAGCGTATTTGCGTAGTACCCAAGCGACCCGGGTTCGAATCTCCATCATGTAAAAAATTTTTCTGCGTTTTTTTCTGCGATAAAATAGTGCAAAATTATTAACAATGTAAATATATGTAAAAATAGTTAGAATATTATTTAAATAATATTCTAAATTATAAAAATGTACCTTCAAATACGGGATTATATATACCCTTCGAAATTTATTGTTAGTAATATTTACTAAATATTTTCTAATTAATTCACAATATTTATTCCTGAATCCTTCCAAAAATCTTTCATTGAAAGGATTCTGCAATAATACATGATTTTATAACCTTCGAAATTTTTTGTTAGTAATATTTCCATTATATTTTCGAATTAATTCACAATATTAATTCCTGAATCCTTTCATACATCTTTCATTGAAAGGATTCAGGAATTAATTTTGTGAATTAATTCGAAAATATTATGGAAATATTACTAAAAAGAAATTTCAAAGAGTATAAATAACGTATTATTGCAGAATCCTTCCAATGAAAGATGTCTGAAAGGATTCAGGAATTAATTTTGTGAATTAATTCGAAAATATTATGGAAATATTACTAAAAAGAAATTTCGAACAGTATAAATCACGTATTATTACAGAATCCTTTCAATGAAAGATGTCTGAAAGGATTCAGGAATTAATTCACAAATTAATTCCTGAATCCTTTGAGACATCTTTCATTGGAAGGATTCTGTAATAATACGGGATTTATCCGTCTTCCAAATTTCTTGTTAGTAATATTTTCATAATATTTTCGAATTAATTCACAAAATTAATTCCTGAATCCTTTCAGACATCTTTCATTGAAAGGATTCTGCAATAATATGTGATATTAATTCTGAAAGGATTCTGAAAGATTCTTTCAGAAATCATTCAGTGAAAGGATTCTGTAATGATGCTATGTCCGGGGTATTTTCCTTTCAGAATTATTTCAGGAAATAATTTTGAAATATCTTTTAGTAACCTTTTGGTAATAATCCATGAATCCTTTCAGAAATCTTCTATTGAATAAATTTTGCAATGATATTATAAATTATTTTTGAATTATTCCATTGAATTAATTCTGAAAGGAAAATACCCCGGACATAGCATTATTACAGAATCCTTTCACTGAATGATTTCTGAAAGAATAAAATTATTTCATGCATTCTTTTAGAATCCTTTCAGAATTAATACATGCTGTGTGGGAGAGTACAGAGTGCTGTTTCGCATGCTGTACGAGTGCTGTTTCGCGTGCCATGTCGTGGCAGCACGCGTGTGGAACGTTTAGTATTTATATCTTATAGTGTAGAAAGGTCTCCCCAGTTATACTCTGCGCATGTGCGCACCGCCAGTTGATCTCGGAGAAATGTAGCTATGTTAACTTCTGACAAAAATATTTATACTAAAACTTCTAAGAAAAGGAAGAGGGAACAGCCATCGAATATCGAATTGAAAGCCTTATCAAAAATGCAGGTTGAAAATGTTAACATGAAAACATCCATTGTAGCCAGAATCAACATCATTATAATGAATTTTAATATGTTACCTAAACAAAAAAAGGCCTAGCTTTTCTAAAAATAATGAAAATTTTTAAAAATTACATTAAAAAATAATGATTCTAATTTTTCATCTTGTATTAGTAATTTTTTTAAGTTTAATAAGAATGTTTTTAGATTCCTTTTTAAAATTTTATGAATTTTAAGTACTGCAACGAGTGAGTATAATTAAATTCAATCGTAAAAAAAAAATGCTTTTTATTATTCTTTATTAAATTTTGTGAAATACTACCATTGCTGCCTTTTGCTTGTAATTTTGTATCTTGTATAAGTGAATTTTATAATTCTGTATCGTATAATATTTTTCCGTAGGTATTAATACCTAATATTTTACTAATATTTACTAATGTATAACTTTTTATATTTGCTATTGAAATAAATTTAAAAAATTTCAAATGTATTATCAATTCATTTCTATGCCTTTTTTTAATAATAATAAATATAAATTTTTTTAGTATTTCTTTATTTTTGCAAAAGTAAACAAATATATATTGAAATGTAATGATATTATACATAATAAAAGTATTAAATATACATTGTAATTTTGTAAATAATTTATTATTAATAAATAAGTTCGCTTTTTCTTTCAAATCAGCTGGCGGTGCGCACATGCGCAGAGGATAACTGGCGAGACCTTTCTACACTAGATGTAAATACTAAACGTTCCACACGCGTGTTGCCACGACATGGCACGCGAAACAGCACTCGTACAGCACGCGAAACAGCACTCTGTACTCTATTGGAGTCACAGCCTTACAGCAAATCCACATTGCATGAGCTATGCGCGATGCGCGATGCCTCCCGAAAAAAAGTTGTTGTCCGAAATCTATAAGATTTATAACTCTATGTTTAAAATTATTATAGGATTTATAACCATAGAGTTATAAATCTTGTAGATTTCGGACAACAACTTTTTTTCGGACGGCATCGCGCATCGCGCATCGAGCATAGCTCATGCAATATGGATTCGCTGTTATGTACATTGTCCCGTATGCCGTATGCCGTCAGAAAACTAGTTGTTGTCCGAAATCTATAATATTTATAACTCTATGGTTACAATTCCTATAGGATTTATAACCATAGAGTTATAAATCCTATAGATTTCAGACAACAACTTTTTTTCTGACGGCATATAGCATACGGGATTCACTGTAAAGTATCGACGCACACAGCACACTCCAAACACCGGTAATGGCGATGATAAATATATTACAGAATCGCCTAAACTCAGGCCCGGGCCACATATATACATATGCCCTGTCTACAACCACCGATTTTTTTTTTGCGCATGCGCAAAAATCACCAGAGAGGGTTAGTGATGTAAGAAGAGCCAATCGTAAAAAAATTAACCCTAAATATTGAGTTTGCGTTGAACACACCTAAAAATCAAAGAATACGAGTTTCTGCTTTCTAAACTGAAACCTAGTCTGGAATGATTTGGTGAATAGTTGAAACATCAATTGCATAAAACAATGCATTTTTTTGTACACAATCGCCATGTACTAAATAGCTGTAAAAATATATATAAATTAACATTCAATCTAAACTTGCATTTATTATATTTACTTACTTTAGCGTTATACACAGTCTTAACTCTGGAGAGGTATTGGTACTCTCCGACTATATTTTGTTATTCTATCTTTAACTAAATTACATAAATACATAAATGCTTGTACATTCATTCTAGTAAAATTCATGAACTCTTCTTCGTCATTCATCTTAAAATACGTAAAAACTCTCTCATAAGCACCATATACTGTTAAGTAATTATTTCTAATTAATGGTTTGCACCACCATCTTCTGAATTTTTTTTTCGATTTCTTAGTAATTGTATTAATCGAAGGTAATTAATGCTTATTTCCAGTACTTCAACAACCAGATTATGATCATCCATTTTACATTAATTGAAAAATCTTCTTATAATAAAATCTCTAAATCACTAATCTTCTTCCAACACTTGACTCTTTGTTAATGTTAGAAAGCAGAAACTCATGTAGTCATGTTTTGATCTTTTTAGGTGTGTTCAGCGAAAACAATATTTATGGTTAATTTTTTACAGTTGGCTCTTCATACATCCCTAACCCCCTCTGGTGATTTTTACGCATGCGCCAAAAAAAAATCGGTGGTTGTAGGCAGCCCGTTACGCTTGCGTACGGATGCGGACGAACGCGGTAAGGGCCTTTGCACGCTAAAAGCATAACGCGAAGGAATAAGGAATAAGAGAGCATAAGGTGGACATATGCCCTAATCACATAACCGCGTACGATCGCGTACGTCTACGTACAACCGCGTCCGACGTTAAGGAAGAATCTAGTGATTTTCGCTGTTGCCAACAGCGGCAATGTCAGTGCAATAACTAGTACTTTCGAGGAACAGACCTACTCACACGAAGTGCAGTAGATCGGAGTAACGCTTGCTTGTTTATGTCTGTTGTCGTTGGTGTAGTAGCCGACTTTCGTATACGTAGGTCTGTTCCTCGAAAGTACTAGTTATTGCACTGACATTGCCGCTGTTGGCAACAGCGAAAATCACTAGATTCTTCCTTAACGTCGGACGCGGTTGTACGCAGACGTACGCGATCGTACGCGGTTATGTGATTAGGGCATAAGGGAGCATGTACATAAGCGCTGTGCTGTGCGATGCCGTGCGATGCCGTACGATGCCGTTCGATGCCGCGCGGTGCCGCACGATTAGTGCTTCGTCCGATCCGTTGTCTAAATGGTTCAAAATAAATTGTAAGTTGTATCTCTGCATGATTTAAATTAAATAGTTAAATAAATAATGCAGAGACACAACTTACAATTTATTTTGAACCATTTAGACAACGGATTGGATGCAGCACTAATCCGTGCGGCACCGCGCGGCATCGAACGGCATCGAACAGCATCATACGGCATCGCACAGCATTGCATAGCACAGCGCTTATGTACATGCTCCCTAAGGTACTTATGCTCCGCTTATTCCTCTTAGGCTGTGACTCCAATAGAGTACCGAGTGCTGTTTCGCGTGCTGTACGAGTGCTGTTTCGCGTGCCATGTCGTGGCAGCACGCGTGGTATGTGGAACGTTTAGTATTTATATCTTATAGTGTAGAAAGGTCTCGCCAGTTATCCTCTGCGCATGTGCGCACCGCCAGCTGATTTGAAAGAAAAAGCGAACTTATTTATTAATAATAAATTATTCACAAAATTACAATGTATATTTAATACTTTTATTATGTATAATATCATTACATTTCAATATATATTTTGTTTACTTTTGCAAAAATAAAGAAATACTAAAAAAATTTATATTTATTATTATTAAAAAAAGGCATAGAAATAAATTGATAATACATTTGACATTTTTAAAATTTATTTCAATAGCAAATATAAAAAGTTATACATTAGTAAATATTAGTAAAACATTAGTAAAATATTAGGTATTAATACCTACGGAAAAATATTATACGATACAGAATTATAAAATTCACTTATACAAGATACAAAATTACAAGCAAAAGGCAGCAATGATAGTATTTCACAAAATTTAATGGCCGAATCCATCTCAAATCAGACAGCCCGCGTATGCCTATTTCACCTATCATGTTGAAATAAAAATATTTATATTCTACTCGAAAAAATATTTTACACGTGTTTTTTTATTTTTTTGTTTCATCAAAATTTCATGCGTTCAGCGATGCCGAAAAATTCCGAGAAAATTCTTTCATTGAGAAAAAAAATTTTCAATGTGATTTTCAGACTGCTATTGTTTCAGCAGTTTTTCGAGCTTTTAAACGTGTAACACACAATTTCACTCAGTTTTGAGCCCTCTTTAACGGCCTTAATGTCATTTTCAAAAAAAATAAAAAATCCACGAGCTATGCACTTTTTACTGAAAAATTCATTTTTTAGGGAAGTGCCTTTTTCTCGAAAACCCCATGTTTTTTTTGCACAATTTTTGTTGTCGTGATAGAGGACGGTAATGCCTAGCTAGACGTATTTGTGAGATTCGGTACTTTTTCCCTGGGATAGCGATCACTAATGAGATAACACACAAACAAATTTTTCACGCCTAATGCTTATATATAGTCAATGATATTAGAGTCAATGTAAAGGTATTTGTCTTTGTGTGTATGTAATATACAGGTACACATAACTATGTATTTATTTGTTATTTGCGTCTTTTTGATTTTTTATTTTTATACCTTTTTTCATTTGTATACCTATTTTACTACCTTTGTTTTTCTGCTTCATTGTTCTTAATTCAGTAAGCGGACGATCAGCGGTCTTTGCTGTCAAACAATGTATTTTATCGTCACATGTTTTTTTAACCCATAATATGAGTTTTTTGAATTCCAGGATACTTTGGAGTTGTAAGCCAATCAATATTTTTTTCTTTTCTGAATTGTTCTATTTCAGCATCTTGTAAATGTATTATTTTAATAGCATCAGTATATTTTTGAACATGTATTGCAAAATCATTTGCGTTTTGAATAGCTTCTTCAAGGGGCTCTCGAAGATTATGCGAAGTAGCATAATGCTTTATAAGTCCACCCACACCATCTACAGCTCCTTTGCCGTGCCCAGTAGCAGAGAACAACCATTTTATATCACACGGTGCTCGTTTTAGTTCATCTAATTGAAAGCGATTTTTAAAGTGACTCGCAGCGCCATCTGATACGATGGTAATTTTTTTAATTGAATCACAACAATTTTCTTTCAAGAATTTTATAATTTTTTGTACTGCTAGCAAAGCATACGCTGAATCATGTTTTCGGTCATCACTTATAACTGCGAAACTTTGTGTCGAATCCCCTTGATAAGAGACTGCTGTGAAAATAGAAATTTGATCATTAACCCAATGATTTCCTTGAACAGCTTTATTATGAATCACAGCCCAGTTTTCAGCGAAGTCTATTTGAAGAACTAAATGATGTGAGTCTTTTTTAGCACTTTCTCTTTCTGTTTTTATAGCTTTGCGTTGTATATTTTTTACATACATGTGAGTACTAACCCTCATGGTCCAAACCGAAAGTTCATCTTTAAAAGCAGAAATTGATAGTGTCTTTTTAATCAGGTTTCCATTATCCCACAAAGCATATGTAATTTCTTCTGTGCCTTCTACATCTTGCAGTTTTAAAACATGAAACGTAATTCCCTTAATCCCTGGACATAGTTTACATTCTTGTAAATAACATAAATCAGATGGCTCAGAACACATTGTTGCATTTATTATTTGTGACCGACTTTCATCCAACTCTGTGACGTTACTCCCTCTAAAATTAATTAAGCTCGTAAGAAATAAATCATAATTTGCGCAATAGATACAGAGACAAACTTCTTTGATGGGGCTAAGTAAGACATACTTTGGTCGCAAACTATAAAATTTCGATTTTCCAATTCTCAATTCTGGATAATCATTTTTAAATACTTTATACGTCTCTTTTAAACTTCGATTAAGAAAACGCTTAACTTTTTTCTCTTTTTTATTGTTAACTTTAATTGTAACAACGTCACATTTATTAGGACTTTGTCTTGAACAATTAAAATCATCATTTAAATAATATTCCATAACAATTTTTTCCATGTTTTCATCAATCGGATGGCCTGAATATGCATCTGGTTCTGAATAAATTCCTTTTTCTTTAACAAGATTTCTCGATTTGTTGATCACATACATTGTTATTTCTGGAAATAAAGATAAAATTTCATGTTTTGTAAAGGATGAAGGTAGCAAAGTCAGAATTTTTATTTTTTCTGATACCGTAGAACACTTTTGCAAGGCTAGACCAAGATTTTGTATCCATTCTGTACAATGGCATACAGTTGATTCATTTGCTGTTATAGAAACGTCATAAACATTGTTCAACTTCACATCAAGGGTATTAGACAATGTTGAAAGTATTTTTTTTTTCTTCTTTGTTACGTAATTTTCAATTGATTTTTCATGTATAAGATTTTTTCTTTTAAGAGGCGATACAGAACCTAAGAAAGATGTACTTATTTCATTATTAAATTCTTCAATGCGTTCTGGAGTACTTGGTAAAAAATCTTCATCTCTATCAACTACGTTATCGGTAACTTCATTATCCGTTATAAATTCATTGTCAGTACTACTCACCAATTCTAAAGCACGATTGTAACAATGTTGACACAGATATGTAGAAGGTGTCAAAGGTAAATGAGGATAGAGGTGCTTCAATGGATGAGCAAGATTCTCAAGTTGTTTTAAACGTACGGAACTAGATTTGTAAATAATTTGTTTGTGTTTGTCTAAAAAGTCTGCACATTTGATTCTCTCTGTTGAGTAATATTGAGACATCGTAGTTGAGTTGATAAGGTGTAAATATGTAATAATTTTCCAAAAGATGATGATTTTAAATAAGACGAGATGTGTGATATATAGCAGAAACCGAACTTTTCTTTGTAAATGTTAAGTCAAACCATATCCATCTAGCGGACAAATGTACTAGTACATATACTCCTATAAGTAGGCGCACGTACATGTATATTACATACGCACAAAGATAAATACCTTTACATTGACTCTAATATCATTGACTATATATAAGCGTTAAGCGTGAAAAATTTGTTTGTGTGTTATCTCATTAGTGATCGCTATCCCAGGAAAAAAGTACCGAATCTCACAAATACGTCTAGCTAGGCATTACCGTCCTCTATCACGACAACAAAAATTGTGCAAAAAAAACATGGGGTTTTCGAGAAAAAGGCACTTCTCTAAAAAATGAATTTTTCAGTAAAAAGTGCATAGCTCGTGGATTTTTTATTTTTTTTTGAAAATGACATTAAGGCCGTTAAAGAGGGCTCAAACTGAGTGAAATTATGTGTTACACGTTTAAAAGCTTGAAAAACTGCTGAAACAATAGCAGTCTGAAAATCACATTGAAAATTTTTTTTCTCAATGAAAGAATTTTCTCGGAATTTTTCGGTATCGCTGAACGCATGAAATTTTGATGAAACAAAAAAATAAAAAAACACGTGTAAAATATTTTTTCGAGTAGAACATAAATATTTTTATTTCAACATGATAGGTGAAATAGGCATACGCGGGCTGTCTGATTTGAGATGGATTCGGCCTAATAAAGAATAATAAAAAGCATTTTTTTTTTTACGATTGAATTTAATTATATTCACTCGTTGTAGTACTTAAAATTCATAAAATTTGAAAAAGGAATCTAAAAACATTCTTATTAAACTTAAAAAAATTACTAATACAAGATGAAAAATTAGAATCATTATTATTTAATGTAATTTTTAAAAATTTTCATTATTTTTAGAAAAGCTAGGCCTTTTTTTTGTTTAGGTAACATATTAAAATTCATTATAATGATGTTGATTCTGGCTACAATGGATGTTTTCATGTTAACATTTTCAACCTGCATTTTTGATAAGGCTTTCAATTCGATATTCGATGGCTGTTCTCTCTTCCTTTTCTTCGAAGTTTTCGTATAAATATTTTTGTCAGAAGTTAACGTAGCTACATTTCTCCGAGATCAACTGGCGGTGCGCACATGCGCAGAGGATAACTGGCGAGACCTTTCTACACTATAAGATATAAATATTAAACGTTCCACACGCGTGCTGCCGCGACATGGCACGCGAAACAGCACTCGTACAGCACGCGAAACAGCACTCTGTACTCTATTGGAGTCACAGCCTTATGCCCGTGTTGTGTACGCAACGAAACGTGCATAACCTCTTGATTTTTTTGGAGTAAAGTTTTCGAAATGAAATAGCTTACTGTAATTATTAATTGATTCTAATTGGTTACAATGTAAAAAGTTGACAAAATAATAAAACTTGAGGGGCTTTTGTATTTTATCATTTCTGATGTTAGGGAAGCAAATGAACGGACAAATACACTTGTTCAGAGTTTAAAATAATTACAACTTTTATTTCTACCGTTACATTTTAAATAGAGTTAAGAGAGAGAGATTGACGCGAAGCTAGTTGCTCATCAAGAGCCGGTACACGAGTGAACGAGTAGTTCGTATAAAGGTAGCGTTGACGCTCGCTGTAAAGATTATATAATCCTAACTACGCATAACAAGTTGGTGCTATCCAAATTTACCCGCGAATATTTAAACATCTTAAATTATTAATTGATTCTTAATTTACAAATTACAACACACCCCCTCAATTAATTAATTTAAGATACATTAGATACATATATATGTAATAAAATCTACAATACTTCAGGTACATTTATCGCAGTTAAAACATGTTTACACAAGATAAAAATTAATAAATAAAAACATTGTTTATAGTCTCTTCTTCCCTTCTTTCTTGAGTCCAATACCATCTATAAATTCTTTCAGTTTCGGGTTGTTGGTGGCTTTGGTGAGAGCGTCAGCAACATGTGTGTTGAGGGCACGAATTCAACTTTTATTTCTTGGTTGTCGATTTTCTCCTTCACAAAGTGGTGACGAACGTTAATGTGCTTCGTCCTGCCACTAAAACGAGAATGCTGACCTAAATCAATTGCACCTTTGTTATCGCACAGGATTAGTAGGGGTTGATTTAGTTGCATTATCTGCAGATTTGAGGCGAGTCTCTTTAACCACAGTGCTTCCTGCGTAGCTGCCGAGAGAGAAGGGTACTCAGCCTCTGTACTTGAAAGTGCCACTGTGTTCTGGCGTCTGCTGTTCCATGATATGGCTCCTCCCTGAAACATAAATGTGTACCCGGTCGTTGAACGTGGGTCATCAGGATCTGTGGCATAGCTAGCATCACAATAGCCTATGATTTCAGAGTTGCCATCCCTGGTGTATGTTAGCTTCAGATCCTTAGTTCCTTCGAGGTAGCGGAACACTCTTTTAACACTCTTCCAATGAGACTCCTCAAACGATTGGTTGTGCCTGCTTAATTGGCTGACGACATATGCCAAGTCTGGTCTAGTAGCCTGAACTAGATATAACAATGAACCCACGACACTTTGGTATGGTACTTCATTCAGATTGAATCTTGACTCTGGAGAAACACTTGAATCTGATGTTGTCTTGATTTCTATTGGTGTACTACTGCTCCTGCAGTCCTTCATTCCAAAGTTGGCTAAAAGTGAGTTGATGTAAGCAGTTTGTTCAAGCTGTATGGTGCCACGAGCTCTGTCTTGGTGTACGTCTATTCCTAGACATCTCTTGAGAGGGCCAAGGTCCTTTATTTTGCAAGTTGACTCCAGTCCTTTCTTGAGTAGATGATAAAAATCAATGCTATAGGCGTCATAATCTGACTGTTTAAGATTTAATTCCTTTAAAGTTGCATTCAATTTCAAATTCCAGTTACGCCCATAGATAGCCTTCCTGTGCTGGCTTGGGATGTATGCTCGTGCACGACAACCAAACACTCTTATGTGGTTGAGGTTAGGTTTCTGGCCACTCCACATTTCTTCTGGAGTTCTTCCTCCTAAACACCTTTTGGGGCTCCTGTTTGTGAGGTAACATGCCGTCGACACAGTCTCTGCCCAGAACTTGTTGTCAAGTTGAGATTCATGTAGCATACAGCGTACTTTCTCCAACAAGGTACGGTTAACACGTTCTGCCCTGCCATTCTGCTGGGGCTGGTACGCAATAGAGGTTTGATGCTTGACTCCTAGTGCTTCCAGTGTTGAGTTTAGTGAAGAGTTCAGATACTCACGACCATTATCAGTCCTTAAAATTTTAACTCTTTTGCCTGTCTCATTTTGAACCAATTTAATAAATTTCTGAACAATCTGTGGTACTTCATCCTTCCTCTTGAGAAAATAGACAAACAATTTTCTTGAGTGATCATCCAAGAAGGTAATAAAATACTTGTGCTGTCCAATGGAGAAATCTTCAATCTGGCATACATCACTGTGCATAAGCTCAAGAATCTCACTGGCACGGTTCTGGCTCTTCTTGAAAGGTTTCTGCACTAACTTGCCTGCTACACACACCTCACACTGGTTAATCTGGTTCTCTGGAAAGTCTATCCCTGTAGCAGTGTTGCGTAGCTGTTGCAAATAAGTACTATTCATGTGTCCCATCCTCCTGTGCCACAATGTGATGCTGCCTGGTATTGATGTCTTGAGCACTGTCTCCACTTTTAATGCATTTGCTAAAGTTACACTGGGCTCGAGCTTTATTTTATAAATGTTTTGAGTACTTAACTTCCCTTCTAAAATCACATCACCTTCCTTTCCAAAAACTTGACAGCGAGAGCCATCAAACACTACCTTGCCACCTTTCTTCGCAATGGCACTAACCGATATAAGGTTAGAGTGTATATCTGGCACATGCAGTACATCTTGTAGTAGAACTTTCTTGTGTTTTCTTTGTCCGTTGTACTGCAATAGGATTTTTCCCACTCCACTCACCGGTACCTTAGATTTATTTGCTGCTGTGACACTCACTATTTGTGACCTGCAAACATCAGTCATATACTTTTCACTGGAACACATATGCGTCGAGGCGCCGGAATCGAGAATCCAATCTCCTCGATCTATGTTGTTTGATGACTGAACTGCGAGGAAATTACTGCCTGCTGCTGCCACTGACATCTCAGCGTCGACGAGAACGGCGTCTTGATCCACTGACTGTGTGTCCAGCGTTGATAGCGTGGAGAAAAGCGCACAGACAGTATCGTCGTCTTCGCTCTCGTCGTCTGCAGCTGCCGTGCACGCGCTCGTATCAGTAGTTTTTGGAGCGCGACACCGGTTCGCATAATGGCCGACTCGTTTGCACTTATAGCACCTAACCTTGTAATTCTTCCGGGAGCGCTGTTGCTGATCCACCGTGTAGCGTCCTCTATTGGCGTTGCCGTGAGCCGAGAAATGCGCAGGAAACGCTTGCGCACGAAGCGCTTGCGTTTGAAAATTTTTACCGTTACCAGCATCTTCGGGTTCTTCTAATAACTTGGTTTTCACCAAATCAGCGGTGATATCCGTTCCTGAATTGCTCAATGCCATAACCATGGGTTTATAAGATGCGGGTAACCCAGTGAGCAACAGGGCACCAACTAGATCCTCTGGTAACTTAGTCCCGATTAGGTTCAGCTTTTGCGATGCAGAGACAATCCGTGAAACATAATCTTGCATCGATTTGCAATCTTCAAGTTTCGTTGTAGATACTTCCCGTAAAAGAGTTACCTTACTTATCAGACTTTTGTCGTCAAAGGTTTTTGCTAATGCGTCCCAGGCTTCCTTGGCGGAGTCATCATCTTTGATGTATACGTAGACTTCCGGTTCCACTGATAAAATGATGCGGCCATGAGCTTTGGCATTTTTCTTAGCGTCTGTCGATATTGCTCCATTTGCGGGAGCCTCGATGGTGTCCCAAAGATCCTCTACCTTGAGGTAAGCTCGCATCGCCACTGCCCACGATCTGTAGTTTTGCCGACCAGCTAGTTTCTCAACGGGCAGGAAAAAACCACTACCTGTTCGCTGCGCCATTTTGTCTCTCTGAGTGCTGCGTGCTTGCTCCAAAAGAAAGTTCAAAACTGCAAGTCACGTACTGTGCACTTACACTCTAACAGCAATGAAAAACTTGTTCAGAATTTCATTTATGCAGTTCTGGGCCCATAACCTGATGTTAGGGAAGCAAATGAACGGACAAATACACTTGTTCAGAGTTTAAAATAATTACAACTTTTATTTCTACCGTTACATTTTAAATAGAGTTAAGAGAGAGAGATTGACGCGAAGCTAGTTGCTCATCAAGAGCCGGTACACGAGTGAACGAGTAGTTCGTATAAAGGTAGCGTTGACGCTCGCTGTAAAGATTATATAATCCTAACTACGCATAACAAGTTGGTGCTATCCAAATTTACCCGCGAATATTTAAACATCTTAAATTATTAATTGATTCTTAATTTACAAATTACAACAATTTCAACGTGCAGAAGTGAGAAAAGTTTTCTTCTTAATCATTTAGTGATTATTTTTATAATAATTTATAGTGTAGACATTTTTGAACAATGGATGAAGAGGTAAATATTTACTTGCAATTTATTATTAAAAAACTTACTCCAAAACAAGCAATTTAGGGGTTATGCACGATCCGTTGCGTACACAACACGGGCATAAGAGGAATAAGCGGAGCATAAGTACCTTATGTCCACCTTATGCCCTCTTATTCCTTATTCCTTTGTGTTATGCTTTTAGCGTGCAAAGGCCCTAAGGGAGCATGCCGGCAACCAATCACAGCTTGACTCGAGTGGAAGAAAAGAGTGTTTACCTCTCGAAGCAAGCTATGATTGGCTGGTGGCATGCGCCCTTACCGCGTTCGTCCGCATCCGTACGCAACTTTATGTGCATATGTGGCCAGAGAATATAGAATATATTATCTTTACGCATAGAAGGTCGGATCGGGGGGTTTCGAAATGTAAAGAGAGATTAACGCGAGGAAATCAAAATTTTGAACAGTCTACAGATTTGTTGATTTTTTGGAAAGCATATGCAGTACCAGATAAGGAATTAGGCAATCTAAAAATTCCTTGTGACACCTTTTATTCGATTATTATAAAATGTTACGATGTTTTTGATAAACAGTTTAAACTTCATTATACTGAAAAAAACATTGGCTTCATGTTAACTAAATATATTGAAAATGAAATTTTAACTGATTTTAATGGTTTTTGGCTAATTGAAGAATGCTTGAATCATAGAGAGTACATAATTAAACTTTTTGTTCGGCTTCATATTTTTTATTTCCTCAAGTGGATGTCCAGAGATCATCGCGATTCTGGAAGTAACGATGAATCCACATTACGTGCCCGGAGCTGTGTGCCGTGCGCTTTGCGCTCTACCAAAAAGAAAGTGTTGTTCGATATCTACGTACTTGTTACCACAGGATAAAGCAAAAGAGACGTAGTCTCTTATTGAACAGAGCACATACATCAAACATAGATAACAGTTACATAGATGTCGAACAACACTTTCTTTTGGGTAGAGCGCAAAGCGCACGGCGCACAGATTCGGACACGTTAATGTGGATTCACCGTAAGAGATCTTGTAATTCGAATCAACAAAAGCCTTGCGCAAAGTTGCAAAAATTGCAAAAGTAAATTGTTATGCAAGTTTTTTATAAATTTGTTTGTATTGAATTTGAGTAGATTTCTTAATAAATTAATTAATTAATTTATTTATTTATTTATTTAACAATTTATTTATTGATTGATTTATTTAACAATTTATTTATTGATTGATTTATTTAGCAATTTATTTAGCAATTTATTACGTTCTTTTTGGAAAATAACGTATCATACTGTTTTATTGCATGCTGTTGATTGCCATGATTAAACTATAGGCTTTAGTATTTTGTCATCACGTTAACTTTTGCTAATGCTGGTTTATTAAGCATTTTTTTAATATTGAAAATCTGCTATTGAAAATGTTTATAATACTTGTTTTAACATTTTTTTTTATTATAAATGTTTAGTTGTGTACGTCGTACGTAGCTTTGACTTGAAAAATCAAGTCTCATCCATTCCGATTATCCAACGTATGTACCTTCGTTTCCCTTTATCCTATCCTATCCTGGTGGAACGAAAACCTGCCACCTTCCCGTGGTTTCCATCGAGTAATGACAATAACCAAATTTTTTGTTACTTAATTAAAGATTTTTTATTTATTTTTAAATCCACTTATTAAACTCTTTAATACTAAAAACTTTAATACTTTAAAACTTTAAAACTTTAATACTAAACTTAAAATCCACTTATGAAACTCTTTAATACTAAAAATCTTGTATTAATTTAATGTTATTGGCATTAGCTAAGTGCAGGAAATCAAAGTTAAAATCCTTAACATTAATTTTGTGAACTTTTTAATATAAATTATTCTTTATATAAATATTTTATATATAAATTAAAATGTTATTATTTAAAGTTATATGAAGTCAAAAATTTAGGAATTTTTTAAAAATATGATAATTTCTATTATTATTTGAAATAATAATTACATAATTTTCTTATAATGACCAATATTTCGTTTTATTATTGTATCTTTATTAATTTGTAATTATTTATATTACGTTTTCTATAACCAAAAATAGCTTTCTTTGATTTTTGCAAATATTAAATGTATAATATAAGTGGTTTGATTTGATAAGATGTAACGTCCATCTATAAATTAAGTATATATTTACTTAAAAATATTAATAAAAAATTATAAACTAAATATTTAGTAACTTTATCCAAATAAATGACCAAGATTTACGGTTCAAGTTGATTCCTTACTAATGCTATTTGAATCTCGCGCGTACCCCGAACGTAGCGCCGCCTGCCTCATGGGGTACGGAACTAACGCTTAACTCGGCTTCACCGAAACCCCCCGATCCGACCTTCTATGCGTAAAGATAATATATTCTATATTCTCTGATGTGGCCCGGGCCTAACTCTAACCTCAACTGGCAACATGAAATTGTCAAATTTCGTGCTGTAGGTTAACTTTCTGTTTTCAAAAATGAGTTGTTTAATAAAATTTGCGTTTCGTCATAGAAACTTGGTAAATTTCGTAGAATGCAAAAGATTTGCCGGGCACAGCAAATGGGCTAATATAAGACATACAAAAATGGAAAAAGACCAGGAAAAGTCAACAATTCTTCAAACTTATATAAAAAAAATGAGAGTAGCGATAGCAGGTACTTTATAAAATATTGATATTGTTAAATAACTAAATTTATATTTCCTACAAATATTTTTATAATACATTTAGTCGAATAAAAATGTATAATATTCTTATTTTTCAGTTTTTTTTTGTTTTAATTGTCTTATTTCATTCAGTTAATTGAAGTTCCTTATTACAGAAGGTAAAAGTGCTAAACCAGATGATAATTCAAGACTTGCGAGATTAATTGAACAAGCAAAAGAAAAATCATTGCCAATGGCCACAATAAAAAGTTTTCTTGAAAAAGCACAAAAATCAAAAACTGGTGGTAATGTAGCTATTTTTGAAACCAGGGGACCATCAGGTTGTGTAGTTTTAATTCAACTGTTAACTGATAATGTTCCTCATAGTCGAAATACATTAAATTCTCTCCTCAGAAAAGCAAAGTAAGTTCAAATTAAAAGTTGCTTTTTTAAATTTACCAATAGTTTCATTGACAAATTTTTAATTAAGTATAATTTTTTCAATATATAGCATAATACGTAGTGCTATTAGTACTAATTTCAGTTTATATGTTTTACATTATATTCTTTTTGTCTTATTTAAACGATAAAAAATTTTTTATTTTATTTAAATTCATTTCTTAATACAAAAGTTATTATTTTTATAGTAATTTTGTTGAGTTAACTAATTTTAATTATATAATCTGGTTTTTAGTTTTGGAACCTCTGAAACTCCAGTCCAAAGCATGTATGAGGAGAAGGGCATTATTTTAACAGAAATTGGGGATCGTGATATTGACAAAGCCTTAGAAGATGCAATTGAAGCAGGTGCTGAAGATGCAGAGAGGCTAAAAGAAAATGACAAAGAATTCTTTCAGGTTTGGAAATTTTATATGAAAAATATAGGTGTCCAAAAATTATTACATTATCAAAATTACATTTTTAAATATTTTATTACAGTTTACATGTTATGGTAATGAACTATTCAGAGTAAGAAATAAACTGACTGCATTAAATTATAAAATTATTCAAGCTGATATTGAATACATACCAAAAGTATGTGTCAGATTAAGTGACGAAGAAATGGAGATGGTTAGCAAATTATATGATAGATTAAACAGTGTTGAAGAAGTTGTCAAAATTTATAGCAATATTGCGTAAATATAAATATGTAAATAAATTAGAATTATTTATTAAATTTTGATTTATTTTAATAAAAAAAGAAAAATCAAGTTATTTCTACTTTAAAATTTGAAATTTGAAAATTTTCCCTGTCTAAATTATTCATTTAATTTAATATTTTCTGAAACCTTAGAATTATTATTAATTAAAAAAAAAAAGAACTTTAAACATCTGATAATTTTAATAACACGTTTCAATTTTCAAAACAAAAATAATAACCTGTACCAATAATATGTTGCAATTATGTATTGCACTATATTCCAAAGAAAAATTTAAAAACGTAAGTAACTATGGCAACAAGAAGTGGATATACTTTGACGGCGATGATAGGATAATGAATGCGTTCATTCTTACTGTTTTTATTTATACAGTAGTGTTTTTTTTGAAAAATGTAACATTATAATGTGTTTCATTTATTGACAAAATAATTTCGTTAATTTGGTACACTACTTATTAATATTTGCACAAAACCCGCTCACCCGTTCCTATTTCATTTTGATGTGCCGCGCGTCGCGGCAACTTCACTTTTGTAAACAATATAATTTTAGAAAGGTTATGTCCTTTTTTGTTTGTTGGCTTTTAAATAGAAGTAAAGAAGTAATATTCTTTTATTTAACCGTTAAGTATTAAGTAGCAAACAAAATTTTTGAGTGTTTTTTTCTTTTCAAAGAACGAAGTTTTCTTTCGTTACTATTAAAAGTCAAAATTACGAATATCGTCATGAGTTCTCCTTTCAATTACACGTAAAGAAAATTTGTTTTTAATTTTCAATAGAAATTTATGACGTACTATTTTTCAAATCGTATAAAATTTTCATTACAGTATTTCTTCATTTATTGTAAACAATATTGGTGATGATGAATTTGATGTTAATGGCCTTGACAATGACAGTAATTCTATCTATCATGAGGAAGATGCTTCAGAAATTTCCTTTACAACAGATATAGATACCAGTGTAATTGACAGTGATTATGAAGATCATGAGTTTGGATTATCTGGAGAAGGTGATTCAGTCATTCATGAAAGTAGTTTTGAGAATGATATATCATCAAATTCAGTACAAACAGATTCTGAACGAGAAATTGAAGAGGAACAAAGTGAACCTGGTAATTTTTATAAAAATATATTATTTATATTTACAATTTTTTTTTATTATAATAAAAAAATTATAAATTTAAAATCTTATAAAAATGGAAAATCAAATAATTCTAAAGTAATTATTTTGTATTTTAGAAACAAAGAAAATTAGACTCGATGAAGAAGCTGAGCAATCTGATGCATCTGAAATTGTTGATCCTTCCCAAAAGTGTCCAATTTGCTTAGCTGCTTGGACAAATGTAGGAGATCACAGATTGTGTTCTCTACGTTGTGGTCATCTCTTTGGATACAAATGTATTAAGCAGTGGTTGAATTCGAACAATGAATCTGTTAAAAAATGTCCTCAATGCAATGCTAAGGCTTCTATGAAACATATTTGGTTTATTTATGCTAACAAGTTGACAAGCGTGGATACTGCAGAAATTGAAAAAATGAAGAAAAAAATAGAAGAAATACGTCTTCGAGAATTGAAAATAAAAAAAGCTTTAAGAAAAGCGAAACAAAGAACGAGAAAATATAAACAAATGTATAAAGCTAGAACTTTAGCTCTTGCAACAGACTCAGACATCTGTTTTTCAGACTAAATTCTAAAAAAAAAAATTTTATAATTGTACCAAAAATTATGTTGTTTTATTATTTACATTAGAAATAAAATTTTTAAAAATGTTCAAATTTATCTGTCCTTGAAACTTTAGTAGATTCAAATAAAATATTTATTATAGTTTGCAAATAATAGTTTTCGCAAAAAGTGCATAAAATATATAAAATTAAAATATTTTGAATAATCTTAATTACTATTATTGTTGTAGTTAATATAATTTCTCTAAAATATGCATTTTCTCGTTAAAATTGTATTTTGTAAAAAAATAGAATAAAAATATTACTTTTATTTCTTTTACAAAATGGAGAAACTTATTAACATAGAAATTGTTATATCATATAGATGAAATTCTGAGATTACTAAAAACATATTTCTATCTAAATGAGAAATAATATTAACTTCTAAAACTAAAAATTGATGCTGTGATCATTGCCATAAAATTTTGTATGTCGTATTGTATCAAAAATTTATATTGTAATTAATAAAAGTGTTTTAAATATGAATATTGATCTTGGCTTTTCAAAAAATTTTTAGTAGATTAAAATGTACGAATTTGAATATTAACAACTCTTTATGATTGATTTAAAAACTTTAAAAGTTTCATTCCCTAAAAAATCATTTATTTACTTATACGTATTAACAATTAACAATTCATTTCAAACAAGAGAAATTCTATTTTACAAGAAGGTATAAATACGTTATATTACTTAAAAATTTATTTTTAAATATTACGTCCGTCCTTAAAACGTTATTCTTATATCTTCATCATAAGCTTCTATTACTTGATCATTATTAATGAGTTTTTTAACGTAATTAATTAAAAATAATATATGCATGTATACAAAACATTTTATACAAATTTTGTACAAAATTTCAAGCGAATTTGCTTTGATATATTTAAAAAGTCTGTAGTTTAATGATTATTTTGAATATTAGAGCCATATCCTTTTATTTCATTAATATTGGCACCATTAAATAACAAAGTCGGATTTTTCATGAATAATGACTTCATAACTTGTTTAGTTTTCTTCATTTTTTGAAAATAGTTTTCAGTATTATTACTTTCAAAATTATTATCTACTGTGTTTTCTTTACTTTTTACAGAAGTCTCAGGTTCTTCATTTAAAAATTCTTCTAAACTAACAATTTCCTCTTCTGATGGTTGTTTTCTCTTTTTTTCTTTCTGTTGAACAGTATTTTCTGTGTTTTCTTTATCAATGTACATGTTTTCCTTTCCAGTATAATTTGTCCCACTGTCCACTTTCAATTCTGCAGTGTTTTCTACTTTTATAGTATTTTTCTTCTTTTTCTTCTTCTTAACTAATTCATTAATTTCTTCAGAAATATCAATTTCTTCTACCTTCTCTTTTGTAGCACTGTCTTCATCTGACTTATCAATGTCAATAACATCTTTTATATAAACGTTTTTATTTTTTTTATTTTTATTGTTCTTCTTAGGTTTTTGTTCATTTGCTATTTCTTGCACTTCGCAATTTTGATTTTCATGTACAAATTCTTTTACAATTTCTATATCCAAATGATTTTCTGTATTCATTACAATCTCTGCTACATTTTCCTCTTCGGGAGTTTCTTCAATTGTTTCCAATTGAGACATTCTTCGATGTTTCCTCCGTTTCCCTTTTTTACTCTTTCTTTCATTAATTTCATTATCTATTTCTTCTTCATTTAGAACTTCCACATCTAAAGCTTCATTAATAAAAGTAATGGAATCTGTTGATTTATCTTTCTTTTTCAGTTTCTCATTGCCAATTTCATATTTATCTAATTTTCTTTTCTTTTTCTTTTTCTTTACTACATCTGTATTATATTCTATTTGATCATTAAAAGTCACCCTCTTTTTACTTGAATTTTCATCAGATAAATCTAATCCAGTATTATCTACACCAAACGTAGTCCTTAAAACTTCAAAACCTGAAGTGTTATCATCTAAATTTACACTATTATCTAAATCTAAAGCACAATTTTCAAACCCACCCACTTTAGACAAGTCGTCTTTTCTTTTATTTATTTTCTTTGGTGTTGGATTTTCAGTACATTCTAAATCTAACCCAGGATTTTCTATACCATTCAATATTTCGATTTCTTTACATTTCTTTACTTTTTTTGGCGTTGGGTTATTGGCAAATTCCAAATTTAATCCTGAATTTTTTATACCAATCAATATTTCCATTTCTTTACTTTTCTTTACTTTTTTCGCCGTTGGATTATCGGAAAATTCCAAATCTATTCCAGGATTCTCTATACCATTCAATATTTCTACATCTTTACATTTCTTTACTTTTTTTGGTGTTGGATTATCCAGAAATTCCAAATCTAGTCCGGGATTCTCTATACCATTCAATATTTCTACGTCTTTACTTTTCTTTATTTTTTTTGGTATTGAATTATCTGGAAATTCCAAATCTACTCCTGGATTTTCTATACCATTCAATATTTCCACTTCTTTACTTTTCTTTACTTTTTTCGGCGTTGGATTATCGGAAAATTCCAAATCTATTCCAGGATTCTTTATACCATTCAATATTTCTACATCTTTACATTTCTTTACTTTTTTTGGCGTTGGGTTATCGGGAAATTCCAAATCTAATCCTGGATTTTCTATACCATTCAATATTTCCACTTCTTTACTTTTCTTTACTTTTTTTGGCGTTCGATTATCGAGAAATTCCAAATCTAATCCTGGATTTTCTATACCATTCAATATTTTCACTTCTTTATTTTTCTTTACTTTTTTCGGCGTTGGATTATCGGAAAATTCCAAATCTATTCCAGGATTCTCTATACCATTCAATATTTCTACATCTTTACATTTCTTTACTTTTTTTGGCGTTGGGTTATCTGGAAATTTCAAATCTAATCCTGGATTTTCAATACCGTCGGATAAAACTTCGCTTTTTTTACGCTTCTTTAATTTTTTGCGCTTTCTTTTCTCTAAATCTTCCTTATCTTCTACTTGGTTTAACACATTTTCAGAATCTACCTGTTTCGAAACCTTTGGAGATGGCCTATCAGAAAATTCTAAATCTAATGCTAGATTTTCATATGCACAGGACAGAACTTCTGGTTCTTTTTTCTTCTTAGTCTTTTTTGAAGTTACTTTATCTTGGTATTCTAAATCTAATCCAGCATTTTCATAGGCTTCAGATACACGATCGTTAGCTTCTTCACACTTTCGAGGTGTTGGTCTATCTGCAGATTCTAAATCTAATGCCGAATTTTCATATCTATTTACTGACGCTTTTTTCTTTTTCTTAGATTTTTTCGACGTTGCCTTACCTGAATAATCAGCATCTCTTTTCTCACGTTCATGAACCTCGTTGTTACATATTTCATTTGTTGCAGCAGAGACATCAGGGTATTCTAAATCTAAACCTTCATTTTCATATGAAAATTCGCTTTTTCGTTTTTTAGATGTCGGTATGTCAGGACATTCTAAATCAAGCCCTTGATTGGCATAGATAAATTCACTTTTTCGTTTTCTTGGGGTTGGTTTATCATTGGATTCTAAATCAGCATTCTCCAATATCACTTTTTGTGGAACAGGAGAGTCAAGTATATTTAAATCTAAACATGGGTTATCAAAAACATAATCTAAATTATTAGATTTTTTACTTTTTGATTTTGATTCACTACTTTTTATGAAACCAAAGCTTGCATACTTTCCAGTATCATTGTCAGCCTCAGCTTTTTCAGGACTAGCAGTATCATTAAGATAAAATTTACTTTTACTTTTCTCATTAAAACCAAATCCAGTCCTTGCCTTAGTTTCACTGTCAGAATTATTTTCATTTTGAGATGTACTTTTTTGTTCACCATGCTGGAATTTTTTGAAGTAATCACTGATACTACCACCTTTAATTGTGAGAATTCCAGCAGTTGTATCTTTAGTACCCACAGGGTCTTGAAATTTTTCCACACTTTCTTCTTCGATTTCTTCTTTAATAGTTTTCTCATTTAAATCTTTTTTACCAAATATATTAGCTAAGTCTTTTGAACTGTATTTATTTACATCTTTGCCATGAGTGAACTTTTTGTAGCTATAATCAGGAATGAACAATGTAAAAACTTTAATAAATGATTTATAAGAATAAAAAATATATGTTCAAGTTGTATAGAATTAATACTCACTGCACTCTTTTTTGACTTTGTTTTGATTTTTCTTCCAAAGATTTTCCACTCAGTGCTTTATCTATTACTATTGCAGTGTCAGCTGAATCCACAGACTGTTCTTTTTGCAAGTTTTGTAAAAAATCATTGAAACTGTCTTGATGCTCAGTCCAATGGTCATCTTTATTCTTGTCAAATCCAATACCTAACGAAAAATTATAAATTAGAATTAGTCTGAAACCAATCATTAATAATAATAACTAATAAACTCATTTATTTATATTTTCAAATCAACTTACCAGCTTGATCATTTTTTACCCTCACTCTAATGTGTTCCACCATGCCCTGCTGCTTAGCTCCAAGACCTTTTCCGCTGTTCCATCCCATTTTTTCCAACATTTTCTGTCCAAATTTGTTGGAGTCTACCACAAAAGTAAAATATTTTAGTATTAAGGAAATTCTTAGAATCTATATTTTTGACACAACAAATCAACATGCATCATTAAAAGTGAAAAAATATAAATACATACAATTATCTGAAATGTGAAACAATGATAAGTTAATATTGTTTATATGTAAAAGTGAGTAATTATACATGTTTCTATTGTCTTACAAGAACTTAAATAGGTGTAAAACCATAATAATCGCTTAATTTACAACAAACATTCACTAAAAACCATAAAAACTCAAAAACCGCAAATATGTAAACAAAGTGGCTGAAACCAGAGCAAAAATTTTTTCAGCACTTAAAACTTAGCAAAACGCACAAGAAAACAAAAACCCAGCTGTCACTCATTCGCAACCCCACACAACCACCCGCAATAAACACCAAAACTCCAAAACGCATCCTAACCTTCGCTCCAGTGTTTGCCTCGTGGGTTGAGCGTCCATTTCTGCTTGCGCTTGGGGCCCGCGAGCATCGACATTTTCGCAATCTTCGATTAACCAAAGTCCTCAATTCATCCGGCGACGTCCTTCGTCCTTTTCTTTGTGGATGCTCGCGCTTCAACCGTCCACGACAACACCTGGCATTTTTTCCGCAGCCCGCGCGTGAAACATGGGAGACAGAGGCGAGACAACAGCTGCATGTGCCGATGATCGCAGACGGCAGCAGAAACACGTGCGCGGAGAAACGCAAGTGCGCATGCGCACGGGAAAAAGAGCGGGATGGGCTGATGGGCATGGGCGGAGCATTGTTTAAACATCGATTGTTCGATCGATCGCGCGCGGTTGTGGTTTTACAAGGATTCGCAGTACAGTTGGTGTAAACTGGTTTTTTTGCTGGAATTCTCGGCTTACATGACTGTGCCGGAGAAAATAACTATTTGAACTCTTCTGCTATTGCCATTTTCAATTACATGCCTGCGATCAGTTAGAATTTCGACAAATAATTTTTTTAAATAAACTATTAGTATAAGCAATCTTATTTATAGTACACATTGAAATGCAAAATTAAGATTATGCGAAAATTGCATAATATTAAAGAATCATTACTATTATGAAAGATAAACATCAAGAATTATTTATTAATTACAATACTATATATATCAAGTTATGAATCAGTCTTTTGTGATAATATAATATGTCTGTATATATCTTGTGTCGTACTTCTAAACTAAATGTACAACAGTTAAGTGCGATTTTCTCATAGATAAAATAGACTCTACTTTGTATGTATACATGAATGTGCTGAATCATTCTGATGTAGCGTATATGTCTCTTTAATAAAGTACGACATGCGCGACATAATAGTCCTCTTGTTGACGCATAATTTAGAATATAATTCTCATTCTAGTTTTACCACAAATTTCTAATTATAATTTTAACTCCAAATTAAATATTTCGTATATATGTAAAATCGATATCATGAAAAGGTTTAAAAAAATTTCGCAATAACGATCCCGACATAGGTAGCCATAATTTTTGCCTGTCATTCGTTCTTGGTCCGTTTACTTCCTGCTCTCGAGTGCCTTATTTGTGCCACGTAATAAGTTTCAATTCAATCATAAAATAGTGCTCGTCATATTTTCCCATAATTTATTCAAACTATAACTCAATTTAGTTGTTTTTTTCATGCAATTCACTGTGCTTAAAATATCTTTGCGCAATCTTCATTTCTATGTCAAAAACAAAATCATTGAGAAAGCACTCTATCTATTCCTATATGTATCTTATCCGATAAAAATTTTTTTATCAAAGTTTAATAAATGTATCTTATCTGACCTAATTTTTCAAAATCGCAGTATTCAATTCTAAAAATAAGATAAAACCTGTATTTCGCAACAAACACCAATAAAAATCTCAGTAAAAGAAAGACAATCCTTATTCCTTATATCCCTCCTAAATTTTAAAACCCAAATCTTAAACAAGAAGTAATTGATTGACTTCAATCTTCAATAAAAAACCAATTCCCATTACCTTTCCTCTTCCCATGAACTATTTTTAGACAGAAACAATCAACTCACGCGAGGATGACACCTCCCTATTAGAACCGAAACGTTTGAAAACGTTTTCAAAACGTTCTTTGAAATACTTTATAACGTTTTTCAAAAAACGTTTTAAACACATGGATAATGCCCGCTTTTTAAAGCATTCGCACGTTTTTAAAACGTTTTAAGGATGTCTAAAAAAATGTCTTTAAAAACGTTTTAAAAACGATTGTAGAATGTTTGTATAATTATCTACAAGGTATGCTTGAAATAAATTTTTTCGTTTTTAAAACGTTTTAAAAACGTGCTAAAATTTTTCGAAACGCATTTCGTAACACAACTATGATCGATAGGTGTCGCATGGGTAAAAATGTTTGGTTCAGGTTATAAGTCAGTCAGGGAATAAGGGTGGGTGAGGGAGGCGGTGATCGAAGTTTGATGCTTTCATTTTAGATTTCTTTTTTATTAACAATGTCTTTATAAACGTTTCAAAAACGTTTTAAAAACGTTTATCATTTTGTATAGACTACTTTCTTTATAATAGTTCAAAAACGTTTTTAAAATGTTTTTTAAACGTAACTGCAAAGGTCCAAGATCAGTTTGGAAAGTTTGGGCAACGTCATAAAAACGTTTATACCACTCTAACCTCAAAATCATAACTTTAATATGATTATTCGGCTCTTGTGGTATAAAATACGGTTCGAAACTGGTGCGTAATCACCTTCCGCACCCGTGTTGAAATGTACTATTTTGACACGTTTCCTAAAACTAAGAACTATAGAATTAGCTACATCAAATAAACGTTTTAAAATGTTTTAAAGACATTTTTTAGACGTTCTTAAAACGTTTTAAAAACGTGCGAATGCTTCAAAAAGCGGATATTATCCACATTTTAAAAACGTTTTTAAAACGGTTTTTCAAAAACGTTACAGTGTTTCAAACCACGTTTTAAAAACGTTTTTTTTAAAGTTATGTTTTAATAGGGCTCGGTAGCTTATCGCAACGATATGGACAGCCGTACATAACTATAAGTACACATCATCGTTGCTCGCTCCGCGACCCAACCCAAACCGCGGTTGCGGTGGCGGCGCGGTATATAACCGGCGCGCGCCGGCAAGGCCGATTATTAAGTCCTACGAAGCAACGAGCATCGCATCGCCCACTTGCTAGTTTTGCTTGAGGTGAGTTGTTACTACTTATGGATTTTTCCCGGAGGTGTGAAGTGTTGTGTGGTTTTGGATGGTTCTGGAAATAGTGATTTAGGAGGCGAGGTTTCGTGTGTTTGACTTTTTTCTTTATTAATTAATTGTGTGGATATTTTATAAGAGTTTAGAGAAAAACTTGTGTTTATTAGTAATTATGTAAAGCAACTGATCAATTTTCAATTCTCTCGATCTACGTACAAATACAATTGGAATATTATAAGCTTTGAAAATCAGAAATCAAAACAAAATTGTAAAATCGGCACTGTAACAGTTTAAAATTGCGCATAAATTATGACGATTATACGTGCATTTTGACGATTTTAAACAGTTACAGTGCCGATTTTACAATTTTGCTTTAATTTCTGATTTTTAAAGCTTGTCATATTCCAATTGATAGACATAAATCGAGAGAACTGAAAATTTGTCAATTGGTTTACATAATTATTTATCGCAGTTTTAACGTGAAAAACTAACTTTTGGCAGAGACCTTACGGCCAATACAACCTTAAGAATTATTTCTTTTTCATCTTTTGAGTTTGTATGCAAAAATTTTTTTTAAATTGTACATTGATTATACAGAAGTAAGGATCTCATGAACCATTTATACACTTCTTGAGAAAAAAATATACTAGATTTAGCTCAAGTTTTATTAGCCGTTACTTAAAAATATATTATACACATATTATGCTACAAAGTCTGGCATTCCATTACTAAATTACTGAAGAGTACACAAAATATATCTTCCTTAATAAATTTCTCTTCGTGTACATAAAACACAAGTCATACTTTCTAAAAACGCTCAAACACAAATTCAACTCGCACCAAGTCGATCGACCGTCCTTGAAAATGAATATAACAAATTGCCTTTCAGTTCGCGTAGATCGATTCGCTGCTACACAGATAAAAATATAGTAAAATACAGACCCGAGGGCATAATAATCATCGTTATTCCACTGCATTTTTCCACCCATTATATCTTAACTACTGTGGCACAGATCCTCGCGTGCAATAAGCGCATGCCGCGCGCGAACGCAAAACACCGCTGACAGTGTATCTCTTTTCCCGCCGGGCATGCAACAACAACAAACTATAATACCAATATCACTCGAGATTACGCGCCTTTATCAGACCCACACCTTCTAGATCTTTCAACTTGGCTCTATAATTCTTACGCTCAATTCTATTCGTGACCTCGCAGATATTAACTAACGGAGAAGAAGAAGAAGATAATCATGCCGTCGTACAAGGTGACCTACTTCGATATCAAAGGGCTGGCGGAGCCCATCCGATTCATCCTCAGCCACGCCGACGTCGAGTTCGAGGATGTGCGCGTCGACAAGGAAAGCTGGCCCAAGATCAAGCCCAGTGAGTATCTAATTACTTATTACTTACACTGTACTGTATGACTCACGCGCGATGACTACGTTTTTTATGTACCTATAGGCACGCCGATGGGTCAGCTGCCGATGCTCGAGGTGGACGGCAAGAAGATGAACCAGTCGACGGCGATCTGCCGGTACCTCGGCAAGCAGTTTGGTCTTGGCGGAAAGGACGCCTGGGAGGACCTTGAGATCGACGCCACCGTCGATACGCTCAACGATCTTCGTATCAGTGAGTATTGTTTTGCCTTTTTTAATGGTTACACAGAGGCGATAATGAGTACAGAAGGCTTAATTGGTATGATGTGTTCAGTGTAGTTTTGAGATTTGCAATTTTGCATGACGCTGCGGAATTTCTGCGATCTTGACGTAGCTTTTATTTTGAATGGTTTTTTCTTGTTATTACAGTTGCCATTCTTCATAAAAGTTAATGATTGAGGATACTCATTATTTTTTATTATTTTATTTTGATTAAATTTGCGAGTTTCACGTTTTTTTTTTTTTTTTTTTTTTTTTTTTTTTTTTTTTTTTTTTTTTTTTTTTTTAATGACAATCTAAACATACAATCGATCGTTGCAGAATATGTCAAAATAAAATACAGTTTATGAGTTTATGAAAGTTAATTTTCCTTTTATTATCTAGCAATGCTTTTACCTAAGTGCATCTTTTCAGTCAATTAATAAGTTATAACGTAAATAGCTAACAAATACAATCAAAATAAGTGGAAGGTATTAATAAAATAAGCATTTTGTTCTTCGCATTTAAAACTAAAAAATTTGAATCGATTGGCGCACAAATTCTCGCGGGTAAACGAATCCCATTCCAATCGATTTACGAACAAATTGCATAGCACTTATTACCAGTTATCTAACTACCTGTATGTTAACTCAAGTTTTGCTGATCGTGATGCAGTCATGATGAAGTCGAGATATCGCGATTAGGATGTATATTAAACAATAGGACGATTTACTTGACTTACTTTTTAAATGGAATATTTTTCCATTGCTTCTATATATTCACTTATTTTAATCATATTATCATATCTAATCGTTGATGATTTACTGACAGCCAGATCTTAACTAAATCGAAATGAAATAACTAATGAACCGTATAAAATATTGGCTTTTACTTTTCATTTATGTGGATTCTTCAATATTGTTTTAACGAAACTTATTTATCGAACAACGATAGAATATTATTGCTTCTACAATTATTCTTAAACCACATTATTATATATTATTATCAAAAATCATAACTTCTCTCTCTCTCTCCATTAAAGAACTCACCGCCTCATTCTACGAGAAGACAGAGGAAGCGAAGGCGGCGAAACTTGAAATCGGCAAGGAATCGGCAGCCGTCGTCCTTCCGCGCCTGGACGCCCAGGCGAAGCGCAACGGCGGCCACCTAGTAGGCGGCAAGCTCACGTGGGCAGACCTCTACTTCACCGCAGGTCTCGACCTGCTGAACCATCGCATTGGCGGTGACGTCATCGAGAAGTACGGTAACCTGAAGGCCGTGAGGGACAAGGTCCTCGCGCTTCCAGGTATCAAGGCCTGGGTGGCCAAGCGACCCAAGACCGAGTTTTAAGCTGTGGATACTGTGTGTCATGAATATGTGTGGAAGTGTGCTTTTTTTATTGAGTTGATTTAAGAATTTGTTAAGAAATAAAGTATTATAATGTGAAGAGTGTAGGTATAGGTGTAGTCACTGTTGATGTTTGTGAAGCCTCTGTGATTGTGAGATTATTTAAATAAAGTATTTAATGTTTCAATATTCCGAACAGAGATTGTTTTTATTTCATTGATTGTTTATCTGGATCGGCGTGTGCCATTGTATTCGTGCGAATTTTATGCCTACATATTTGCTATCATATAAATAGCTGATTCATATGTACACGGCATCATTGTCTAGATGTTAAAAGTACTTTTTAATCACGGCTAATAGCAAGAATATGTATTAGAATCAGAAGATCTGATAGATTTGATAATCACCCGCGTGAAAATATATGAGATCTCATATGAGATCGTTATACGAATTTCAGACATATGAGATCTCATCTGCAAATTTTAATTAATTAATAAATAATTTATTTTTCAAGCATGAATAAATATTATGTTTTATTAAATATTTAGAAATAGAAAGAAATAAAATATTAACATTAGTAAAATGTATTCATATATGTGTCTCATATAGATCTGATATGTCTGAAATTCGTATAACGATTATCTCATATAATATTTTCACACAAGCATGCTATCGAATAATATCTAATTTGATCGTCAAGATCTTTTGGTCATTTTATATCATGTAAAGATTACTACCAGTTCTTATAGTTAGATCCTATAGAAGTATAACGTTTATAGAAGAAGTATACTTCATTTTAATAATGCATTACATAATTAACAATAAATGCACCAAAAAGGAAGTAGTAACATTGCGCACAAATAATTTATGAATAAAGCATTCATTTCATAAATCTTGAAGCACAGATTACATTTCATGACCTACTGTTTCGTGAGTATAACATTTTTACGGAAAGATGAAAAAAAAATTTTCTTTAGTTATATTTATTGAATGATTCATTTAATTTAATCGAATACTAAACTCACTATATTTATTAAGTTCTATTAAGAAGTAAAAAAATATTAATGTATGTTAACTGCTTAGTAAATCATTATAATTTAATCATTTCATGAAATGCGTTATTAAAACAGGTTGAAAACAACAATTATCGTCTATAAATTTTACATCAATTACAATTTTTAACATTATTTTTTTCTTTATAAAGAAAAAATATTACAGATAAATAACATTTTTAAGAGAATTACACAATAATCAGTATTGTTATCGACCAAATTCATTCCCCAGCTTTATATCATTAATACCGTGAGGCATGATTACCCTCCGTACCCTCAAACATCTAAGAATGCCATTTTAGAACGCCGATTTAAAACTTAACAATGATGTAATTGTTTCTCATATACCATGACGAATTTGTTCTACAAGTCTGAAAACTGTAACTCACTTAGTCGATAACATTACCCCATTCAATCTTCACCACCTACTGTTTTTCTCACTGAAAGATAACGCTCTTGCGGTCCTGACGGACCACGACACGTGACATTAACACAATAGAATCTATCCGTTATCCTCGTCCGCATACTTGATCGGTGTACTGACTCTGCCGTACACATCGATGATCGATGAGAGAACTCCTAGCCTATCGCCTGCACGGTGTGCAGCTGCAGTACGAAGAACAGGTGAGATCGCAGGTAAAATCTCACACCAAAATCTCACCTGAGATTCTGCTCCAGATGCTGCAGAAAAATTACGTAAATTAAAAATCAGCTTCTTCAGTATTGGAAATGGCCCATAAGAATATTTTACCCCCCCAGATGAGCTCAAAAATACATGTTTATTGTGAAAAATTGTGTAAAATGCTTCTAAACATTTATTTCTGAGCCTATCTGGGAGGGGGGGGGGGGTAAAACATCCTAAGAGACAATTTCCAATACTTACTGAAGAAGCTGATTTTTAATTTACGTAAGTTTTCTGCGGCATTTGGAGCAGAATCTCAGTGAGATTTTGACGTGAGATTTACCTGAGGGCTGAGATCTCATCTGAGATTTTTCAGTAGGGGACGCTACCGTCGTCGCGGTTGAACAAACGCGCGGTCCGGATAAAACTGCGGTATGGTTCCGTGTCGACGATTTATCACAAATTTGTAATTATAATTCTTCCTCTAATTAAATATTTCGTACGTAAAATCGATATCACGAAATGGGTTTCAAAAAATTTCGCAATAACGATCCCGATATATATAGCCATCATTTTTGCCTGTCATTCGTTCTTGTTTCGTTTACTTCCTGCTCTCGAGTGCCTTATTTGTGCCACGTAATAAGTTTCAATTCAGTCATAAAATAGTGCTTGTCATATTTTTCTATGATTTTTATTAGTTGTTCTTTTTTTCACGCAAGTCACTGTGCTTAAAATATCTTTGCAATCTTCATTTCTATATCGAAAACAAAACCATCGGAAAGAGCACTCTATCTGTTTCTATATCTTATCCGATAAAAAGTTATTTAATAAATATTTAATAAATTTATCTTATCATACCTAATGTTTTCAAAAATCGTGCGATTTAAATCTAAAAATAAAATAAAACTTGTATTTCGCAAAAAACGCCAATAAAAATCCCAGTAAAAGACAATCATTTTCTATCTCTCCTAAATATTAAAATCCAAATCTTAAACAGTAATTATACTTCAACCTTCAATAAAATCCAATTCCCATTACCAAATCATCACCTGTTCCCTTTCCATCAACCCTTTTTAGGCAGAAACTGTCAACTCACGCGAGGATGACACCTCGGTAGCTTATCGCATAACGATATGTTGTACAGCGGTACGTTATAACTAAGATCACATCATCGTTGCTCGTTCCGCGACGCAACCCACGCGGCGGCTGCGGTGGCAGCGCGGTATATAACCGGCGCGCGCCGGCAAGGCCGATTATTAAGTCCTACGAAGCGACGAACGGAGCATCGCATCGCGCATCTGCTGCTTTGCTTGAGGTAAGTAGTTATCGTGGGGTTTTTCCTGGAGGTGAAGTGTTGTGTGATTTCGAAAAGTTCTGGAAATAGTGATTTTGGAGGCGAGGTTTCGTGGTTGACATTTTCCTTTTTCCGTGTTAGTTTTATAAGTGTGTGAATGTTAGAGAAAAACTTGTGTTTATTGGTAATAAATTTGAGTTTTCGTGAGCATTAAAAAAATTTCTTTTTGCTTATGAAATTGAGTGTTATCTAAGAATTATTTCTTTTTGACCTTTTGAGTTTGTATATAAATTTTGTTTTGAAATTGTACGTTGATTATACAGTAAAAAGGAATTCATAAACAATTTATACATTTTTTGAGAATTAATATACTAAGATTTAATTCAAGTTTTATTAGTCGTTACCTTGTTACTTAAAAATATACTAGAAAATATTATGCTACAAGTCTGACTTTCCATTACTAAATTACCGAAGAGTACACTAATAAATGGGTTCGAAAAGCACAATTAATCATACTTTCTAAAAACACTCTGCCACGCCGGGTAAACACGATTCTATTTGCTCCACGCAAATACAAATTCAACTCGCACCAAGTCGGTCATCATTGCAGACGAATATAGCAAATTGCCTTTCAGTTCGCGTAGATCGATTCGCTGCTACATTTCGCCGTGTAAAATACAGAAACGACGTCATAATAATCATCGTTCTACAACTGCACTTTTCCATGCATAATTATACTGCAACTACTGTGGCCCAGATCCTCGCGTGCGGTATAAGCGCATCCCGCGCGAGCGCAAACACCGCTGACAGTGTATCTCTTTTCGCGCCCGCCAACAACAACAAACTGTAAAATCAATATCACTCGAGATTCCGCGCCTCTATCAGACCCACACCTTCCAGACATTTCCGCTCTGCTCTATAATTCTTACGCTCAATTTTATCCTACACCTCGCAGATTTATTAATTAACGGAGAAGGAGAAGAAGATAATCATGCCGTCGTACAAGGTGACATACTTCAACATCCAGGGCCTGGCGGAGGCTATCCGCTTCATCTTCAGCCACGCCGGCGTCGAGTTCGAAGACGAGCGCATTGAGAAGGACGACTGGCCTAAGCTCAAGTCCAGTGAGTATCTAGTTACTTATTACCTATATACCTATACCTACCTGTACTGTATGAGTGTATGACTCACGCGCGATGACTGTACGTTTTTTATGTATAGGCACGCTGATGGGTCAACTGCCGATACTCGAGGTGGACGGTAAGAAAATAAACCAGTCGACAGCGATCTGCCGGTACCTCGGCAAGCAGTTTGGTCTTGGAGGAAAGGACGCCTGGGAGGACCTTGAGATCGACGCCACCGTTGATACGCTCAACGATCTTCGTATGAGTAAGTATTGTTTTGTCTTTTTTAATGATTACACATTATTCTTGTTGTTACAGTTGTCGTTGTGCATAAAAGTTAATGATTGAGGAAACTAATTTTATTCCCATCTCTACTATATATAATGGCTGTTTTATAGCCTGAAAAGCGGGACAAAAGTGGCGTCTGATTCCCTCTTTTACTTTATTCCCGCATAATGCGGGAATAAAGTAAATTAGCGGGAATTAAGTAACATAATCTCATTTTTTATGTTTATGGTGAATTGGGTTAAAACTAACAAAATTATAACACATAAATACAAAATAACTTTTCTAATCTATGAAGTGGCCACAGTGGCGATGGGAATAAAGTACTATATGTAACACCCTAAAGTTGGAGATTATTCCCGTGGGTGAGTTCACTGCCCGAGCGAGCGTAGCGAAGCGAGACCCGCGGGAATAATCTGAGACTTTAGTCTCTTGTTACATAATGTACTATTTTTAATTTGCGAGTTTTATGTCTTTATCTTTTTTTTTAATGATATTAAACATATAATCGATCATTGTAGAATTTGGCAATATAATAGCACATTATGTAACAAGGGACTGAATTCGCAGATTATTTCCGCGGGTGAGTTCACTGTCCTTGCGAGCGAAGCGAAGCGACCCAAGGGAATAATCGACTTTAAGTCCGTGTTACTTATACAGTACTTAATTCCCAGCTCCACTGTGGTCACTTTGTAGACTTGAACAATATTTTGTTTTTGTGTCATAATTTTGTTTGTTTAAACGAAATTCATCATCAACGTAAAAAATTAGACGATGTTACTTTATTCCCGCATATACGGGAATAAAGAGGGAATCAAGCGCCACTTTTGCCCGGCTTTTCACGATATAAAGTGCCTATCATAGTGGAGATGGGAATAAAATACAGTATATGTCAGTTAATTTTCCTTTTATTATCTAGCAATGCTTTTACCTAAGTGTGTGTCTTATCAGTCAATTAATACAGAGGTGTTAAGATCCGACAGATTTCTCCGCTTATAGCTAACAAATAAAATAAAAATAAGTGAAAAGTATTAATAAAAAAAAAACATTTTGTGCTTTACGTTTAAAGTAAAAATATTTGGATCGATTGGAGCGACAAATTCTCACGGGTAAACAAAACCCATTCCAATAGATTTACGAACAATTTGCAGTAATCACAATTTGCGTTTAATCGTATTATCATATCTTATCTGATGATGATTTACTGAAAACCGGATCTTAATCAAATTGAAATACTGTACCTAATGTACCGTATAAAATATTGGTCTTTAATTTTTATTCTCATGGATTACTCAAACATTATTGATTATCTATAATATTATTGTATCATTGTAAAAACAATCTCTTTTTCCCCATTGAAGAACTCGTCACTCCATTCTTCGAGAAGACGGAGGAAGCGAAGGCGGCTAAACTGGAAATCGGCAAGGAATTGGCAGCCATCGTCCTTCCGCGCCTGGACGCCCAGGTGAAGCGCAACGGCGGCTACCTGGTAGGCGGCAAGCTCACGTGGGCGGACCTCTTCTTCACCGCTGGTCTCGACTTGGTGAACCTCCGCGTCGGCGGCGACATCATCGAGAAGTTCGATAACCTGAAGGCCGTGAGGGACAAGGTCCTCGCGCTGCCAGGTATCAAGGCCTGGGTGGCCAAGCGACCCAAGACCGAGTGAATATACTGTGTGTCATGAATATGTGTGGAAGTGTGTTTTTTTTTTTATTGAGTTGAGTTGAAGGATTTGTTAAGAAATAAAGTATTATGTGAAGAGTGTAGGTATAAGGATGCGCCATTGTTGGTTGTTTGTGAAACCTCTGTGCGTGTGAGATTATTTAAATAAAGTATTTAATGTTTTAATACTCTGAACAGAGATTGTTTTTATTTCATTGATTGTTTATCTGGATTGGCGTGTCTCTGACTCTCATATAAATTGCTGATTCATATGTACAAGTCCTGATTGTCTAGATGTTGAAAGTACTTTTTACACCACTCTAACCTCAAAATCATAACTTTAATATGATTATTCGGCTCTCGTGGTATAAAATACGGTACGACACTTGTGCGTAAGGTGATTTTTACCGCATTCGTCTTTTCGCACTCGCTTCGCTCGTGCGAAAAATGTCTCCTGCGGTAAATACTCACCTTCCACACCCGTATCGTAATGTACTATTAATCACGGCTAATAGAAAGAATAGGTATTAGAATTAGAAAATTCGATAGATTTTCGATAGATCGGCTGATATCTGATCTAATCGTCAAGGCCTTTTGGTCATTTTATATCATATAAAGATTACTACCAGTTCTAGTTAGATCCTACGTGTTTAATTATTATAAATGTTAAATACACGGAGAGAAATTTTAGAGTAAAAATTACCAAGGTGCCTTGGCAGCGCATGGATAGACTGTCAAAAGCCGTGATATTCCCAGGTTTCTAATACAATTTATAAGTTTCCCAGGAAAAACTACCATAACCACTTAAAAAAAATACCAAATTATCTGAATAAAAATTACCAGACACACTAGTAAAAATTGAGGTCTAGTCATTTTTACAAGGTAACCTAAGAATTTTTACTAAGAAAACTGATAAATTTTACCAAATAACCTGGTATTTGTGTACTCGCGCATGCGCACTGCGCATTATTGTGTTTCAGAAGATTGATACTAGAGGCGTGCGCGACGTTAAAATGAAAACAATACACATATTTTCAGTAAGTAATAACGGCGATTCAAATGACTGTTGGTAACAGCTTCCATGGCGCAGTCGGTAGAACATCGGACTCTCAACCCAAAGATCGTCGGATCGAATCCCGCTTTCGTAAAAATTTTTTTCAGTTTAATGTTTTTTCATTCTTGTTTCTGTTTCTATTTCTATATTAAAATGCTATATATCCATCAATATGGATAAAAAAAGTTAATTTTTTTAATTTAAATTAACTAAAAAAATTTTACCAAGGCACTTTGGTAAAAAGTTTGAAATTGTCAGTCTGTCCATCCATTACCATAGAAACTGGTAATTTTGTCTCGAATATTTGTAATTTTCACTACAAAATTTCTCTCCGTGTATTAATTCAAGGGAATGCACCAAGAAGGAAGTAGTTCCATTGTACTGAAATAATTTAAGAATTATAAGCATTCATTTTATAAATCTTGAAGTATACAGATTAAGTATTATTTATACCTACTGTTTTGCGAGTATAATTTTATTCTCTAAAGTCTAGTTCTCTAAAGAATTAAAAAAATATTAGTTTATATTACTTGCTTAGCAAAGCATTACAATTTAATCATTGATGAAATGAGTTATTAAAACATGTTTAAAACAACAATTATCGTCTATAAATCTTATATTAATTACAATTTTTAACATTACTTTTTCAAAAATGCGAATGTGGTATTTTCGGCCCGAATATGGTGAAAAATCATACGCAACACGGGGATAAAGAGGGCCACCCCAGGGCACGTTTGCCATTTTACACGTACCCTGGTCTGGCCAACTCTTTACCTCCCTAGTTGCGTAATATACTATTATTACTTACTACCACTTAATAAATAAATAAATAACATTCTTAAGAGAATTGCACAATAATCAATTATTATCATGGGCCAGAAGTTCACAGCGTTGTAGTGCAACGAAATCATTTTTTACGAATGATTAAAGTTATTGAACAATGGAAATTTTATCTAAATCTTTGTTATGTTATACAATAAAACGCTAAATCTACACGCAAATTTAATATTAACTAGTATAAACTTGAAGTAAAAGGAATTATTCTTTTTATTTCGTTGCACTCCAACCTTGCAAATTTCAGACCCATTTGTTATCGACCAAATTAATTTCCCAGTTTTCATATTATTAATACCGTAAAGCAGGATTGCCCTCTGTAATGAAATAATCTACCATTCTGCAAAGTTTCGAATAGATATTCTGAAACATCTAAGAATGTCATTGTGCAACACCGATCTAAAACTTAACAATGATGTAATTGTTTCGAATACACCAGGATGAATTTGTTCTCATAGTCTGAAAACTGTAATTCACTCAGTCGATAAGCTTACCCCATTAACAATCTTCACCTCCCGCTGGCTTTCTTACTGAAAGATAACGCACTTGGTCCTAACAGACTCACGGCACGTGACATTAACACAATAGAACCTATCCTTCATCTTCGTGACCGTCACTTCGCTGAAATCCTTGCAAAGATCGTCCACGAACTTGATCGGCGTACTGACTCTGCCGTACACATCGATGTGCTGCAAATACACAGAGAACTCCTTGCCTATCGCCTGCACGGTGTGCAGCTGCAGTACGAAGAACAACCAGGCGCTTCCATCGTCGAGGTTGAACATACGCGCACTGCGGATGAAGCTGCGGTACGGTTCCGTATCGACGATCGCCGTTGGCGAACGAGACAGCAAGTTCTCATCCAGCATGTCGCATTCGAGGTTATAGGGCGAAGTAGCGCGGCAGAGGTTCACGTGGCCGTGAAGATCCGAATGTAAGAAGGCGTTGCCCAGCTCGATGCCGCTCTGCCCCTGAGATAGAAAATTACGTGGAGGATGATGTAAGACCTGGGAGGTTGGATGCGAATAGTTATGGACATTTAAGTGTTACCGATCCAACTGATTACACAGGTTTTAGACTAGGTTTATCAACCTTATATTTCGATGCTTGGCAGCTCAGTACTATTTGTCTGACTAATCAAATATCCTAGTGTATTGCAAAGTTACAAGTCTATAATTCAAAGCTTCCATATAAGATTAACCATTTTTAAGTTTTAATTGATCATAACCAAATTTTGTTTAAATGCCAGTAGTAGAATCTTAGAGTATAACAACCTACATTATAGAGATTGATATTATAATTATCTGATTCTTTGGTTTGACATATATTCAAATATATTATAATTTGAAAACTGCGCCATTGCATCAGTCGGTAACAATTGACTCAGCAACCTCTTTGACGTATAAGTATTAAACATGAAATTTAAATTGATTCGACGTACCTCCAAATCCTTATCCAACCGTACAACAACGGTCTTGTTGTTCGTAAACGCTGTATAAAAATATCCTTTTGAAAAATCCTTCTCACTGACCGAACTAATGAACCAGTGAACAGCATCTTCGATTTTATCCAGGTTATTCCACGAATCGTGCTCTCCATTACTAAGAATCCTCAGTCTACACGCCTTTCCCACCTCGCACTTCGGATGGTCCGGCAGGAACACATCGAACTCTTTCTTGCCCATCAGGATTCTTATATCATCAGGTCCCGTAACTGACGTCTCGTTCAATGGCACTGCTGGCACCGACACGTGCTCGCACTTGTCCAGGTACACGATCTCGCTAAATATGTACCTACCAACTGTCGCATTAGCACCGAGGAACGTCAACACGAGCTGTCCATTCGCGAGGCTGTCGAAACCTAGAGGTCGTTCGATCTCGAGATGTGAATCGAAGACGATGTCGCAGAATGCGTAGCCGATCTTCTCAGACTCCAGGCGTACAATGGCTTCCGGATAGGCAGGGAATGTCGCGTAGATTAGTTGATCGTAGGAGCGCGTTACCATGGGTGGGAAGCGCGAAGATTTTGTCAGGATCAGACGGTCCGAGGTGAAGGTTGATACGCCTAGGATGGGTTTGGTAAAGATGGTGATCAGGATGAGGCAGAGATGAGTAGTGATGTGCATTGTTGGATTATCTGCAATGAAAAGCCCATTGTAAGTATAGGTGAACGTTATATTGCATCGAACTAAATAGCAAATGAATTTTCTATATTTGTTTGAATTCGTTAAAGAATTAATAATAGTTGCTGGATTTGAGTTGTTTGTATTTATGTTGATTATAAGTGCCCTTATAGCTATAAAGTATGAGAAAATCGCCAACTAGAACATTATAATTTTATTATTATATTTTTAAAATGGTTCTAATGATTTTGATAGAAAAAAACTCATGATTTGGGATATACCACTTATACCATTCTAACGAATATAATTCCATGATTAATTTTTAGATAATGACAGGATGAGCCTATACAGTAACCAAAAGATTACAAAAATGTTAATTTTGATTAAGGTTCACGAAATGTTTTTATTACTAACTCCAAAACACCTTTTTAGATATTTTTGCAAAACAACACGAAAATGGTTGAGAATCCTGACAAAAAGTAATTTCGTAAATAAGATATAAATATTTGATTTCTATTAGAGGTACTTAGTATTGTATTAATGATAATTTTGATTACTTACCTATTCACAATTTATATACAAGTTCTAATCAAATTCTTCAATATGTCATAATAATTAATTATTAATTACACTTGGAAAACTATTAACGCATCACAAACCTATCCCATTAGACTTCGGGACGTAAAATATTTGTATTCTTCAAAACTAATTTTTAGCAAAACTTTTTTAATAACATGTAGTCATTTAAAATATCGTTAAATCACATATGTTGCTTACTATGTGCTTTGATCTTCTGCTCCTCTCTTACTAAAGCACATTTACATCGAAGCTTCGGAGTAGAAGATTCAGTCGGACTTATCGCTCCGCTGATAAGTTTTTTCAGCTTTATGAAATGAGTTTTTCGCCAAGTGACATACTTTATGATTGAAGAAAAACGTCGCGTGGCCTTGACATCGTACTTTTTTTAATTACTTATGCAATGGTATCTGCTTATTACGCATTAGATTAGTCATGTTTTTATTAACTACAACTAGGTATTTTCATTAATTTTATAGCTTTGATGGAATACCCGATTATAGAAAAAATGAATAATAATGATATCAGAATTATTTATATTTAGAGATATACACTAGTTCTATAAACGAACGCAAGTACACTTTTCATGAACCTTTGTCAGTTTCCGCAAAGCGGAATTTCTATAGTTATTGTAGTCATAAACGTACATGTTATGCCTCTTGTACGTATAAAGTTTTGTAAGTAAAGTTGCAGACAGACAAAGGCCGTACATATCTCGTAATGGATACTTAACCTGTAACAATGCTTCACGAAGTATGATTATGGCGGACGGCTGTATAGTAAAATGGTTTTCGGAAATAAATGCCTTTACTCGAATTGTTTTTGTTATAGACCCTTTTGTTTAAGCTAGGTATAATTAATTATGCATACAGGACCAAAATGAAAAAATTATATATCATATCTAACGAAGAAAATTTTGTGATTTTAAATTATATTGCGATAAAAAGAAACCAAAGGTAATAATTTATATTGATTAAATGCAGAATTATTGAAATCTTTTACTATTGCTGACAGTTTTTTTTATTTTTAATTACTTTTTCAATGTTTAATTTAACATTATTAAAAATTAAAGAACTGCCAATCATAGCAGACATGCTGGACGATTAATTTCATCCATTGCTTGGTAAGTAAGTAGATCTATTTTGTTGTTTGGTCGAAAGTAAAATTTTTTAGATGAAGGATAATGATGTAAAATCTTTAGTTTCATTGATCAATCAGAGTTTTATTGAACTTTTTTGCCAAAGGAGTGATAGATTACACCCTGTCACAAAATTTGAAAGAGAAATCTAACGAAGCTTTTAATTTGCCCCATTATTTTTTTAATTATATTAAAAAATAATATAGTTGCATGAAATAATACGTACAAGTAGCAAAAATAAGAATTCATCAATAAAATCATGAGAATATTCATATGTTAAGATATGTAACAAGTCTATAAGGTACTAAGGTCCGTAGACCAACACGTAAGTAATACACGTTTTGTGCGGCTTCTCCAACTACTACAAATCATAATTATAGTTATTACAGACATAGACGTACAAGCTATGTCCTTTGTCTATAAAAGTGCGTCTGGAAAGTTGCGAGACAAAGACTCGAGTAAAAATATCGTAAATAGATAGCCAACCTGTAACCATTTTATGCGAAATATTATTACAACAGCCGACGGACAAAGAAACTATACGCGTGTCATTGATTTCCAGAAATACACGTACCTAGCAAAGAAGAACTACAGGGATTTTATGCGAATGTGCAGCCAAATTAAATTAATTACACGTATAGAACTAGAAAGAGAAAAAATTATAGCATTATCTTATGCGAATAGCTGCTGGGAATAGTTTGGTATTTCCAGAAAATTCGAGAAACAAAGAAAACTTACGCCGTCTGTTAAGAGAAATACACATCAAACTATAAATTCTTGTTAACTATATAAATGTATTCGAAATTTCGTATTACACATCAATTAATATATCACAAATAATCGTCGTGAAGCACATCATCATCAACAACCTCTACACATTGAAATTTCTCAACATCGTGAAAAACGAAAACGCCCCCGTGATCATCTGAAACGCAAGAGAAGTGAATTTATCTTTCCCAAACCATTTATCTCGTAACATAAATATAGTTATACACTTACGGAGCCCAAGGACTCGATCGACATCAGCACGATGCCACCGGCCATCATTTGCACAGGACGTTGGGCTCTCCCCATGATTATGAGCAGGAGCTTGCCGCACTGGCGGTTCATTGCCGATAAGGAGGCGAAGTACGCCGCCGTCGTTACCGCCTCGCTCTTTGGGATAACGATTTTTATACATATAAGATAATTTTTTTTTTTTGTAAAATAATGTGGGAATCTTGCTTACTTCTTCCAAGAGATGGTCGGGGGTCCACTGGCAAACGAAGAGCTCTACCAGACAGAGGCCGAACGTCCAGATGAATCTGAATCTGTCCGGATCTGTCTGTAATAGCGATTTCATAACGAATATGTTAGATCGGCACTCACGTGAAAATAATATGAGTCAACGATCTCATATGAGATCTCATATGAAATTTTGTGCTCAACGAATTCCAGATATATGAATGAGATCTCATAACGAATTTCAGATATATATGTCGAATTCTACAGAAAATTACCCCTAACTGTGGTCGAAAGGTCGTAAAAATTCAAAGATGAAGCACACCTCCAACAACTGATTTTTCCTATTCTGTAGCAAAAATAATACACGAAAAGCGTGTCGAACCAAGAAAATTGGCATAGTGTTTTTCAGGAAGCTACATTTAAGTTTTCTTATGGAAATTTAACATGGGAAAAATGGACGAAAAGTGGTTATTGATGATTAACCAATAGCAAACTATTGAAGCGGCAAAAAAATTTTTCACGCAAAAGTGATTAAAGTAGAAGAAAAGAGCTTTAATTTGAGACTAGAATCGTTAAAATCGGTCGATTCTGTGCAAAGCTACGTGAATTTCAAAATGGCGAAAAATTACGAAAAATAACAAAAATTTTAAGAATTACGTGGATTTGGGAAAAGTCGCTCATTTTTCGTCATTTTTCGCCATTTTGAGATTCACGTAGCTTTACACAGAATGGACTGATTTTAACGATTCTAGTCTCAAATTAAAGCTCTTTTCTTCTACTTTAATCACTTTTGCGTGAAAAATTTTTTTGCCGCTTCAATAACTTGCTATTGGTTAATTATCAGTGACCACTTTTCGTCCATTTTTCCCATGTTAAATTTCCATAAGAAAACTTAAATGTAGCTTCCTGAAAAACACGATGCCGATTTCCTTGGTTCGACACGCTTTTCGTGCATTATTTTTGCTACAGAATAGGAAAAATCAGTTGTTGGAGGTGTGCTTCAATTTTAAATTTTTACGACCTTTCGACCACAGTTAGGGGTAATTTTCTGTAGAATTGAACATATGAGATCTCACATGGGTAGTTATTATGCGGATAAGAGAAACTTCGATTACTTATGAACTTACACCTGCGAGTTTGATCCCGGCTAGGGACAAATTGTACCCGGTGCACAAAATTTGTAAGAGAAACAGCGATCCGGTGAATTCTTTGATTTGGTCACACAATCTATCCAGAACAAATTTCAAAGTCAAGCAAACGAGCTTTCGGGTACAATACGTTTGGTAAAAACGACATACTTGTAGATACTTTGGTGAAACTTGGAGCACGCCACGAGCTCCTCGTAAACCTCGCCCTCGTCTCCGCCTTTCGACGAGTGCCTGTCGTTCATGAGGAGCAGCCGATCCTGCAGTACCCTGAAGTATCCGACGGCGAACATGACGACGAAGGGCACGCAGGTGTCGACGCCGAGGATAATAAATAGTGCCACGGTGAGGATCATCGACTGGATGCCAAACATGACGAAGTAGCCGCGCGTCGGTTCCAGGCCGTTCACCAAAATTCTTCGTGCGTATAATACAATTAAGTGATGTATTCAAGTGTTAGCTGGATTTTGTCGGCTTCATGGTAACGATTTGTACAATTAAACGAACTTACCTATAAGTGAAGTTTTATTTTAATTGTATAAAACGCCTCTTCCTTGTGATCAGCACGTAGTCCCCACTCTTCCCGCCGATTTTACCACACGTCAAAAGCAAAGAAGAGCGCTAGCGGCCGAACCGCGCCGCCGTAGCCAGTCGAACCTCATTTCTTTACAGTGTTGCCGCTTTAAGTTAGGGCACCCGTGTGGAAATAATATATGTATGAAACTATAGGAAAAGTATAAAAATGTACCTTTTTATTGGTTTTTGGACATATTTTGTACGGTTTTATACATTTTTATACAGTTTAATACATTTTCAGACATTTTCTTATAATTCAGAAATTCTTCCATGTTAAGTTTGTAAAAAGGTTAATGTAATAAAACATAGGAAACCGTATACAAATGTATATTTCTGTATATTCCCTTAGATTTTTTCAAATTTATTACATTTTTATACGGTTTTATACATTTTTATACAGTTTAATACATTTTCATACAAAATAAAAAAAAAATAAATAAATTATGTTTTTACATTTTTACTTTTTTTACGTTTTATAAATTCTATAAAACGTAAAAAAACCATATGAAATTGTATAAAATCGTTGCAAACCGTAGAAAACTGTATAAAAATGTTAGAAACCGTTTGAAACCGTATTAAAACGTATAAAGTTGTCCAAAAATCAATGTTTAGATCGGGTTATATACGGTTTTATACGTTTTTATACAGCTTTGTATGGTTGTATACGGTTTCATACATTTTTTTTTCATACGGGCATCTATAAAGATTTGTAGATAAGGGACCAGGGTGGGACTTGATCACTTCGGAAGAGGCGTTTCATATAATTACAATAAACCTTCACTTACAGGTAAGTTCGTTTAATTGTACACTTATATTGCACGCCTCTTTCTCGTGATCAACACGTAGATGTTCAAAGCTATGAAACGGCAACTGGATCTCCAGAAAAATTTACGGAATTTTGAAAAATGTATAGGGATTGGCCTTTTAGATTAAAATAACACTTTTATTTTTTTTTAAATTAATTAAGATCTACATCACAGTATCAGTTGAAAAAACGGGCAGCACAGAGCCCGTGTCAATATTTATACTAACTAGCGGATTTTTGTACGCGCGATGCGCGCACGTGGTGCTATGTATTTTCAGCTTTACCCACCAATGAGAGACAGTTTTATCCATCTAACAATATGGCTGACCTCCAATTTGAACATGGCTGCTTCCAATTCGACACTTAATCGCGGTCTCTCTTTTAGAGATGGACTAGCAGAACTAGCAGATTTTTGTGCGCGCGATGCGCGCACATGGTCCTATGTGTTTTCCACTTTACCCACCAATGAGAGTCAGTTTTATCCATCTAACAATATGGCTGACCTCCAATTTGAACATGCACTGTAAAAAATGTCATTAAAATTAATGCAATTTTAATGTACAAAGGTAAATTAAATTTAATGTACTTGTAACAAAATAGGAAGATAATATACAAATCTATGAAATTTAAGATTCTTTTACATTAATTTTTAGGTAACAGTATGAAAATGCACGTACCTGTGCATGATATTTACTAAACACGTATACAAAATTTTGGTACCGAGACTGAAGTAAGATTACTTATACAGAAAGTCTGAAGTAATATGTATGAAATTTAATGCACCTTTACACGAACTTAATAGATATTGTATTTAAATGTACTGCAAATGTACGTTAAAAGTAATGCACTAGGACCTGAATTTTCAATACTAACTAAATTGAGATTAATGAAAAAAACAATAATTTTTAATATCACGAGTAGCAAATTTAATGTACATTTGCACAAATCTTAATAGATATTCGATATAAATATACTGCAAATGTACCTTAAAAGTAATGCATTAAGACCTGAATTTTCAGTATTAACTGAAAAGAGATTATTGAAATTAACTATAATTTTAATATCACGAGCAGGAAATTTCATGTACATTCACACAAATTTTAAGTGATATCCTATATAAATGTACTGCAAATGTATATTAAAATTAATGCACTTTTCGTGGTTAATTGCCCGGCTGGCCGCTAGGTGGCGAGTGCCTAGCGCAGAGCGAGATTGTGGTGCTCTCACAAGCAGTTAGCCGAGGTTCTGGTTATATATAAGGCCGTGTTATCGAGGTTGTACTCAGGGCGTCTGGGGCAGAGTCCACCGTTACCCCACTAATGTGTCTTGGTAATCAACCTGGACTCTGGAGACGAAATCCCCAACTTTTTTGTTTGGATCTTTCAAAGTGCATTAAAAATAATGCACATTGCATTAAATTTAATTTCCTTGTTCATTAAATTTCATAATTTATTCCCTAAAAAAGTTGCATTAAAAATAATTTACATTGTATGAGATTCCATTGAATTTATCATTAAATTTCATACTTTTGTAAATCGTAGACATTGCATTAAATACCATTGGCTTGTACATTAAATTTCAGAATTTTTTACTAAAATAAACGGCATTAAAAATAATGCACATTGTATTAAGTATTATTTACTTGTACATTAAATTTCATACTTTTTGCCTAAAACAAACTGCATTAAAAATAATGCACATTGCATTAAATTTATTATACAAATAACATATAATGTACTTTACGTCCTGAACCGGTTTTAATTATGTACCTGCTTGAAATTTGCTTCCAGCAATACGGGTGCCGACAGGATAGAGCCTGATCGACCAAAGTTCTTTAAATATTTGTTAAATTTATAAGTATTATTAAATGATATGAAAGCCCATATGAGAATCATAGAAACAATAGAAATATCTATGATCTAGACATCTAACAGGTTAGTGCTTGAAGAATTAAATTTTAATTTATAATTAAATAACAAATATTATAAGGTTGCATAAATAGAAATATGTCATAGTAATAACTGTGAGCATCGAACAGGATAGCGCCTGAATAATTACATTTTTATTTCTATTCAAATTATATAACTTATAGATATTATAAGGTTGCATAAAAATGAGGTTCGAGCGGCGGCAGGGCCGGGAGACGGCTTACGGTGGCGGCGCGGTACGGCCGCTCGCGCTCTTTTTTGCTTTGGATGTGTGGTAAAATCGGGCGGGAAGAGGGGGACTACGTGTTGATCACGAGGAAGAAGCGTCCAATACAATAACCCATTAAAGCGCAAAACGAGAAATTTGTGTACGCAAGTTCAAATGTACGATTTGAAATGAAAATGATGGTAATTTTCTTCAAAAGTCGCATGTAGGGGGTTTTCGAGGATTCTCTTTCAGAATTTGGCATTTATTTTGCATAAAAACTTCATTTATTATTTTATTTTTTGGGTTTATTAAAAAAATTCATAATGTATAAACGATATTAGTTCTAAATATTAAAAAAATCGAAAATTAAAACATGTAAAATTGAGAGATTGTGAGATTTGATTTTCTAAAACGTGATTTTTTAAAAAGTACGAGATACCGGAAAAAATATGAATATATATATAATATATGAAGAATTCTACAGGTTATCCATACTTAGAGGGTTCGGAAAATTAAAAAAAATATTTGGAGCACACCTCTGTAATAAATTTTTTCTCGTTATTTAGATCATACAACGAGAAAATTTTCCAATACTCGAAAATCGTCTGTGACATGGTTTTAAACACAAATCCATTTTTGTTATGTAAATTGTCAAATTTAATGGGAAAATGGATGAAATGTAGTCACTGATGATTAATTTAACTCTTAGAGGTGCCAACAAATATTCCACAAAAACCCGATTAAAGTACAAGAAAAGACCTTTAATTTAAGCTAAAAATCGTTAAAACCGGTCAGTTCTGCGCAAAGTTACATGCATTTGAAGATCGCGAAAAATGACCAAAAATTAGCGATTTCTCCCGAATCCGCGTAATTCTTAAGATTTTGATCATTTTTGGTCATTTTTCAAAAATTTATTATAGTGGTGTGCCTTCGTTTTTTTTTTTTTTTTTAATTTTTTAACCCTCCAAGTGTAGATAATCAGTAGAATTCCTCATATAAATAGGCATTTGGAAAAGTAAAGATTTATAAAACAAATTTTAGAATCATTACGTTTATAAATTGATTAATTTATAATTATTCTGTTTTTTTCTAAGGCTTTTTAAACACCTAAAAATATCTCGGCAAGGGAGCTTTCTTTACCAGACACTTTTACGATTTAAAGCCTCCATCACCTAACGATCAATAACAACATTTTTTTTGTTCAACAAACTCGAAAAGGAAATGGCTAAAGTAATTCACCTGAAGGGTAAGATCCTGCTCTCGGTGCCGTTCGGCTGTATCGGCGGTAGCCTGGTCGTGTACGCCGTATAAGTGTAGAACACGATCAGCAGCAGATTGAGTGCCGCGAAGCACTTGAACACGAACTGTATCTTCCTCACGAACGAGTGGACCGTCCAGTGCTCGTCCTCCGAGCAGCGGTTCCAGACAACCCGGCACTGCAGATGCAATTGATAAAAGTGGTCACGATGGTAGGCTAGGATGAAGTAGCGAAAGACATAGCCGAAGACGATGACGACCTCGCAGACGCAGTCGATGCCTATCACGTGCTTAAAGGTAGATAAAATTCAAAATTAGACATTGATTTAGAGACGATTGGCGGTAAGAATAATACCTGTTTGAGGCCAATGTAGACGAACGTCGAGAAGAGTGCAATGTGAGTGGCGCAGCAGCCGAGGCAGTAGTAGTAGATCAGTTGAGTGACGGGGTGGCTGAAGTCGAAGTTCTTTAGTGGTAGAATCCCCATCAAACGCAAAGTGTTCGCGTACATTGACGTGACATCGTCAAAGTCCAAGGTGGACGGCGAAATCGTGTTCATATTTCTATACGGTTAATGTGATAATCGTTGAAAATTGTGGAGAAATGTGATACCTATTGAAAATTGTGGAGAATATGTTTTCCCCGATATGATACACTTACCTTTTGCAAATATTATACTCTCCCCAGACTGCCTTGCTGATTGCGAAAGTGAAGAAGACAGTAACAGAGTCCGAAAGTCCGAAAAGAATCGCGTGATGGACGCGTACGTATGCGTGTAAGGAACGCGCGGCCAGCTCGCGAAGCTCACAACAAAATCGGCCAATTACAGGCGATGAATTATTCAGGTGGTGGATCTCAGAGCTGCACAACGCCGGTGTATACATTCATTTTTCTTTTCCTCGGCGGTCTTTTGCAAATTGATATGCGTCGATCAAGTATTTATATACGATAGGCCAGGACATATTTACGTGAACGAGCTCGAGAACCTGATATTTTTCTCGTTATACAGTTGTAGAGTACGCGCTGCTTCGTAGGGTGCGGAGTTATTTTGTTATGTGATCGAAAGAGAAATGCTTTTTAGAATGAGAATGTGAAAATAATCTAAACGATCGATAGGATTGTAATGTTGTACTGATATATTTATTTTGAATATAATTTGAAAAGATGCATGATGTTATATTTGCAAGGAAGCAGTAATGGTATTCTTGTAGTGAAAGTTACAAAATCATAGCAATTTTTATTTACCTCGCACATAACGAGTTACAAATCTAAAACGATAATGCTAAAGCCCAAGCCTTAATTTAAACCCACCTAACCCACGCATAAAGAGTTACAAATGTAAAACGTGAATTCTAACTCCACTCACTCTACGTGAAATGAGTTGCGAATCTGCAATGTAATTTTTAACTAGCAATAAATAAATAGACAATGTAAATCCTAAACTTTGAAAACTAAATCTATATATATAATATATAGATATAGATAAATAATCGTGCACTTAATACAAATCTGCATATTCCGTTAGCGCATACATATAATACTATAATTTTTTCAATTGTTATTGCTTATCTACATGTTACTGCAAAATCTTTTATAAAAGAGTCAAAATCAAGCATCCGCATTATCTCGGATTTGATAGACCATATTGCTCAGGGTGTTACTCGTTCTTTCATCATCGTGGATCTGTATATGAATCGATGCATGCAAAATATAGCCAAGTTCCCTTTTTGCATGCACCAATTCATATTCTTTATGCCCTTAAAAACAGACAATTATCTTTCTGACTCATAGTTAACAATTGCTGCAGTTAATTATAAACAAATGATATGCAATAAAAGCATTTAGAAAAGTGTGTATTATGTTCTTAAGTACCATCCAATTTAAAACCTTTAATGGACATAAAAAATCATCTTTACCCTTTTCACACTTTTACATTCTTTAATAATCGAAGGATCAATAACGGAAGGAAAAAATTCCATAATTTAGGTATAGCTTGTTTTCAAAATTGACTATCTGTTTTCAATTTTTACTTTAATTTTCGCTTAAAGGTTTGGCTTCCACCTCCAGATGTCTTTCTCCACAGATAAAAAAAAATACGTGTCAAATATTTTTCGATACTCTAACCAGTTGCAAAGTTTCATGAAAATCGGAGGCAGACACTAACAAAAAGGTGATTAATTAAATTAGGGGTAATTCACTCCGTCAACGTGTTTTTATTTTTAAATCTCGAAACAGGTCAACTATAATTTTCAATTTTCTTTATAGCATGGCAATTTTCACTCAAATTTAGCTCATTAAAACATTTTTATATCAAAAATACAAGGGAAAATATCATATTTACCCTTATAAAAAATAGGGGATGCAACCCCCAGCATTAAAACTATGCCGAAAAACTCGACTTTTCATAAGAAAGAAATAGGTGTTGGTTTCATTAAAAATTCCGATTCCATCTTGAGATACTAAAAAAAAAACAGTTTTTGGGGGTGAACTTTAAGAGCGGTTTTCACCCCTTAGATATGTATTTCCGCAGATAAAAAAAATACGTGTCGAATATTTTTTGACACTCTACTGATATGCGAGGTTTCATGAAAATCGGAGGCGGACACCAAATATCCTTTCCTTGTAAGTCACGAGTATCGTACAGAGTTTTATAGCAATGCCTGCCCTAAGCCCGCTGTCGCGCCTATCCGTGCTCAAAGTAGTCTTTTTGTGCACCGTGAGGTTAGCGCACGAGCGTAGCGAGTGTGATGAACACGGTGAAAAAAAGGACTACTTTAGTCACCGATAGGCGTGACTAAAGTGCAGGCTTAGGTCACACTGTGCTATAAAATTGTTTATTTTCATAATCTCATCTGCTTTTATAATTTTAACCTACCTTCATTATACCTCGTTGCAATATTTTTAAATAATGGACCTAATAACTTATTAAATTAGAAAAAGCAAGTAAACAACACGCGTGCGTATCGTGCATCATTTCCATTTTCTAGTAACATATACATAAAGCCGTTCCCGAAAAATTACGATTTGAAAAGAGGACTAAAACATTTTAAACTTAAAATATCTCTGAAATTCATAAACGAATTCTTTTATTACCATAAAAACTCATATAATAAATAATATACAAACTCTACATCTCTACAAAATTTCAAAGAAATTAAAAATTGTACTCTAGTTATTGTGCAACAAAGAAAGTAATTTTCAGAAATACCATCATTTTAAATATTAAATATCTCAAAAAGTAACCATATAATCTTAATCAAATTTTACACAGATATTGCCTATATCGCAAATAATATAGTCTATAAATTTCAAGCTTATACATAGAGTCGTCATTTAGAAAATACAATTACCAAAAAAACGTAACAAAGTTTTAACCTTAAATATCTCTAAAAATCATGAGAAAATACTTTTACCTAAAGGACTTATACAATAAATATATAAACTCTAAATTTCCACAAAATGTCAATATCATTAAACCGATTTTTGATTCCTCATAGAGGAAGCTTTGTAACTGTGAAAAGAATTTTCAAGGCAAAAAATATTCAAAAAGATGTTGAATGTTCATATGTTAACGTTTTGCGAGTTGCGTACTTAAAAATCCAAATATGCCGCCGAACTGCGATTTGAATCTCCCGCGACTCACGCGCCGCTGGCACGAGTCTAGTTCGCGCATTGCCGCTAGGCGCCGCACAGTGTTCTATTTTGAAAAAAAATGGACAAAATGAAATATCTCGCGAACGGATATCGATAGCCGGATGAATCCAACTGCATTTTAAAGTTGAAGTAATGTACAATAAAGGAAAAATAGTCCAGCACTGATCATTTGACCCTGTGACCTTGGAAATGAAAAATGAAAGTCGAATAAATAACGTATTTTCGGCTTTTTCATTGTAGACTTTCTGGCTATCAATTTTTTCGATCAAAAAAATATGTACTCCTGTAGTGTTTGATGCAAGGAATCCGAATTTGATGTCAGAATTGTCCTATCGCACACCAATTTGTTTTTAAATCTGAAAACTCCATAAAAAATACGAAAAATTCACCCTGAAAAAATGGAGCATTATTGAGTAATTTCGACTTCAAATTCGGATTCAGCGAATCAAAATACATGGGTACATAAATACAAGTACACAAATTTGCTTTAAAAACAAATTGGTGTGCGATAGGACAATTCTGACATCAAATTCGGATTCCTTGCATCAAACACTACAGGAGTACATATTTTTTTGGTCGAAAAAATGGATAGCCAGAAAGTCTACAATGAAAAAGCCGAAAATACGTTACTTATTCGACTTTCATTTTTCATTTCCAAGGTCACAGGGTCAAATGATCAGTACTGGACTATTTTTCCTTTATTGTACATTACTTCAACTTTAAAATGCAGTTGGATTCATCCGGCTATCGCTATCCGTTCGCGAGATATTTCATTTTGTCCATTTTTTTTCAAAATAGAACACTGTGCGCCATGCCTCCTCTTCGTCGCAATTCCTCAATCAATTAAGCCGGTCCGAGGGTATACATATAGGGGATTCAGAGCTGTGTGGACGATTGTGCGAGTGGTGTACGGTGTGATGTGGCTTGGAAGCTTGGCTCCCGGAAGCAGTCACCCATGCACATTCTAATTTTCTCTTCATGCTCTTTCTCTTGTGCTTTATGTTTCATTAACTAATTTCTTAAAAAATATTTGATTTATCGACTCGAAATTTTAGCTATTTATTACACTTATTGTATTATATATTGGATTATCTCGATTTCTTTTTGAAAAAAAGATCATTTTAGAAAAAATAGCTTTTTAGTTGTCATAGAACAACAGAAGTATAAATTAATCGTCCTGAAATTTTGCACAGATATAGTTTTTTTATATCTTTGAACCAAGTTCGTTTTCCAAAAGAATTCAATCATCATGACCAAAGATATTTGAGGTACAATCTTTTTTTTAATAATTTCGAATAGCATTTTCTAAGAAAATATTTGATCTTTCAACTCAAAATTTAAACACTTCACTTATTGAGAACAATATTGTGTTAAAATTTAAAGAGATTATCTACATTTTTTATTGAGAAAAGAATTATTTTAGAAAAATAATGAGTTTTATTGGTTCATCTTGAAGTAAGATGTTCATCTTCTCCAAGTAAACTGGTTTTTCTATGACTACTGTAGCATTACCCTTATCAGCCTTGGTAATAAGTAATGCCTTCTGACTTTTTATAAATTGTTTAGTGTTATGAAGATCAATTTTCTTTTGTTTTTTTTTTTCCCTATATGTAGTAGTAGATAATTCTTTTTTATGAAATTTTTGCAAAATAGAAAGAAATTTACTACGTATTTCTGTTGTTTTGTCTACCTTTCTACCTTTTTATATCAATTTAAGTACTTTCCTAAGTTTTTAATATATTCTAACGTTAATTTATTAACAAAGCTTTCATTAAAATTAAATTTTTCACCATATTATAATGTATTTATATAACGTATTGAGGTAAAGCTATATTTGTTATGTTTATAAGCCATCTGTTTGTATTGTCTTCCAAGGGGTCGTTAACCTGTCTATTATCCTTTACTAGTAGGTGATTGACCTGCGTATTATACTTAATGTTTTTATTCTCTACACACTTAAAATAGCTATTTTTTATTCTAGGTTTTTTTGTATTTCCTAAAATATAGTTTGGCCAATTCATTTTCTTACATTGTTGTGTATTTTCTGACACTAACTTCAAGTTTATTTGAATAAAAATTATTAAAACTATTTGTGATTCCAATATTACTAAGCTTGTGTAATTTTTCATTTAATTTTGAGCACTATTTTTCAAGGAACCTAATGTGTGTGTTGATATCTTTAATTTCAAAATTAAGAATTTGTTTTTTGATTTTTTGACTGAATTTGTTAATATGATTTTTGCCAAATATAGAGAACATATGAGTGTTAAGAATATTTTTCACTTTTTTATCTAAATGTTTCGGAAAAACTTTATAAAATCTACAATTAATAAAAAATGTGCATTGTAATCTGAATCTTTTGATATTATATAATATTTACGTTGCGACTTGCGAGTGACCAATCAAAAATGTTGTTTACTTCAGCGAAGCAATACTATAAACTTTCTTCACAGAACTCGGAAATGAGAGAGGAAAAAAGATGATGGTGTAGTCGGCATTTTTTTATTTGATATTAAAAAACCTTTATTCATTTATCTACATTATTGTAGGAGGCTATACCTGTGATCAAAAAGATGATCATACTTGCCCGGGCTAACCCCCGGGTTGGCTTAAACGTAACAACAACATGAAATGAATTACACTTATTAGCTAAAATGACTAGAGTCGACTCGTTTTTGGTCACAATGATAGAGTAGTAAAAAGTTACTTACTTAAAATCTGCCGGGTGAGCGGCTGTGGGTGTATCAATTGCTTAAAAAATTCTAAGTCAATGTGATAATATGAATACGTATACTAGTACGATTTTTTGAGACATTAGACCTTTCATCTCTCTCCTCAGACTTTGCTCTCTCAATAAGTTAGGACAGCACACTACACATAACACAGAACATATATGTGCCACTGCCAAAGGAAGCCTGCCGAACTTGGAAAAATTAGACAAAGTGGCTCTCGTGCGGCTGTATTCACGAGAGGCGACTGTCAGCCGTAACGCCTTTCTTCGCGTTACGTTGCCCGAGGAAGGCCTCGTGAAGGCCGTCGCCCCTGGTCGTTAGGCCGACCTGGCCCACCGCCGCGGCTGCCTATGCATGCTGCCGTGCGACTCGCACCACCTCAGAGTCGACGGAGAATGAGGTTGTTATACGGGACTCTCCTCCATTTCCTCGTTGCGGGTGTCATATCACCCCCCTCATCTCTGTGTGTCTGTGGTGGGCTTGCTGTTCATCTTTTATGATCATATGCAGGCTAGATGATACAGCACTGGTAGAGGTTTATTTTACTTATTCTAATACTAACATCACAGACAAACAAACAAGTAACAAATGGAAACTATAATTCCATATTCGCTTCGTAATCGATGAACCTGTCTAGTATGAGGATTGAATGACGGAGGGCAGTTAAAGAGATCGTTATCCAATCGCCATTTCTTGTTATACCCATTTTCTTAAGTTCTCTGCGCGTGTCCGCTGGGAGCGCCCCTCTAGATCCCACTACTATCCGGGCCACCTCTACTTTCGTTCTGTTAAACATTTTGCTCACGAGCGAACGCAGCACATCATACTTCTGTCTTTTCTCCTTGGCCGCATCTGCCAGGTAATTGCCCTTCTCGAAGCGGGCTGTAACATCGACAACGAGTGCCCCGGTCTCATTCACGAGGACGAGATCGGGCTTCAAGAGCTTACCTTCATGGTACAATCTTGGCTCATCGAGTATTTGGAATTTATCAGCGACTTTGCTCTTTATGATATTTTTTATATGATCATGTCGCTTGATGCGCATGTTCTTTGTATTTACGCACTGACCCAGTATGTGCGGCAGGTCTTCGAATTGTGACCCGCATTTACGACATTGACTCGGAATGGTGTTGCACTGTAGTGGGTCGCGCCTTAACGCCATCCTCGTCCCTGCCGTATCTGTGCACAATTGTATCGCCTTTGCAATAAGCGAAGGCTTGAGCACGTTTGGCCTTTTAAGCCACTCGTTAGCAACGGGGTCTCCTTCGAATTCTTCCACCCCCTGCCCTTGCGCAATGTGCTCTTTCCACTTCTTAATATAGTTTCGCTTTATCCTGCTCTTATGTTTGTTAACATCTTCCAATGTTAAGGACCAATGCAAGCGTAAAAGCTTGGCATACCGTTCTATGTCTTTTTGATTCCTCTCGGTAGCCATCACCGCTCTCGTAACTGGGTCCTCGGAATTCTTGGCTTTTCAGCTGTTTCTTAGCTCCGCAATGAGCACCAACTGCTCGATTTCCGGAAGACCTAGTCCGCCATCCTTTTTAGCTGCGTGCATAAATTCATTACACACGCAGTGAGGGATATGCAGGATTAACCTGTACTCCTTCCTGACCAGCATGTCGATCGATCTCAGTGTCGTGACTGCCGGTGGCTTGAGTATTAGGCCGTAAATGAATTTTGGAAGTAGGTAGGTCCTCAAGAGCTCTACCTTTTGCATCAGTTTTAAAGCTAGTGTCTTGACTCGTTTTATCAGTTCACCGAGTTTTTCGAGCTCGAAGTCCTGAACTAACTCCTTCCACGGCTGAATTTTTGCTCCGAGGTAGCGTAGCGAATTATCTGCCTCGACAAACGTTATGCGCTGACAATCGATGCTTATCTTAGGATCCCTCGTAAAGAAGGTCTTCCTGTATGTGTAGAGCTCGAAAATCGAACATTTGTTAAGCGAGAGCTTCATGCCCAAACTTTTGAGATATTCATGTGTTAGACGAAACTGGTCACGAGACGATACTCTGTCTCTTGCCAGCAGGACAATATCGTCGGTGAAGCCTAAGACTGAAACCTCTGTATTCTCATCGAATTTAATACCTCTTAACGCCCCTTTGAAGAGCTATGTCTACGTCTCCTCCTTCTGCTCTTATTTTTGTCGAACAGTTCAAGAACATGTTTGAGACATAGTCCGCCACTTTGTCGGGGATGCCTTTTTGCCTTAATGCTTTCGGGATGGCAGCGTGTTATTCATTTATTCATTTATCTACATTATTGTAGGAGGCTACCTCCAGTAGTATAAGCTATATATATATGTGTGTGTGTGTGTGTGTGTGTGTGTGTGTGTGTGTGTGTGTGTGTGTGTGTGTGTGTGTGTGTATAAAATACGATTTTTTTATTTTCTTCTATACACTGTCATTCTTATCCGATGATTTATTTTTTTCTACTAAACCTCTAAGTACATTCACCGACGGTCTTATCTCTTCGGGCAAGTTATTAATTTGTTCATCCGATAATGAGTATAGACTGAGGAGAAGACGAGTCTGCAAAAAAAGTTACTTTTGAATTTTAGATATAACTAGTCATTTCTAAGCGCGCTTCAAATCACGAATAAAATTATATTTTTGAGGTGATACCTCAAAAGAAAAATACCTTCTCGTTGGGAGAGGCCTCCTCACTGTCCTTATTGTGTCTTAAATCTAAGATGGTGGCACCGGGTCCTCCACTCCCTGATGCAACTGACTTATCCTGAACTATCATTTGTGCTGCTTCCGCTGAACTTATTATCCTTGACGCTTCTAGCAATTTTACAAGTTCTAAAGTAAATACTTGATTTTGAGACAAAAATTGTCGGGCCCTGTCCGGGCTTTCAGCCATAAAAATCTTCATCTGCTTGATGATCTCAAATGCCATCTCTGATGGCAATGTCTCCAGTGCTTTCGTTACGTCCTCCATCGCGTAACAAACTAACATTTAAATGATTGATTCCTAAACAAGAGGCATCGCTGTCTTTATTTATTGTGTTTACATTTACGTGTAAACACGTTTTAAATGTCTATATGGGAGCGTCTGCCAGAAACTGGCCAATGGTTTTTCGCATAAAATGTGCTCTCTTTAACTCGCCCATAATCATACGCTGAGTCTCTCGAAAAAAAAGACATATATATATCGATAGATTTTTTCCTCCTCTTTCCAATGGTGCTATTGTTTTTCTCCGAAACGCTTTCATCTGCATAAGTATCATCTGCATAGAGGTCTTAAATAATTGACCGTTATATGAATAGAAAAAACTATTGCCAAATTATGGACATTTAGATTGCTCAAACTTCATTTATTATTCTATTAAATAAATCATTGAAATAACTAGATCCTGCCGAGTCATCAAACTCGTGAAAAAAACCTCTGCCAAGTCATTAGCACGTAGCTTCCTCCAAATAAATTTATCGTTCCTCTATGTATAGTATATAGTCCAAATACAAAATATGTTTATTCATTCTACGTGTTTTAAAATGATTTAAAAATTCATTAATATTTAAAATTCGACGTTATTCTGCTCCGCCGTCGATATATCGCATACAAAATAGTCTATAAATTTTAAACTGATACATGAAGTGTGATTTTCCAAAATCACGGTTTTGACCTTAACTGATTTTAACCTTAAATAGACGATTCTTTTACCTAAAGGGCTTCTACGATAAAGATACAAACTCTGCATTTCCACAAAATTTCAACATGATTAAATCAATTTTTTTTCACTAGTTATCATGCGACAAAGAAATTGACTTTGTATAAAATACGAAAATTTTCAATACCAAATATCTCAAAAAGTAACCGTTCGATTTTGATGAAAATTAGCACACATATTATCTATATCACATTTATTATATTGTCTATAAATATGGAGCTGACACATAGAGCCATTATCGAGAAATTGCGATTTGAAAAAAAAGTTGAAAAAAATGTTTACCTCAAATATCTCTGAAATTTATGGACCAATCATTTTGCCTGAAGAACTCGACCGAGAACTATAAAAAATCTACCTCCACAAGGAATTTTGAAGCAATTAAGTCAATTTTACTCCTGTAATCGTTGGACATACAAAACTCATTTTTTTCATTTTTTATTTTTTTTCTAAAAAACTATCCAACACAATGAATCCAAATTTTTACAGATTATAGCTATCTATATTCTGCATTATCATGATTTTTCTCAAAAAAAAAATGATCCTTTATTTTGGGAGTTATAAGCTTTAAAAAAAAAAGAAAAAAAAAAAGACGTTTTTGTTAATAACAAAAGAACCGTGATAGCTAGACATCGATAGCCAAGTAATGCAAACAACTCTCCGAAACAACTGTATGACTGTTCTCAGAAATGTATTCAACTTTCTTCATCCTAGTTCTATACAAATTAAACAAAAGAAAGTACTGAAATCAATTCAGCGAGCGTGCATAAAGTACTACTCAACGCCCAAGAAAAGTAATAGCTCACCTACAAAACTCTATTGGCAAACATGTGCTCTGAGGTGGTCCTCTTTATTCCCGCGTTGCATAAACGACTTTTTTGCCTAGCGAGGCCGAAATTACAACCTTCACGATCGGTCGTCGGGAGCAAAAATGGTACCGGCCCGCTAGGCAAAAAAATAGTATACGCAACACGGGGATAAAGAGGGCTACCCCCTCCTAGAGCACGTTTGCCACCCTCAGTAGAGTGACCCCGCGTGCACGTGTTATATCGCCGGTGCCGATGAAGACTATCCCGCTCAAAAATGTCACGAAAACTATCCCCCATCATCATTCGCCACGAAAAGAATCCTATCTACAAAAGTGCCATGAAAACTATCCCGCATTATACGTATATGTTCGCTGCGAAACGAATTTCACCTATAAAAACGCCACGAAAGCTATCCCTCTTAAATAGGTGTCCACGAAAACTATCCCTCTTAAAAAGGTGTCCGCGAAAACTATCCCGTTTCTGTAGCTGAGATTCTTTTCGTGGCGTTTTTTTAGATGAGATTCTTTTCGTGGGGAATATCGATGCGGGATACTTTTCGCGGACAACTTTTTAAAAGGGATAGTTTTCATGGCGTTTTTGTAGGTGAGATTCTTTTCGTGGCGAACACTGATGCGGGATAGTTTTCAAATTGCAGATGAGATTTCATACAGGTCTTATATGTCTGAAATTCGTATACCGATATCATATGAGAACTATATGAGATCTCATATGAAATCGTTGTTAGTTTCAATTACGATTTCATATGAGATCTCATATAATATTTTCACGCGGGACACGTGCAATTTACATGTGCTCTGGATTGGCCAACTCTTTACCTCCCTAGTTGCGTAATACACTATATTTTGCTTAATTATCATATTGCATAAATAATATATTATTATATTTGCAGGATATTGATCTATCCTCCGCCGCCAAAGAAAGGAGGTATAGCAATAAAAGAAAGCCATTTAGAATGTTTAGCGGAGAGTAAATTTCTAAATGATATAATTATTGACTTTTACCTGAAGTACTTGGAACTGGAAGTACTTTGCGAAAGTGATAGAGGCAGAATTCATTTTTTCAGTATTTTTACACGCGGTTAACAAATGTAGAAAAAGGAGATCAGTCAAAAAGTTGCATTGATTATTCTTTGGTGCAACGATGGACGAAAAATGTCAACATTTTTGAGAAAGATTATCTAATTGTTCCAATAAATAAAGAGTAAGATAATTTTAAATATATGAAATATACTTACCTTCAAAGCACCCCGCGCTCCTCCATAAGATATGACAATAACTGATTCTTGAAAAGCCGGTTATCTCATGTTCAAGTATGATGGTTCAAGTAAAAAACTTGCGTACATTGCTAGTAGAGTGCGATAATCAGTTATGATGAAAAATTAATGTTTTATCACAATAATGCTTTATTCTAACAACGCGAACGAGGCGTTATGGCAACTCGTTACTTACAACTTTTTAGTATACACAACTTGTGTGTGTAGTTAATTCTTGAACTGGCATTTTAGACTCGTTTATGGCCCCCCGTTCAGTTCAAACAGAAAGGGCATTCGTGTGCAAGTTACTATATTCTGCACTTATACTCATGCTATTGACTTATATAATTACAGAATAAAATTGCAATATAAAATAGCAAACATTGATTAGTTGTTTAACCATTGAAGTTACATGTTTCAAACGAATCATTAACATGCAAATCATATTGTCAATTATTATACTTTGTAGTAACCCAGGCGAAAATGATCTTCTATAATAAAAGTTTAAAAAAGTTTATAATTGATATTGGCAGATTATAAAGTCAGGATTTGAGACTTTTATAAAAGTTTAAAACTGTTATAAATAGTTATTTACTTTCATAAGTTTTTTGGATCGTCGTACAAATTTCAATATTTGATCAGTAAAAAAAAGTAAATAACTATTAATAACTATTATAAATTTTTAATAATTGAAAATAATGATTTTAAAGTTCAAATTAATAATGATTTAACATAATAATGATTTAAGAATGATTTTAAAGTTTAAATTCATTCAAAACAATTTAAAACTATTAATAACTATTATTATTAAGTAAAAAAAGTATATAACTGATAATAACTTTTAACAGATTGATTTTATGGTTATGCACCGCGGCGCAAAAAAGTAAATAAAAGTTTATAACTGTTATAAACTTTTTTTAGCTATTCATAACAGAAAAAAAACTGTTGATAACTTTTATAAACTGTTACTATAGTCTCAAATCCTGCCTTTATAAACAGTTATTAACAGTTATAAACTTTTTTTAAAATTATAAAAAATTATATTTTGTTATTAATAATTATTTGCTAAGTTTTATTTCCGCCTGGGAAACACTGGTTTTTGGCAATAATATGCTCTCTTGCATTAATTGATGATACGCAAAACTCTACTACCAAAATAAAAAACGGGTATGTATGAAATATAATTTTTAGTGAAATAATGAACCATAAAAATTCAACGAGATTCCGAGATAAAGCCTTTTTCAACCGGACTCGGAGATAAGGCCTTTTTATACGGAAGCGAGAACTTAACCTTTTCAAGCACGGTGAAAAGCCTAATTTTTCACCTAAATCCTTATCATTTTTATTACTTTTCAGACTATTTCTTTTCAATTTCTCGGTATTTTTTGTAAATTAATTATTGCAATACATGTTCGAGAATCAGAAATGATGCTCCTTTTTTTTTATTTTTAGTGAGCTTTTTATATTAATATAACAAAAATACTGAAATAAGTAACTTATTGCCAGAAAAATGCATGCTTCAAAGGATTAAAGTGACTAGGGTAGATGTCCGTATTAGTGTGGGTTTAAGAAACTCTTCAGTTTTGTCGCATAATAATAGACTATTTAAGCTGTATCAGAGATTCCGGGTGGTTTATATAGATAATAAATAGTACATTACGATACGTGGGCCGGAAATTGGATTTCCGGGCCGTGCTTGGTATGACGCCCGAGGCGAAGCCGAGGGCGTCATGACGCACGGCCAGGGCATCCAATTTCCGGTCCAAGTATTGTATACTATTTTTCTTACTCCCCGGCCGAAAGTACGTTCTGTAATTGTTAAATAATTGATAAAATTGCGTTGTCGTCTGCTAGCTGTGTTTGAGTGTTAGTTTTTCTTTCGGCCCGCTCGATAGTACTGCCTCTGTCGGCCGCTTTGGGTAGCTCGGTCGATATTACCGACCGTTTTTTCTTTCGACCCGGCGTGGAGAGCTGGTTATTTGGCCGTCTGCTACTTTCGCTATTGTACAGATGGTCTGATGCCCGCCCGACATTTGCAAGACCGAGGCGAAGCCGAGGTTTTGCTGGTCGGGGCGGGCATCAGAAACTCATTCATTAAAAAAAGACAACACCACTTCTTATTTCAACTAACTCTTTTTTCTCGTCACACGTGTACTTTCCTCTATCTATTTCGTACGTGTCTAACCTTCACACCACACAAACATATTTTCCTCGGACGCTCCCGTCCGTACGTTTACTTAATTGTTTCTACACGACTCGAAAGTACGTGTAGGAAACAAGAGGAAAAAACAATGACCACGATCAAACAACACCACTTTTTGTTTCATTTAACTCTTTTTTCTCATCACCCGTGCACTTTCCTCTGTTTATATCGTACGTGTCTAACCTTCACACCGCACAAACATCTTTCGTCGGACATGCGCGCAGGCGCTCAAGCGCCGCGGGTCAGGAAATTTCGGCAGCCAATCAGAGCGCGCGGTTGGTCTAAAATAGGATGCGAAAGTTTCTCTTTCGGCCCGGAGATGCGGGCCGGAAGTACGTACTTTCGGGTGGGCGAGTAAGAAAAGTAATAATCTACACGAAACAATTTTTTTTTATAGAAAAATATTTATATTTACGAAAGTTACAAGCAATATAAAAAAAAAAATTTTGTACGCATTTGTGTGCCCTAGCAGACATCAACAAAGTACATTTTTGTGTGCCCCGTATTAATGTGGATGTACACGTTTGTATGCCCCACATTAGTGTGTCTTGATAATATTATCATTGCCAACAAAATTATTTTGTTAACTGTAGTGCATTTATAATCAATTTCTAACCCTTGTTTACATTGAATGTTAATTAATTCCAATATGGTAAAAACTGCTGAAGGTCGTCAATGCGATATGAAACAGCGTTTGTGCGCAGACAACCTAACCTAACTTTTCTGTTCAAGCACCGATACGAGCATGCTCGTATTGTATTTGTGCACACACAAATCTGGACAAGTCGTTTTTCACTGACCCTATTAGTAGACACCATTAATTAAATATTAAAATCAATTGAAAACCTTTATATTAAGGTTTATTATATAACATAATATTATTTTATGATATAATCAATTGTATCCCACATTAAAATCCTTCCGAAACATTATTTAATGTTACTTTTAAAAATGTCATTTCTTAGCAAGTTTGGACAAGGAAACACCGTGACACACCGCAAACCGTGAAACATATTTTTGAAAGTTCTTTTTTAATGTTATAGTAAATGAAAACAAATTAAGTAATTAATTCTATTTAAACTTAATTAACTATACTTTATGAAAAAAAATATTTTAGTGTTACGTTTTTACTCGTTCACTTCTAGGATATGTTTTAATAATAGGGCACACAAATATGGACAGGCACACTAATACGGACCACTACCCTACGTACATTGTGGTCATGCACAATTATATGTTTATATAGTTAAAATATAATATCTTTTACTTTTTCTCTAGCACTTTCATATTAATTTTTGATTCATTGGTTGGAGGTGTTTCATCGAGGAAAACAGAAATCAGAAATTTAAATAAATATCTACTTTGTGAATATAGTGACAAAATAGATAATGAAAAAAAATTGTCAAAACGGAATATAAAATGCGCTTGCCCAAAAGTACCTGAACAAATGAACGGCACAGACTGTGGACTATTCATGCTGCAATATGTAAAGAGTTTTCCTTTGGTAAGAATGATTTTTATCATGTAAATTTATATTTATAATATTTCTATAAACTATTTTTATTATAATTTTGTCAGTCTCCCATTAATGACTTGAATTCATGCGACTTACAAAACTGATTTGATGTATCAATCATTTCAACCAAAAGAAGAGAATATCTTATTTGATACAAAATTTTAATTTACTTAAAACTGTTTAAATTATAAGAAGTAATCCTATCTTTAAAAAATGATGGATTTGTTATAATATCAGTTTCTTCGTGATTTGGTTGGTGGGAATAATGGGTTGCTAGGCTACAAGAACAAAACATCTGTTATTTATTGAACTTTGAATTAAACGTCTTTTTTGGAAAGTACTAATAAATTGTCTCTTAAATGATTTATTGCTTGTAATCCACTTTTGTAATTTAATAATGTGCACGAATTTTTTAATGACAGAGTTTGCAATATCATATTTTTTTGGAGACTTCCTTAAAGTTTTTATATATAAGGTAAGCGACGATTACTATGTCATTTTTTTAGACAACAGACGTATACGGTTGAAAATTCAGTATTTTGAGAGCTAAATAGTAATTAGTAAACTTATCCTGCTAAATCAATGATTTTGATTAATCCTTATAATTATATCTTATTAAATTTTGTTATTATCTTTCATATTTTTATCGTGAAATATTTAATTTTTATTACTTCAACAATTTGCTGAAATAATTTATTCAATCGTACAATAGAAAAAAGAATGAATAACACGCATTAAATTAACATTAAAAGAAAAACATTGACTCAAGTCATAATTAAACCCGAGACAAACACGCTTTAGATCACGCCATTAACCGTACAACCAATTACTCATGAAAACAAATATTCAATACTTGCAAATGTTAATACAATACTTGCAACGAAAATTGTTAAATTAAATAGTATGTTACGCAACTCGGGAGGTAAAGAGTTGGCCAGTTCAGCGTACGTGTAAATTGCCACTCGAGCCGAAAACGAGGATGGCAAACATGTGCTCTGGGGTGGCCCTCTTTATCCCCGTATTGCGTATACTAATTTTCACCATACCTGGGCCGAAAATACCACATTTGCTATTTTAAGCCGGGAGCGAATATGGCACTTTCGGCCCAGCGTTGAGAAAATGCATTATTTAACAAAAAGAAAGGGTTAGAACACGATGCGGAAATAAATTGCTCTTTTATTTACGTATACATATGCATAACAGAAATGAAATAAGAATTTTAGTTATTTCTTTAGGACTTACCAATTATTTATGTCCATATACATATCGACGCGACGTACGAAGAAAAGCATGACTCGCTGCGCTTGGACGAAAAAAAAACACAACTCGCAGGGCTCGGACGAAAAAATACACAGGTTAATAAATACTTACGAAGACAGCACTATTCATTGCGTTCTTACAAATAGTACACAGTTTGTCTTGTCATAAAAGAGACTCGCGATATTATTTCAATTAATTAATATTGATTTGTATCACTTTATGTGTGTTCAACTACTTCGGGTGTAGGTAACATTTATATAACGTATGGTTATCTTGTGAGACTACAGCATTGTTTAAGATAAATCTTTGAGTATTTTAAATAATAATAATCGGGCGCTGGGAGCAAAAGCTGTACTTTCGGTCCGCTAGGCAAAAAACTATGCATGTTTCTCGATTTCACGTGTCATTTAAAAATCGGAAGAACAGGGCAATCGTGCGTATGCATCCTTTGCCACTTTCAGATCATTATTTTATTAGGTAAATCTTATCCTCATCCCCCTTTCGAATAAAAGAAAATATTGAAACCAACTTATAGTCATGAAGTAAACGTAAGTGTATTTTGTATGAAAAAATGAAGTTGTAATCTTTTGTTTCATTTAAAATACTCAAAGATTTATCTTAAACAATGCAAATGTTCTTTAGTCTCACAAGATAACCATACGTACTTGGCGTCTATAAATTTATCCTATACCCAGTAGTTGAACACTCATAAAGTGATAAAAATCATTATGAATTAATTAAAATAATATCGCGAGTTTTTTTACGCATGATATGACATGACAAACTGTGTACTATTTATAAGAACGCAATGAATAGTGCTAGTCTTCGTAAGTATTCATCAAGCTGTGTATTTTTTCGCCCGTGCCCCGCGAGTCGTGCTTTTTTTGTCCGGGCGACGCGAGTCGTGCTTTTTTTCGTCAGTGCGCCGCAAAATGAGCTACTTTTTGTCAGAGATTTTGAGCTGTGCTAGTCTTCGTCAAGCTCCGTGAGCAGTGCTTTTCTTCGTATGAGGCGTCAATGTATACGGGAGTAGATTTGGCAAAATATAGGATACGTAATACATTTACTACACTCATTAATAATGACTGTTATTTTACAATCAACAATAACGTTAATTGATTTTATTTTCATTACAACGCCGTCGTCGCATTATTTGCTGGATAATTTTATAGGTAGCCTACCTGCGTGCCTTTACTTTCCAGCATTCAATTCCCTTTGCCCGCGTATTTGAGTTTAAAAATAATGTTATTTGAAGTTTCTTTGAAGCCTGTCTGCGTTCCCCCATTTTCCTGCCTTCAACTCGCTTCCCCTGCCTACTTAGCTTTAGAAATTATTTGATTAATAATTTTATATGCAGCCTCTCTACGTGTCTCCCCTTTTCTACGTAGAACTCGCATCCTCCGCCTACTTACGTTAAGAAATTATTGGAGTGATAATTTTATACGCAGCCTGTCTACCTTCCTCCACTTTCCTGCGTAGAACTCACATTCTCCTTCTATTTGGGTTTCAAAATTATTTGATTGATAATTTTATAAGCAGCTTATCTACGGGTTTCCAGTTTTTTGCCTTGAACTTACTTTCCCCGCCTATTTGGGTTTAAAAATTATTTCAATGATAATTTTTTAGCTAGCCTGTCTACGGGCTTTCACTTTCCTGCGTAGAACTGGATTCCCCCGCCTATTTGATTTGAGTTAAAAAATTATTTGATTGATAATATTATAGGTAGCATGTCTACGATGTGCAAATAAGCATGTACATGTTAATTTACATATATACAAGAATAGACTTAAAAAAATATAGAACATATTTACTACAGTCATGAACAATTACTTATTAACAAATTACACTAACGTGCAATAGGCTTCTTCACCTCCTGATTTTATTTGCATTAGAACACCGTCGTCGCATGATAATTGGTACTTGATAAAGCTCTTCCTTATCCTCTGAGTCGGTTACGTAGAGCGCTCCCCAATGGCGTAGCCGCAGGCGAGTAGCCGTCGCAACGAATTCTTTCGTATATTTGTTTATACCACTCTAACCTCGAAATCACAACTTTGGTATGATTTTTCGGCTCTCGTGGTATAAAATACCGTTCGAAACCAGTGTCGAAATGTACTATTATTCTTTTTTTGTTGTAAATAATTGTTATTTAATACTATTATAATCTCTAGTTATGCAAGAATCTTAAATGCATTTGAATTCATGCATTTCATGAGTTTTTTCACGCGGTTTTGTCAAATGTAATAGTTTCAATAAAGTAAAATCAATAAACAATGATAAATAAATTATTTTTTTTACAATAACTTTTCTTCTTGTGACTTATTTTGATTTATGGCCCATTCTAAATGGATTCAACGAGCAAAAAAGTTAAAGTCTGATTTTTTTGAAACTCTGAGGCCATATTCTACATTAAATTTCATTAGACCCGTGTTTTTTCTTTTTGTCGAAAAATAATTTTGGAGCCCTGTAGCGCGATATCAAAAATTACATTGTGAAAGCGTTATTTTGAAAATGAAAATTCGCATTTTTTTCAAATGGCCGTAGTTTTGGCCCAAGTTATCGTATCGGGACTTTTTTTCTGAAATTGTGCGGAATTTTACCAGCTTTCATGTGATTTTTTCAGATTTTAAATAACTTGAATAGTTTTTCAGATAAATTGAAAAAACTGAAAAAAGTGTTTTTTTTCAAAATTGATTTTCTCAAAAACACCACCTTTTTTTCGTGAAATTTGAATATGTGTTTCATAGCCAAATAAGCTCGCTTTCTACCAAACGGCAGCGTGCCATCTTTCTTCGTTCGGAAGATACACCCTCACAAAGATAATTGCGATTTCTACACGTTTAAGCCTCCCTACTGAAAAAAACCATGAAAAAAAAACATAGGATCCCATGTGGCATCTCACACGAGATCCCACGTGTGAATTTGATATGGGATCCCATGTGGCGTCCCACGTTTGAACTCGAAGCATGAATTCCCACAAGAGATCCCACATGGGATCCCGTACTCCAGCTGAAAGTATGGGATCCCACATGAGATCCCGCATGGGATTCCGTACACCAGATGAAAGCATAGAATCCCAAATGAGACCCCACATGAGATTCCGTACTCAAGTTGAAAGCATAATATCCCAGATGAGATCTCGTATTTCAGTACATACCCTAACGGAAATATTTTTGTTCAAAAATGTTAAAAACTGTTAGAAAGAGTTATAAACTGTTTAAAAATGTTACAAAATGTAGGATTTTGGACGTTATTAATCGTTTGTAACTGCAACATTTTTCAACAGTTTTTAACAGTTTGTAAGAGTTATTAAATTATTTAATAACTTTTAAATATTTATTAATTATTATTATTAACATAGTAATAATTAATTATTAGTATAATTAAACACTCTTTAGGCTTCTTCTGCATTGTTTGACTGTTACTTGCCTTCGGAGAGCTCCCGCGCTCCTTGATTTTCATGATTATAATAATGAGGCTATTACATAATTGTTAATTTTTAATAATAATAATAATTTATTAATTATTAATTTTTCCTGAAATATATCAAATTTAAAATTATTTGAAACTGTTTGAAAGTGTTTAAAACTATTAAAAACTGTTTGAAACTGTTACAAAGTATTATAATTAGAAAAAATGTGTCCAAAATCATACATTTTGTAACACTTATAAACAGTTTTAAACAGTTCTAAATAGTTATAAATAAATTTTAACAATTATTAACTGTTATTAACATTTAAAATTTACGACAGAGTACATGAGTACGGGATCTCATGTGGGCTATCGTACGTTTAACTTGAGTACGGGATCTCATGTGGGATCTCCTGCGGGCTCTTCTGTGGGATCTCATGTCGGATCTCATGTGGGATCCCATGCTTTCAGCTGGAATAAGGGATCCCATGTGGGATCCTATGCTTTCAGCTGGAGTACTGGATCCCATGTGGGATCTCTTGTGGGATCTCATATGGGAATTCATGCTTCGAGTTCAAACGTGGGATGCTACATGGGATCCCATATCAAATTCACATGTGGGATCTCGTGTGGGATGCCACGTGGGATCCTATGTGGGATCCCATGTGGTTTTTTTCAGTAGGGCTCATATGCGCTATGTGCAGCGATACATTTTACACAGGGTCTGGCTGCAAGTTCTAAAGTTAAATCTGGCATCTGTGTGTGAGAGATTAAGGGTACAGAATACACGGATGATTGTAGTATATACACAATTGTAGTACCCTAAGTGCCCGCTAGATGGCGAGCACAAACGCACCACATTCAATGAAAAACATCACCCCGAGTGTATAAGTAGGGGCCTGCGGCACTCACTCGATCTACCCATTATTACCATATTATTTTGCCTAATATTATTTTGCCTCTTTGCCTAATCGCCAAAAATTACATTGTGAAAGCGTTATTTTGAAAATGAAAATTCGCATTTTTTTCAAATGGCCGTAGTTTTGGCCCAAGTTATCGTATCGGGACGTTTTTTTTGTTGAAATTGTGCGGAATTTTACCAGCTTTCATGTGATTTTTTCAGATTTTAAATAACTTGAATAGTTTTTCAGATAAATTTAAAAAACTGAAAAAAGTGCTTCTTTTCAAAATTGATTTTCTCAAAAACACCACCAACAATCGTTATTTTTGCGCTACTTACTTATTGCCTATACCTTGGTTATTGCTTTATTTATTTGCTCGAACGTACTTTACATTTACAACATATTTTGCATCAACTTTACTTGCGAGTGGGTTGGTGCAGAGACTCTATAATTAAGAGTCACTACAATTTATTTTTTCTCGCTGACAAACCCTGACTATATAACTTTTCGTATACGTTCAATCATATACGGATACATATCAACAAACATGCAAAAGGCTAAGTTTACTTCCGAGAGAACTCAGAAGTGTCCGGATATCGGCAGTATTCATAAAAAGTACGTTTATGAAGATAGTAAGCGGCCATTTCAATTACTTGGCGATGTAGCAAATGGATTATTGATGTCTAACGAGTATAAAAACAAGGATATAACAGAATATACCAAAGTGTGTGGAATTTGCTATGAAAAACTCAAGAAAATATCTGAAGAAATTTTTAAAGAAGCAGGAGAGTCAACGCCAACAGAATTAATCTATATCATCTAATCAAATGCCTGAATCTCAAATTACGATGCCGGCAGATTCTCAAACCTCAATTTGCAGTGTTGAGTTATATGAAAAAGTGAATGAAATACTCACTAAGAATAAATTGTCTCTATCGCCATTCAAGCTTCCGTCAAATGTTGACGCGACAGCATTGCCAAATTACGTTAATCGCAAGCGCAAGTAATTATTAGATACTTTTTATGAAGAAACTGATTGCAAAATTAGGAAACTGTATAACGTCTTGAGGCAGAAATTAGAGTTTAATGAATGCAAGATATGCGATAAATGGAATGAAAACTTAAGTTTGGTGTTAGAAAATGAAAATCTAGTAACTTTCATAGAAAAAGTACGATTGATGACTGTAGTACCTTCAAGTCTCTCAAGTAATTATATTTTATTGCACATAAGAGGAACCACAGATTATATGATCAGAGCTTCACAAAAGCTCGTAAAAAGCAAAGGTTTATACGAAAAGCCCGATCCATATTCTGGAAATCCTGTGAAGACTGAAGTTATTGAGTTAGTTGAAAGATATTATCTAGACGACGATTTGGACTGTTCCCGACAAAGTCCTAAAAAAAATGATGTGATGAATGTTAAAATCAATGGAGTTATAGAAAAAAAATCAAACGTTTTCTAACTCGGAGCATCAAGGAAATTTGCGATCTAATTATGAAACAAAATTCAGAAGTTACTATTTCAAGATCCAAGATTTATCAATTGCGACCAAAATGGGTATTAATTCAACCTTTAAACAATTCCTGTTTATGTGTCTATTGCGCCAATTTCGACCTTATCGTAACAGCTCTAAAAATTGTGATAAAAAAGAGTAAATCAGAGTTTCTTACACTTAAACAAGAGATCTTATCCATGATTGTTTGCTCTGTAGAAAATGATTCGTGTATTCTTCGAGAGTGTAAAATTTGCAAAGATAAAACGATAACCGAAGAAAATTTTCATTTGGAAGAAGATTTACTATTTGATGAAATAACTTTTGCAATTTGAGAAAAAAATGATCTTGTAAAGAAAACTTGCACATTAGATGTTTATCTCAAAGAGCTGAACAGTTGCGCAAATATAATGAGCAAACTAATAGACGAATGAAAGAGCTCCAGCAACGTGAAATCAAATCAGAAAAAGAAGATGGACTTTCGAGTAAAAATCGTTTAATTCTACACGGAGATTTTGCAGAAAATTGGGCCATCATTCAGCAAGATGCCATTCAGGGGTATCACTGGACTAATACACAAATTTCTATTTTTGCATCGGTATGTTATGTCGGAAAGATTACTACGAGTTTTGGCATAGTGAGTGACGATAGAAAACGCGATTCAGCGTTCGCTTTAGCAGCTATGAAATTGATAACAGATGGGTGTATGAAACTAACTGCAGATGGGAAAAATGATATTACCATAATATCTGACGGTGCTGCCAGTCATTTCAAGAACAAATTTCAATTTTATAAATTGGGAAAAGAATTCCATAAAGCGAAATGAATTTTTTCTGCAACTGGACATGGAAAAGGTACGTGCGATGGCATCAGTGGCTTATTAAAACATTTTGCTACAACTCATAACTTGTCTGCACCATCCAGCGAACGTATTAAAAATGCTGACGATTTTGTAAAATATGTCAGTGAGTATACCAGCAAAATAAGAATTATACTTTTGAAAACCGAAGAATTGCAAAATTTTCGCACTCAAAAGACCGAGGAATGGGAAAAAGTTCGATCGATTAACGGCATTCGCGATAGTCATATTTGGCAAGTTATCCAAGAGACTGATGATGCAGAAATTGTGAATGTCGAAAGGCGAATGAGAAAAACAAACACCCAGGAATGGCTCACTGTTCAATGTTGATCAATATGTATGATAGACTGTCTTATATTATTACTAACTATTATACCGAATTTAAAAGTGTAATATATATCAAATAAATAAATGTACTTTTTTTACTTCTATTTATATTGGACGTTGATTTATACCGACTCTTCTACTTATTTCTACTTATCTGACACTACTTTAAAATAATTTTTAATACACCACATCGTAAAGTTAGGACTTCATTCTCGCCGAGGTGGAAAAAAAGTGCTACGTTAATTCCCTATAGGGAATAAATGTACAGCCTTTTTCCCCTCTTCGGCGAAAAATGAGAATGAATATTACGATAGTTGTGTTAAAAAAATGTATATTGCACTCGTGTGAATATAGTAGGTTGTGCGAAACTGCGCGTTTGTCGCCCTTGCTTCGCTCGGGCAACAACTCTCACGCAGAGAGCACATAGCTCACCTTATTCCCTTGGTGCATAATATACTATTATCTATGTTTAAAGTTATCTAAAACATTACATTACGAGCTTATACATAACGCATATGAGGCTTAAACGTGTAGAAATCGCAATTATCTTTGTGAGGGTGTATCTTCCGAACGAAGAAAGATGGCACGCTGCCGTTTGGTAGAAAGCTAGCTTATTTGGCCATGAAAAATATATCCAAATTTCACGAAAAAAAAGGTGGTGTTTTTGAGAAATTCAATTTTGAAAAAAAGCACTTTTTTCAGTTTTTTCAATTTATCTGAAAAACTATTCAAGTTATTTAAAATCTGAAAAAATCACACGAAAGCTAGTAAAATTTCGCACAATTTAAAAAAAAAAAGTCCCGATACGATAACTTGGGCCAAAACTACGGCCATTTGAAAAAAATGCGAATTTTCATTTTCAAAATAACGCTTTCACAATGTAATTTTTGATATCGCGCTACAGGGCTCCAAAATTATTTTTCGACAAAAAGAAAAAACACGGGTCTAATGAAATTTAATGTAGAATATGACCTCAGAGTTTCAAAAAAATCAAAGACTTTAACTTTTTTGCTCGTTGAATCCATTTAGAATGGGCCTTATGCAACATTAAAAATAATTATTTGGTGCAACTTTTTTAATGTAAAAAATCACAATTTTGAATTTCGCACTTGTATACACACACACACACACACACACACACCATATATACATTCGTTGCCGCTGTTGCTTATATGTTATATCCTCTAACATTACGTGTTTATCCGCGTCCTCGTCACTCCTCTCACGAGCAATGGCGTTGCTACGGGTGGGAGCGTGACAGACAGACCGCGAGCGAATGGACAAACTCTGTTGAGTTCTGCGATGAGAGAGACAAAGAAAGAGAGCGTGCATGCCTGAATCGAAATGGCGACCGTAGATATCATTATATATTATACTAGCAGCAGCAGGCCAGCAGGGTGTAATCGTCGTGTTCCTCAGTAGTCGGCTATCGTGCGCGCGCGTTATATACACAGACACCACACGTACGTACGTGCTACGAAGCAGACGGAGCTGAGGCGAATAAGGAACGACGCGTCGTCGAGAGAGATAGAAAGAGCGAGGGAAAAGACACTGCAGAGGGAAAATCACGCATAAGGGAGAAGAGAGAGAAAGACCAGGATTATGCAGTATTCGTCGCCGAGGTCGACTTCGTCGCGGTCGAGCGCGCGCCGGGGCGACCGCTGGCCCAGGACGTAGTAGCGGCTAATAGGAAGGAAGAAAGGAGAGGGAGAGAGAGAGAGAGAGAAAAGACACAGAAGGGGATATGCCATTGGCACGGGACGACGCCGCAGCCACCGCCGACGACGAAGTGCCTTGCTCGTGGATGATGATGATGATGATGACGCTGATCTGCTGACCCATCCCATCTCCCCTCTGCTTTTGTTTTGGTGAGGATGATAGCTCTTAAGTATCCCTTTCCTGGGTTTTTTGTGGGTGTGCAATCATACGTAGACAGATTGAGAGAGTACGTTGAGTTGTACACGGGAGGTGAAAGTGCCTGGCTGGCTGGGTAGCGTGCCAAGTCTCGGATAGAAAGTTTTGTTTGCCACTGCTGCAGACCAATATTTGTGTCTCTATGCTTGATGAGCAGTCAGTTGAAGTTGTAAGGCCAAGAGAAAAATCTAGATAATAAAGTTTGTTAAGAAAAAAAAAAAGAGCTAACTTGAGTAGTAGTAATGACTAGTTTATAGTAATGTTTACAATTGGAGCAGCAGCGGCAAATAACTTTTTCACGTTTATTAGTGGCACGGACATTGCAATTGGCTTCTATTTATAAAGAAAGAGTCTAAAAGCAAGGTTTCCCTGAAATAGTTGTAGAAAGAATTGATGAGACTATTTTTAACCATTATATCAAAGCATCCAAAGTTAAAAGAGGTGTCAAAGTAGATATCTGATTTTGTATACATAATATTCTAGCATTTCTTGTTGTTTTTGTATGATTTTTGTTTTTCTATTGATTACCTTAATAATTCAGTGTTCTGTAAGTGATCATAAATACTGATGACTAAGGTTGTTGATGTGAATTACATATCAACTCAGAATAACGATAATCTAATGAAAAAATCCTATAGTTGTCATCATTTTAAAGTTTAGAATAAGTGTAAATAAACAGAATAATTATCATTATTATTAGGTGTTTGAAATTTTGAACGTTCATAGTGAACGAAAGATTTTTGCCATTTTCAAATTTAGCCGACTTTGGCTGCTTAATACATTTAAAATCGGATAATAATTGTATTTCTTCACTTCTCTCTCTTGCAGTCACCAGTAAACCACACTCCAGGGAATTCTAACCAGAATTAGAAACTTTAAGTTAATATTTCGTTCATTATGAACGTTCGTAATTTCAAACACGTTTATTATTAGTATTATAAAGTTATATCTCAAGTTAACCTTATTAAGAATTATTCAATTGATATACAGATTTAATATTATATACTTAAATAGAGAACTATTATTCTTGTCTATATCTTTCAAATAAAGAGTAATAAATGATTAGTGTAGTTTATATTTTCAAAATAGTATTTTCAACTTTATACAGATGTTTCACCTAAGTGTGGAGAGATCGAAATGTTTCTTCCTTCCTGGGGCACTGATCCATAATTAAGTGTGTCCAGGTGTGGTTGTTAGCCATTTCTGTCTTGCTGTTGATATCAGGTCTCAGAGTAGACAATCATTGAATGAAGAAAACATGTCCCAGCTGAACATAAGCACAGGAAAGCGAGGCCGAGGCGTCGCAAGCACTTCGACATCTTCGGTCTCTGCTCTCACCAGCTCGACAGACCTCGCAAGCCTGTTCGAGTGTCCGGTGTGCTTTGATTATGTTCTGCCACCAATCCTACAGTGCCAGAGTGGCCACTTAGTTTGTAGTACTTGCAGACCTAAACTGTCGCCCAACTGTTGCCCAACGTGCCGAGGGCCTTTAGGTTAGTATGGTCGGCTACAGAATTTAAAAAGACTGTTTTAATTAGCTCCAAGATTTTACATACTATTTTCATTGCAGTCTGTATTAACTAATTTATTGTGATTTTAGGTAATATTCGTAACCTTGCAATGGAAAAAGTGGCCAGCAACGTCATGTTTCCTTGCAAGTACTCAACCAGTGGCTGCGCAGTGACACTGGTGCATACTGAAAAACCTGATCATGAGGAGACCTGCGAATTCCGTCCATACAGTTGTCCCTGCCCAGGTGCCTCTTGCAAATGGCAGGGATCCCTAGAGTTGGTCATGAATCATTTGGTCATGAGTCACAAAAGTATTACAACTCTTCAAGGTGATTTATTTTCTTTGATTGTCTTTTAAATATTCATTTTTTAAATTGGAAGAAATTAAAAAACATTGTTTTATAGGTGAGGATATTGTTTTCCTGGCAACTGATATTAATTTACCCGGAGCAGTGGACTGGGTGATGATGCAGTCTTGCTTTGGACATCACTTTATGCTTGTACTTGAAAAGCAAGAAAAGTATGATGGACATCAACAATTCTTTGCCATTGTTCAGCTCATTGGATCGAGAAAACAAGCAGAAAACTTTGCTTACAGGTAAAAATCTCACAATATTTGAATGTACTTAATAAAAGTTTATTTTCATTGCATAAAATCAGTTTTAAAGAGTAAAATACCAAGGTTATGACTGTTATTAATGAAACGTCGAATAGATAATTGTAACGATATGAGACGATATTTGTACTGATAAATTTTATAACGCTATCGATGTTTTGAATGCGGTTTCAAGTCGAGACAGTTTTAAGACAGGGAAAAAATTAGTCATAAACGCTTATCTCTTAATATGGATTTGTATTCCTTTCTATCTTTATTTGAATACTTCTCTCCTACTCTCTTGTAAATAATCAACCATTCAATTCCTGAAAATCTCCATAGATTGGAACTAAACGGACATCGTAGGCGGCTCACCTGGGAGGCGATGCCCCGCTCGATTCACGAGGGCGTCTCCTCAGCTATTCTGAACTCGGACTGTTTGGTCTTCGACACGTCGATCGCCCAGCTGTTCGCGGACAACGGCAACCTCGGCATCAACGTCACCATATCGATGGCATGAGGCAAAGCCGGCTCCTCCTCCTCGTCCTCCGCCGGTTTCTGAAGAAGAGTCCGCGCGTCGCCGTCGTCGCCGTCGCCGTCGTCGTGCCAACGTGAGAACAAAAGGAAGAAAGAGAGAAACTACTATACCTAAAACGAAAAAATCATCTTATCGCGATCGTTAACGGCGATGATGATTTTGGAATTGAATTGAACGAAAGAGTGGCTTTGATGGAATGAGTGTTTGTGATACTAACGTTCTAAAAAGATAGAAAGAGTGAGAGTGAGTGAGGGAGTGAGAAGAGAACAGAAATATAAATAGTTATATCGTTCGCTTTGCGAAGTCCTTCTTTTTCTTATCGTGTTTTTTGCAGTGGGGAAAGATAATTAATAATAATAATAAGCAACTGCCTCTCCGAGTTTCAATTTTTCGACGTCGGCCGCAAGCGAGTGAGGTTAATGGGCATATATATATTTGTATATTTTTTAGGAAGGAGACGTGAAATACCGATAGACTGCTATAATTTATTAGAAATTATTTGTAACGATTTGCATCAGCTTTTCTCGCGTATGTGCATGTGCACACAGTCATCGCATATAAATCTTTTACATGACTTCGATTAGGCGTACTTTTCTATTCGTATAAATATAAGTACTGCATGCGTGTTGTCTTCGGTGGTTTGATATTAGGGCTTTTTCCAATTCACCTTCATTTTCGATTGGGAGAGAAAAAAGAAACGAAGAAAATTCGGCGAAAATTCATCAAAGATTAAAGACTGACTCTCATCGGTATTTTACATTCCTTCGCCAGCATGTACGTTCATCGGAAATTTCAGCTCTGACGGCTTTGCTTTTTGTTTCTCTCTTTTCTTTCTACGATCTCGCCGATAGATAAAAAAAAATGACGAAAATTTCTTCTACTCATTAGGGAAGTTTTAAAGCTAATTTAGAGAGGTAGAGAAAAAGGAAGAACACATCACATGTTATGAAGACAGTCGTTTCGGATCTATTATATCTCGAGTTTCTCAGACGTGGAGATCTTCATTATTTTCGAACCATCCTGTTCTTCTAAGTAAGCGTAGCAAAATAATTCGTTCTAGGTGTGTATATAAATATATATATATATATGTATATATATATTTACACCTACATTTTTTCTTAATTTACTTTACACGTGTATACGTACGTAAGGTTAATTCGTAGGATGGTTCAGACTGAATTGTAAAATATTACCGTAAACAAAAAACGTAATTATAAATGTGTAAATGAGGACGATAAAACATTGATATATTGTTAAGGGCAGAGTAAGGGATAGAGAGCGATTCGAATATATTTCGACATACTGAATGATGACACTTACAACGGCAATGAACAAATTCGAAATTCGTCCAGTCTACTCTCCCCTTAATGACGAGAGACAAACAAAACGACGATGCATAATAAGAATAATCTTAAAAAGTAAAGTATATATGTATGTATACTTCGGAATAGCCGCGCCGTGGAAGCGAGGGACGGTACGCGCGTCGCGGCGTTGTTTTTTCACGCATACAAAACTACACACGTACGATGAAAGTTGAATTTGTAGATTGTTTTTTGACAACCTATGACTATTATACGATATATATATATATTTGCTTTTTGCTGCGCAGGATGCAGTTGAGAGAATAATCAAGAGAGAAAGAAAGAGAGCGGAAGAGAGAGAGCGACTTATTATTAACTATTTTATATTATATCACGAGATCGCAGTCCTCCCCCCACAGCTTTGTCATTGAAAGGCGACGCGTTGTTTTTAATCTCTATACAACGACGGACGGAGAGAGCGAGCGAAAGAAAAAAGAAAGGTGACGTCTTATACATCCACTTTCGGAGAAACTTAACCAGTCACAAAATTATACACTACGTAACGAGAGCACGCACATCAGACACTGCTGCTGCTGCTGCTGCTGAAGCGTATAGATCTTACCTGCTATGTGATAAAACTACTCGCGATTGTAGCGCTTATTTAATGAAAGAATAAAAAAAAGAACAGATAAACAAATCGAGAGAGAATCTAGGCGATAAAAATTAAGAAACGACGTGTTTAGGATTTTAAATTACGAAAAGGAAAAGTAAAAGGACACAATCTTCGTCACAATCTCTATAATTATACCGATATCCTCTACGCATTAAACTTGTAACCGAATTCTCGATTTAGTTTCCGCATCGAGTGCGAAAATCGCTACCGTCGACATGCAATTTCGTACTTGACACATTAGACACATCATTACAAATTAATGAAAAAAAAAAAAAAGCGAAACCGCCCGGACGTACTTCCCCCCTCTGTCAGAGAGTGTACGCGCGACGATAGACATGTAAATAATTTTACAAGACTTTCGTATTAGAAAAAGAAAAAAAAGAATTTCCTCACTCCCGAAACGATGCGTTGTTACGCTTGTCGGAGGAACTGACGGGGGATAATAGGCCAAAAGTACAGGTTATTATTATTATCATAATTTTTTTTTTTTTCATTTTTTCTCATTTTTCTCAACAACTCTTGTATAACGGACATAAGGGGCGGAGGTGTTTTCGCGCAGTATGTATAATATGCGTGGAGCATCTCCCGTTCTTTCATTTCTCGTCGAACGAACAACGCCCGCTTTAATTAACAGTGTACATAAGAAATTCTAACTTGTAAGATAAAAAAAACCATTTTCATTTATCTTAAGGTACCTTCAATAAAACTTTTCTTTTTTAAATTACATTGCTGTTGCGTGTGTTTCTTTATCGAACACCTAATCTCTTTACTTTTATAGAATAATCAAACGGTGGGAAAATTTATATTAAAAAATGTCAAAAATATGAAGTTACAAAAGTTTGTTTTTATGATGGGCATATGAACTTGATATTCTTTTATTTAATTTTTGGTACTTAAAGGCACTTAGTTTTTTATATTAATTTCTTTTATGGTATTATTTTCTGTCTTCAACGACTATTTATAAACATTAATTGACTTCATTTATTTATACACACAACGTAATACTAAACCCATTTCAATGTATGAATAGCACGGTCGTCCCTCAGGCTTCTTTGCATATTTGGACACATACTTGCCTTCGGAGCGCTCCCGCGCTCCTTGATTTTGTATCTTGTGTATCATATTCAGTTACTCTATAATAATTTCTTTAATTTGCATAGGATACAGAGTATCATTTATACAAAAATGTATGAAAGAAAAAGCTGAAGCCATCGAGTTTATGGAATTAGTACATTTCGACACTGGTGCGGAAGGTGATGATTGAAGGTGACGAAAAGTCACATGAAGTAAATAATCATCTTCCGCACTCGTTTCGAATGGTATTTTATACCACGAGCGCCGAAAAATCATACCAAAGTTGTGATTTTTCGGCGCTCGTGGTATAAAATACCGTTCGAAACTAGTGCGTAAGTCGATTATTTAGGTGGTCTGACTTTTTGCACGAGCGAAGCGACTTCCCCACCCGTGTCGAAATGTACTATAACAATACCTTTCGTGGAGTAAATTTGATGCCTGTATAAATAATAATAAGACACTAAAATATAAAAAAAATTCTAAATATTTAAAATTAAAAGTAAAAAATAGTATATTCTACAACAAGGGTGTAAAATATACACTTTATACACTCGACTTTACGTACGAGTAGAGAAAGCGAAGCATTCGTAAAGCCAAAGAAAATGATATTTGCCAAAATATTGCCTACTTCAAAAAAGACAAAGAAGAGGAATAAACATAAACTCTTCACAACCATCTATATTGCAAATGAAACTTTGAAAAAAAAGCATAAAATCTTATGAAAAAATTCCAAAAATGTTAATCTACATTAACTTTACATTCTGCCATCCCAACCCATCAACAATCAAACTTCGCGCTTCCACGGGGCCACGCGGCGCCGCCATTTCACACGAGTCTGCGCATACTGGCCGGCTCCCGAGTCCCGCTGCAGTCTGCACGTTCTCTCTTGTTATGAACTGCGTTCGCATGGTCGAGTAACGTAATATTTAGGATCGTTCTACAATGATAATTCGAATTCAAGAGATTAATTTCAAAATAAATATCAAAATAAATCACTATTTGAATAACAAACGTATTGAAACGTATTACTATAAAATAATAATCCCGATAAAGATTTTAACAATAAAATAATGAAGAATTAATCAGATAAATAATTTTAACCTGTTCCGTAAATAAATAGTAAATAAACAATTAACGAATTTACGATAACCCGAATAGAAATAAACTGTCCTGACGATAGTTAATAATTGCATTCGTAATTGAATAAATAATAACCAGGTGATCGAGAATTAATAATTAATAGCGAAAATAAACGTGATAATAATAATTAATAATTGAATTAACAATTGAATAAGGGAGCTCGCTCAGGGTGAAAAGCTCTTCCAAGAATTATTTCCTGCTCTGAGATTCTAGGAAATCCTCAAGGACAAGTAGCAACGGTCAAGGCATTCAAGGATAAAGAGGGGAGGTCAAAACAGAGAGTCAGCATTCCGAAGAGCGTAAACACTTCTGAGAATCATTAGCGAGGAGCGTAAACACTTCCGAGAATCATTAGCGAGGAGCGCAAACACTTCCGAGAATCAATCAGCGAGGAGCGTAAACACTTCCGAGAATCATTAGCGAGGAGCGTAAACACTTCCGAGAATCATTGCGCAATGACGTAACAGCCCAACGGCCCGAGCCATCGTCAACAACCAATCACGGACTAGCGGCGTCCCACGCCACTGGAGGGAGGTGGCCCGTCACCCGCTACTCATCGCTCTCGATCCTATTTTCAGGTCTGAGGTCCCTCCACCGCTGCTCTCTCGACTTCAAAGTGGGGGAGGCCTCTGAGGCAACTTGGCGTCCTACAGCCTCTATACCACACTGCCCCCCACTACCAACCTGAAGCTCCACCCACGATCCAGAATATAAATTGGGCCACACCGCCGCACACTGGGGCCGAAAGGTTCAAAACCACCTAGAGGTCATAATTCTCAACCGAATTTGAAAATTCAAAAACAGGAACTTTTGTGACAAAATACCAAAGACCGCTGCGAAGCCTAATTTTGAAAATATGAACCTATAAACCTAATTTATAACCTATAACCCCAAAATTTACACTTGTGATTCCCAAAAATGCTATAAAACTTCAATTTATAAATCCTTGACACATGCTTGCTTAACCTTGATTCATAAAATTGGTCTACAGATTAAGTCTTGGGCCATTCTGTCAGAAATAGTGTATATTTTTAGGATATACATTGTATGTGGTTTAAATAACATTTTTCTCTTTTTTATAGCTGATTTTGGCCTCAGAAGCCACTAGGTGTAAGACCCCTTTAAGACTTATGAGGTTAGGGCTTATAGGTTTAGAGTTTATGAGTGCATGGCTTACTGGATCAAAGGTCAAGAGTTCACAAGTAAAGGGCTTACAAATTAAAGGTTTATCGTATTTTTGGGATTTGCAGGTCAAAAATTGAATTGATTGGTTGATGTGATAGGATTATATGACTCCTTAGATTTATAGGTTAATTTTTTGGAAAATCAGGCTTCGTAGGGCTCTTCGATATTTGATAACGAATGTTCCTAATCAAAAATTTTGAGATTCCGTTGAGAATTGCGACCTCTAGGTGGTTTTGAACCAAAAAATCCGTATGGCCCCAGTGTGCGCCGGCATCGAGTCAGTCGCTACCGAGCACATGAGAAGCTCTGTAGTCAGTTGACTAGTGCACGAGCTCTGACCACGTCTCTGAGTCAGTCGCCATTACGATTAAAATTCGAGTTAATTGAATTGTATAGAGTCACGGTCAAAAGTCTATCTATTTGTTAAAATTCATAAAGTATTTAATTAATTTAATAAACCTCAAGTTAAAGTTATTTCTCTCGAGTTCGAGTTTTATTTAAAACTTCCCGCGACTCCTTGCGCTTCAGCGCTTAATTGAGCAAACGTTCCCACATCCTGATTGGTCAACTTGGCGACCATTGCAGAAATGACTTTCTACTCGCAGACCCCGACTTGGGTCATAACACTCTTCTCTCGCACACGCCGGCGCTCCTTCGACTCGTGCACGCGCGCGCCCCAGCTACACACAATATACACTTGTTGCCGCAAGTCTCTCTCGAAAGGGATAAATAAATAAATAGAAAGGCACAAGAATGACCAAGTACCACAAGCCAGAGGTGAAGACGGTTGCGCGGCTGGAGGAGTTGGCGAACCAGCTCAGGATCCACGCGATCGAGGCTACCCAGGCCAGCAAGTCCGGGTAAGTTTCTTTTTTTTTTTGTTCTCATGAATGAGGTAAGTACGGTTGTACGTACGTAGTGTCGAAGAATATTCTTTGCTTCTTTTCGTGTGCCTGTATATATGTGTGCCTATGTAATGGTTCTATTCTTACACCGGGGCGTGTTGTTTTTCTCGTAATAAGCGATGACACAAGAGACCCCGCGAGCGCACGGTGACTTGGCGCATTCGCGGAGCAAAGCGTCGATAAAAATGCCAATAGAACATTTTTTTAGCGCGCTATATGCGCGGCGGCAGTTTCTGGAGCGCGGGTCTGCGTGTCTGCCGACGCCGCACGAGAACCGGTTCTCATTCAAACTTTTTCTGCACGGTAGCAGAGTGTACGAAGTTTGGCGAGGGAGCGAGAACACTGATAACGCGATATGTATAGTTCGTTACATATATCTATTTTTACATCGCGGACGTTTTCTTTCGCGGTAAGTATAGAGAGTATTACGCACGCGCGTAAACAAGTTCGTTAACATCGGTCTTCGAGAACGTTCTTCTTCCTCCTCCTCGTGCAGATAACACATCTCGTCGGGGCATTAGAAAAAACTTTTCCCAGCTCGAAATTAAAGTATAGCCTCGCTGCATTCGCATTAGCGTGTATAACGAATTCGTGAAACGCACCGCGCTATCACGGGATTTGCATGATAACGAGGAGCTCGCTCGCACGCACGCGTTGAATTCGAACTGTGTGCCGCGCACGGGTTCAAAGTTCGTGTACAAATATACCAGTTTTGAATGGACGGAGTAAACAAGAATATGGGTATTTTTTTGATACCTGTATGGAAATTTCACGTGGGTCATCTCTCGAGTTTATCGGCGGATCCATTTGTTGGATTCTCGCTTTACACGCTCGTTATCGTTGCGATGCGGTATTGCATATCGCTGAGAAATTGCAAATTCGCTATGCGCGCTGGTATTATAGTTAGATTTGCGTCATTAAGCGCGCGTTCGCATAATCCGAGAGAGAAGTAAGTAGGTATGGGAATTACTTATTATAGCGAGCAAGAGAAAAATGCACAAGGCGAAATCGGAAGCCTTGTAACGGTTTTATGAAATGACGAGTGGTTATGTCCTTTCGCACGATGTATATATGCATAGACACCGTTAATACTTTGACTCAGATTTTTATAGTTTTTATTAATATTTAGTGCACAATTTATTCATGTACAACAGCAATTGTGAATCTGAGTACTACATTCAAAACGTTTTGATAAAAAAAAAGACTGAATCAAAATTGTAAATCGAGTCTTGACATAACAACCCAACCAAGCATCTTATCACTTGCGAAAGATCAATACATGTATAATTCCCTCCTCGCATGCACCATTCAAAAACCTCATCTCCATTACCCAAGCGTATTCGCACTGTATGCAACAGCAGAGCCGGCCGGCAACGCCGCCTCTAAATTTAGTCGGCCGCCTGTCTCTCGGTCGTGATAAAACCGCGAAAAACGCGCCGGCGTGCTTTTTCCTTTACGTAACGATTGCGCGCGTCGCGTGGTGCTTCTTTGCTCGCACACTTACACGTGTGTGCGTGTGCGAGCGTGAGAGGTTTTATCTTCTGCATTTTTTTTTTAATGTCCGCGTGGTGTGTTACGTTAGTTTTGTAACGCGCTTGGGAGATATAGATATATAGATAGGAAAATGCTATGTTGCGATGGGAGGATGGACTTTGGACTATTAGTGGGAAAACAGGGTTTTCGATGGTTGGAGATTGGCGCGGTGTCGTTTTGAAATGGGAGTGATAAGAGTATATAGAAGCGTGATAGGAGTGGGTTAGGAGATTTAAGGTTGTGTTGGCTATACCATCCAAGTCCCGAGTTAACATTACTAAAGATTATCAATAATTGATTATCAAACCGTATTTATCACTTTTTGTTTAATAAGTTTACAAAAATACACTTGATAAATATCAACTGATGAGAATTTTTCCATCGGTCTTACAGTCTTATAAATTAAATTAAAATAATTAATATTTATGGCAGTCAGATAGCCCTTGTTTATAATCACCCCCGCAGAATCTGAAATAAAAACTTAATTAAAACCTGGAAAAAAAAACTTTATTAGCAAAGGACTGACTGCCATAGATATTAATTATTTTAATTTAATTTATAAGACTATAAGACCGATGGAAAAATTCTCATCAGTTGATAGTAAGTTGCAGTCGACATAAGTAATATTTTTAATGATACTTGATAAATAGTTTAAGTGCTCAAAACCAAAATCGGACGAAAATTTTTGAAGTATTTTGACTTTTAAAATTTTATTCAATTCTTAGTTTTTTGGCCTTATGTTGTTCGGAGAAGAATTCCTAACAATTCGCGGAACTCAGAAATAAAAAATATGTCTTGACTAATTACTAAACTTAGGGTTTCCAAAAACAAAGCTCACTTTTTAAGTTGACTGTACTTTCGAAAATATTTAATTATTTGAAACAGAAAAAATATTTTATATTTCTGAGTTCCGCGATCTGTTAGGAATTCTTCTCCGAACAATATAAAATCCAAAAAAAATATAAGAATTGAATAAATAATAATTCAATAATTTTAAGATGCGGCACTATTTTGAAGGAAATAAAAAATGTATTAAGACATATGATTTTTTTTAAAGTCGAAATACTTCAAAAATTTTGGTTTCGAGGGCTACTCTTTGTCTGGTACCTTGATAAAGATGTCAACTCCAAAATAAGTAAAAAAGCGTTCATAGTAAATTATTGATTTTTTAAGGTGGTGTAATAGTCCTACTTTACCGCTAACCCTGTTTTATCGGCGAAACATGTCAAAATAATTAATATAAATAAAAGGATAATGATTTGCGGCTTAAACAAATTCACTTGCCCTGCGTAATCTTCTAATACATCGTTCTAAGAAGTTTTGAGACAAAAAAAACGACGACACCTTTGTTTATTTTTGGAACGAAAATTAAGGAAAATTAACCAAATTTCGTTCCAAAAATAAACAAAGGTGTCGTCTTTTTTTGCCTCGAAACTTTGTAGAATGATGTATTACAGCATTACGTAGGGTAACTGAATTTGTTCAAGGTGTAAATTATTATCCTTTTATTTATATTAATTACTTTTACATGTTCCGCCGATAAAACAGTGTTAGTATAGTGCAACACCCCCTTAAGGGGATGCCTTACTCGTACTATTACCGACCGAGCAATTCACACAGTTTCAAGCTGATTAAAAATAAAATACGTCGAATCACAAAAAATCAAGAGAACACTCTTCTGTGTTTTTTAACGTTCTATCATCCAGCCAAAGTTTGGAGTCGAAATATCAAGCCGTTTTTTCAAAAACTTTGAACGAAATTAAATTTTGTTTGTTCAAAGTTTTTGCAGAAATGACTTGATATTTCGACTCCAAACTTTGACTGAATGATAGAACGTTAAAAAACACAGAAGAGTGTTCTCCTGATTTTTTGTGATTCGACGTATTTTATTTTTAATCAGCTTGAAACTGTGTGAATTGCTCGGTCGGTAATGGTAGGACTATGGCACCCCGTTAAGTAATGGACTAACTTTTAACGTGGATTATATATATCCAATATAGGGGATGCCTTACTCGTACTATTACCGACCGAGCAATTCACACAGTTTCAAGCTGATTAAAAATAAAATACGTCGAATCACAAAAAATCAAGAGAACACTCTTCTGTGTTTTTTAACGTTCTATCATCCAGTCAAAGTTTGGAGTCGAAATATCAAGCCGTTTTTTCAAAAACTTTGAACGAAATTAAATTTCGTTTGTTCAAAGTTTTTGCAGAAATGACTTGATATTTCGACTCCAAACTTTGACTGAATGATAGAACGTTAAAAAACACAGAAGAGTGTTCTCTTGATTTTTTGTGATTCGACGTATTTTATTTTTAATCAGCTTGAAACTGTGTGAATTGCTCGGTCGGTAATGGTAGGACTATGGCACCCCGTTAAGAACGCTGTACGACAAGATTGTGAAAGTTTGCATTTGTCGAACTGGACAATTGTTAATTGAATGGTTACCCTGGTAGAAAATAAACTATATTTTATAGCTATAAACGTGTCAATTAAATGGAAGCAATTTTAGCCGAAATCATGATACAAAAGTAATATTATTCATCTAAAAGTTTTACTGTTACTTAATTGTGAGGTGTAAATACCATAATTTATTTTATACCACTCTAACCTCAAAATCACAACTTTGGTATGATTTTTCGGCGCTCGTGGTATAAAATACTCGCTTCGCTCGTGCGAAAAACATCACATAAAGTAAATCATCGCCTTCCGCACCAGTGTCGAAATGTACTAATCTGATTGGTACATAATTATGAAATAACAAGCAATGTGCGTTTTTAGCTATAAAGTTAACTAAAAAATAGATAACTTGGTTAATTCTACCAGGTCATTTCTACCAGGGTAATGATTAATAATATTTGGAAAGCCAGGCGAAGCTGAATTTCTTTTTGAAAAACGAAAGTAAGGATAGTTCATTAAAATCATATCTACATGGATCAAAATTAATTTTGAATACCCAAGTTATTCATAAAACCGCACCTTTTCTAAAATTTTGAAGATTTACAGGGGACTTTATTTTTGAACTTCAACAGCTATTACACAATTTTAACAGAAGATATAATGACTATAACATACAGCGCGAGTAGCTTGTATACCAGTATTGACGTTTGAGTAATCGTTTTAGAAGCGTATAAAAATTATGCAGTTCTAACACTGTTCCCGCAGTCGCATCGTATGTCGCGCGATATTGCGAAATTTGCGTTCAATAATAGCAAGAAGTCCTATAAAAAGATTATACTATTTTCGAACGTAAACATATTATTCGGGTACAAAATATTCGATTTATACTTCTCTTGTGCCCCCTCTACCTTCGTCTCGAATTAACTTTAAACTGACGCTGTATACATGTATACAGCGTCTAGTTTGTTTGTGTAAACAAAATATGACGTGCCGTGAAGAATAACGGACAATACCATCTATTTAAATCAATGGTTCTTAATTTTTGCCTTTCTTAATTACTTTTGTCGTCCATTGTGTCTTTACATTTCATTTTAAAATGTTACCTGAGACCTGTGCAATCCCTTCAAATACGTATATAAATATTAAACTTAAAAAGACGTTGATCAGGTTACAAGGCCAGAAATTCACTGGAATGATGAATAAAAAAACTTATACTAAACACACGTAAGCAGTTAACTTTTTTCCACCTTCCCGTTATACCATTGTCGCCTACTTTGTCTGCAAAACTTCATGCGATACCGTAAAACCTCGAAAGTTTGCATTCTCCATCGAAAAAACCAGCAACAACGGCAGCGAGAAAAAAAGGTCCGCCCCCCTCGCACCCATCTCCATCATCGCCGGGGCGACACAATCGACGGTGGGGATCGATTAGAAGCGCGCGCGGCCATAATAGTAGTGGGGGACCGCTGCGCTCGCTCGCGCGCGCACCGCAGGATTCGATATTCGCGCGCTCGCTCGGCTCAGTCCGTGGCTCGCCCTCGCGTGGTGTGTACGCTCGTGATACAATAACGATATAGTAGTGAGAAGATGGTAGCGGCGAAGAATCTCCAGGTTCTCAGGAACCAGGCTACCAAGCTCAGGATACACAGCCTCCAGGCGACCGAGGCGTCTAAGAGCGGGTGAGACGCGAAGATTTTTGATGGACAATTACGTATAGTCGCGCGGAAAGTGTACCTTTTGTTTGTTTTTTTTTTTTTGGAAGTGTAGACGAAAAATTGCAAAATTCCGTTATATTTTTAAGACGAAAAGTTGGAATTTTGAATCGCTCCGAAATTCAAAATTCAAAGTCACGTTCGAAATAGGTATAATATAGCCAACGACGCAAAACTGTAAACACACATACTTAGTTGTCCTACAGCTCTGTTTACCTCTCACCTTCGAATCCTTAACCACCCGCGACGACGACTAATATACTCCTCATATATGCATCCCTCACCTATCGATCCCGTCTCTCGCCTTTCGTTTCGCATCTCTCTCCCTGCACACTGTACCCTTGCGACGCCGCCGCGCCGCTGCTTTCGAAAGGCGCGCATGTATCGAGCGCTTCTCCCTCTCTCTTCTTTGATGATAATGTGCGCGCGGTCTATGTAGGTATATTATATACGTAAGTATGTATATATAACGGGAATATCGATTCTTGCGCGGCTGGCAGGACGATCGGTTTTTGATTTTGAGAAATTTCGGGAGTGACGGGAGGTAAACAATGGGGGATGGAGGAGTGAATTTTTAGTCGTTGAAAATCTGGTATTTATTTGGTAAAACGTGATTTTTCATTTATTTGTTTGGCATGAAAGTAAACTTTTCCAAAACGAAACTCTTTTTTATTCGTATTAGAATGGTATATAGATGGGTAGATTATACTGCCGCGCGTGTATTGATTTTATATTCCATAAACGAGGGTACCGATAACAAAAAATAGCATTCCCATACTACTTACCTCGCAAAACGGACCTAAAAATGAATGCTCAAATTCATCAAGAACTTAATCTCTACACCATCATTCCCCAACAGCCTATTTGAAATTCAAAACTATACCATCCCAACCACGTAATATATCATCACTCGCGATCCCTCTCTCGGGTTCTTCGAAGGACGTCGAGGTCAGACACAACAATTCCGCGCGAATTTCGGACGTATAGACATCGTATAATAGCGCCATCCGCATGAGGCGTCTCGCGAAGCGATTATTGACCGCGTTCGCAAACGCGCGCGTGCTAGCGCGAGCCCAGGGGAAGGTCAATACCGCGCCGAAGGACTTTGCGCGCTGGTTTTTGCGACGCGCGCGGGGATATATGGGGTTGTATATATGTAGCGGGGATAGAGTTCTTTTGTACCTCTCCTTTGATGGATCGTCGGGGGTTTGGGTGCGGGGAAATTGTCCCCAGTTTGTTGTCCGATAAATGCGAACTTACCCACAATGGCGTTCTATGATCCTAGTGTTTTGAGATAGTTCTACAGCTCCAAAATTTTGTGAGGTATCTAAGTTTATAGGTATTGTCATGCCTGACAGAATCTCTTTTGAATTATCTGAATACGATTTTCCTGCTCCGAGAAATATTAAAACGATAATTTTCGTACATTATATCTCATACAGGAAGACGACTCGATTTAAACTTTCAATTCAATATTTCTCGAAGAAGAAGAAGACTAATTTTCAGATAATTCAAAGCAATTTTTGCCTTTCAAAGAAAATGTTACAATATTTCGATGTATTTTTAAATTGTTGGCAAAAAATTGTGATTTAGGTAATTAAGAATTGGACTTCAGACTATCTAAGATTGGATATGTTAGTTTATTTAGGTCTAAATAAACTAACGTATCCAATCTTAGTTAGTCTGAAGTCTTATAGTTTTTAATTACCTAAATTATGTTTAAATATTATTGGAGTTAGAGGTATTTAAAGTAATTGGTTAATTTCGTAACGGTAATTGTGAAATGTTCAGTAGACGGATGTCGCGTAAAAATATTTTGATGCGAACATGGGAAAATGCAAGTTGCTGGATCAATATTTACAATTCGTATAATCCAGTCTCTTAACGGTCATCTAACAAGATCGAACAACCTATCCATTAAATTACGACATTTAATTGTAATAATTATATTATGTCCACCCTTTACCGACCAAACGTGTTTATGGAATAAGTTCCCTATAGTTCCATTGACTCAGCTCACATTTACCTCAATAAATAAATTATGACAAACCCTTACGTACAGATATTATCTTATACAACGAACGTTACATCCGCTAAATATTATACATACAAGTTCCTCCGCATCACTTCGCTTCTGCAAATCATTTTCAGCTCCAACCTGAATACATCCATATTCAACGTTCCTTTTTCATGCTCGAAAGTCGGAAAACTCGCGAGTAAACAGCGTCAGTTTGCGCGCGTGCGAACTATCGTTATACCAGTACATCAGCTAGACAGCTATACCTACATGGCGTGATGTAGTGCTCGAGCGAGAGAGATAGAGTTGATATGCGTCAAGTGACTCTCATATCCCGTTTTACCGGCCGATTCATTATTGCGGTGTCGCTATTGGATGTGCGTTCGACTTGTGCACTGCACAGTGTTTTGTCGCTAAAAATTAGTTCGAAAATAGTTTTGTGCTGCATTTTTCCCACTGCGAAAGCATCGCAAACAAATGCAATATTAACTTTTAACGCAGAGATTATCACGCTTCAATGATTTTTGTACAGCATGACGACTTTGAAGAAAAATGTGATTCTCGCGACCCAACCTTTCCCCCCCTCCCCCTTATCGCTCCTCGTATTTATACTCGGCCGTGTGATAAGAGATGGTCGGGCGCGCATCTATCTGCAGATTTCAGACTGACACGAATACTCACGGCAAGGCCACGCAAAGCGTTATGCAACCACGTGAGCGCCGCCGCGCCGGTTCTATCGCACGTTTTATATATGATAATCGAAGCGCGTAGATGTAGCCGGCGTTCGGGTATGTGCAGTACACGTGCGAGACGGTTCACGCGGTTTGGGAATTGGATGGTATCTTTTTGTCTGAGAGGGGGGGAGGGGGTGAAGGGATGGTTTAGATAAGATAAATGCGTTGAATGGATTGGGGATGACGCGATTTGATGTAAGAGCAGAAATGCAGATCTTCATGCTACTTATTAAACACTAAAATGAATGAGAAAAATCAGTACGTAATTTTTATGAAAAAAGGTGTCTCGTAAATTTTAATGCACTCTGCACTAAGAAAAAAATTCAGTAGTAGCAAAAAAATATTAATTTAAATAGTCTCTAAAAAATATTTTCTTAAAACAAATAATTATTTTCTTAATTTAAATATACCTTTCTTAAATCAAGTCAAATTTTTCTGTCAGATAAATAGTTGTTTGTTTTAAGAAAATATTTTTTAGATATACTATTCAAATAAATATTTGTTTGAGACTACTAATTTTTTTTTCGGTGTGCTGTCTACGAACGTTTCACGCGTACTTAGCATCTTAATTGCTTATTTACTGCACTGTAGCTGGCAATCATGTATTACAATTGACACCGTACATCAAGAATATAATAAGTACAAGTCATATATACCGACTACCAGTTATAAATACCAGAATACTTAGATACTTTCCTTAATGTTTACAACTTGCCGCGACGACCCAATCTAGTGCAAAACTTTCCAAGGACTTATTCTAGTTTTCACGTTACCGTTCGCTCGGTGCAACGAGTAGTCTCTCGTTTTTGCAGCATGATTAGTCACTTTTTCCGTCATTCTTCTAACCGCGGCCTCTTGGAAACGATAAAAGAAAAATCCACTTGAATTCGAGAAACTACTTACCAACGTCCCTATCTTCCAACAAATGGAAAAGATGACAATCGAAAGATTCTGCTGCTCTTGAAAATATAACGCGAGCACGTGACGAGCATGAAATCTGTTCATCAGCTGATATTAACCAACTCCGCATAAATATTAATTGATCGCCTTATACGTGGCGAGCTTTTCCGTATTCTGGAATTTCAAGTGTAGCTTCTAATTCTTATTCGCGTTTTTACGACTCGACCAAACTTTTTCAAAAATTGCTGTATGAAAAAAGAATATAGTTAGCTTATTAGGTTGAAGAAAAAATTTAGTTAGGTACCATACCTAATTTTCTGTTAATTGCGTGTACTAATAATAGTTAATGTAACTAAATGATAACTAGTACTATGTTATTATGTATCAATAGTTAATGCAACTACCCTGGCAGAAATTGAAAAAAAACTATCCAGTTTTAATTGACAGTTTTTTAGCTATACTATATGGCTAGAAACTGGCCAGTTTTGTTTATTTCTACTAGGGTAAACAAGTTAGGTATTATAAATAATAACATTTAACAAATTCACGTTATAATAACTATTCCTCTGGATTTTCATTCCAACTACCTCTTACTTTTGCGTGCAAAACACGTTCATAAAACCACTATATCCTTTTTGCTAAATATAACTAACTTTTTGATATTTTTTTTTCTTTGATTTGTTATGCAGACACCCGACATCATGCTCGTCCATGGCAGAGATCATGTCAGTCCTCTTCTTCCACACGATGCGCTACAAGGTGTCGGAGCCGCGCGACCCCAGCAGCGACAGGTTCATCCTCAGCAAGGGCCACGCTGCGCCCATCCTCTACGCAGGTAATTGCCATACATAAGTGCTATAATTTTTATTTCGCCATATATCGTTGTTTTGGAATAAAATGGGAATAACTCGGCATTCGTTTGGAAAAATAACAGTTTGAAAAAGCGATTGCAAGTTGGCAACGCTGATAAAATTGTATAGATTTTTGTAAAGTGATGAAGTATACGGCGTATTTCTATAAAGAATGCAATATTAAGAAAAACGAAACTTTATTCATACAAGATCGTATGCAGACGTGGTTTCCTTAAGATGAAAGCCAACTTTATAATCAGTATATCGAAAAAAATCTATAACTGTACATACATTTTACATTATTTATCAAAATATTGCCAAGTTCTTATCGCGTTAATGTTACCAACTTGAAATTATAGAAGAAGAATTACAACACTCGTTCTTATTATTTCCAACGAATTCCGAACGTTCGTAAAACATATTCAGATTTTCTATTATTTCAATACCAATACCTATATAACTTATCACCTCTTTTCTCACTAACCGCATTTGAAATGTTCGCAGCATGGGCTGAGGCCGGTCTCTTCCCAACGAAGGATCTGCTGAATCTGCGCAAGTACGACAGCGACCTCGAGGGTCACCCGACGCCCCGTCTCAACTTCGTCGACGTGGCCACCGGCTCCCTCGGCCAGGGTCTCTCCGTCGCTGCCGGTATGGCATACGTCGGCAAGTACTTCGACAAGGCTAGCTACAGGTGAGTTTGCAGTTTTTTTTTTAGTTTTTTTACTGAGTCGTCGTGAAGAAAGATTGGGGTTTGAGCAGAGGAAGAAATATATAGGGGTGACGTTTAATAATTAGGAGTTTTATAATGATTATTGAAATACCAATATCTGAATATGTGACTGAAAAGTGTTTAAGAAAATGTACTTTAGTATGATTTACTTAAACATACTTTATTATTGAGAAGAAATTTGTATCGAGGTGTATAGAATGAATAAATTATCTATAACAATTTCAAAAGTAAGCTTATAAACAAAAATCAACCATCTTCCGTTTTTAATTAAATTTTGTAACAGAACGTAACATTTTGACACTTGAATAGTTAGTTTTACCGGCAATTTCGAATTATAAAGTGAAGATTAGTTTTCACATTGAACAAATTAATGTTGTGAACAATTTGTTCATGAATTTGTTTGACCTCTTATCGCCGGTTTCTTGATGATTCTTTTTTTTTTTTGTAATTCTCGTATGTATGAAAGAGATAAGTCAATTTATGAAATTTACTGCAAAATCATACCTTTTTTTACAACTATATACTAACTAGGAGAGGCTACGAACTTCGGATCACGGATTCAGCTCAAACTTTGGGATATGTTTTTAGATACCAAAATATGAACAAAGCCAAATTTTTAGAGTCTAACGCCTCGAGAAAGTTAAGTTATCGACATTTTTAGTGTAATTTTCAGAAAAATGTAAAAAAATCTCCTTTGAGCTTCAATAATTTAGCTCAGGATTGTCTTCGATAAAATTTTAAAAAAGAAAATGAAACTAGATAAAACAACAATTAATTTGCCGTTTCTAGAATTGAAAAATATCGTTTTATTCAAAAGTTATGTTAGTTTGAAGTTTAATATTCAAAGTACAACAAAATATGACACAAATTTTGGAATAACATTTTTTTCCTATTTTATACGTACATTTTTTAGTTCCCCTTTAAGCTCATCTAATAATTTTTAAACGAATATTTTTCAATTCTAGAAACGGCAAATTAAAGCTTTTTATAGCGATTTTCATTCTCTTTTTGATCATTCTATTAAAGACAATTCTGAGCTGAATTATTTAAGCTCAAAATATAGGAGATTTTTTCATAATTTTCTGAAAATGACACTGAGAATGTCGATCACTTCGCTTTCCCGAGGCGTTAGACTCTAAAAATTTGACTTTGTTCATATTTTGGTATCCAAAAAATATCCCGAAGTTTGAGCTGAATCACGAAATATTGAAAAGTTTCAAATTACAATACAGAAGTTTGTTTTTATTTACTAATTGATAATTCTCTATTCGAAAACATTTGAAACTAAAAACAGTAAATTTGAAAAAATTTTAAAGAAAAATTCTCGAGAACAATCTGTAATCACACTCAAAAATTATCTAACAAAAGCCATCTTTCTTTTTACAATATAATAACACACGTATCTTTCTTTATTTCAGAACGTACTGCCTCATTGGTGACGGTGAGTCAGCGGAAGGTTCGATCTGGGAGGCTCTGCACTTCGCCTCCTTCTATAA